>CM064869.1:4142734-4486710 GCA_032719365.1 Prinsepia uniflora | reverse complement strand
GGCGGGTCCTGTCATTGCTAATAAGAATCGAATCTAAGACTTCTTATGTAACATGTAAAGAAGAATATTACTAGGATTTAAGTGAGTAATTTCTAAGTATCTATAGCGTTTTTTTTTTGTGTGTGTGTGGAAAGATGTCATTGAATTTGTTTGGAATTTGGACGTCAAATCTGTAAGTTTTCATTGCATATCCTTCGAATATCCAATTCTTTTCTCTCCATTCAACCATTTGTCACTTTAAATTATTTTTTGAGAGTTCTTTCATTTTTTTTTTGTTTATAACCAATTTAACATTGTAACAAAATTATGAGTATATCAGTTTTTACATTCAAACTGTATTAAATCTCATTCACCAAATGTGACTATATGTTATTTGCATTTGGATAATATTACTTGCATCATACCCTAGTGGCACCTCCTCATTCTATCATTTTGATTTATCGAAATTTCTCTGTACATATATCATAATCAGAATTGTTGAATCTCTAAATCATCATGTCAAAATCGTCTCCATAAAAAATCAACAAAATTGAAGATTGTTTAGTCATTCATACGTATCAAATCATGAAGATCTTAATTCTTATCAAAACCGTTAATTTATTTGATACACATGAATGACTAAGAGAATTCTAATCTTGTTGATTTTTTTACGGAGATGATCTTGACGTGATAGTTTAGAAAATGAATAATTCCGATTATGATATGCTTATAAATACAATTCAATAAGCAAGAAGGATGGTGTAAGGAGATGCTTGCATTTTGATAACATATCCTTGGGATGCTTAATCTCCTTTACCTTGGAGACAAGGTGACATGGGGACAAGGTGGCAACACAATTAAGGATCTAGGTATCCCAATTTCTAATCGAGTTTTAATATATTCAAACCAATCTTAATTAACCTAACTTAGAACATCTGTAATAAACTCAATAAATATAACTTTTGGAAAAATTTAACAAAAATTTTATCCAAAAATCTTAAAATAGACGCAATAGACTCAACAAATTTAGCCCAAAATTTATCTTTTTTTTTTTATTTTTTAATTTTTATTTTGGCTTGCTACTAGTAGCGAGCCAGGGCATTACATTTCTTTCCCCTTTCTCTCTCTGTCGATCTGTCGAGGACCACTAGATCACTAGCGCCTTTGTTCAGCTTCGACCGTTCGATGTCGACTCTCTATTGGGGACTCGTGACAATCATCCTTCTCTCCCTCCCTTATCGTCGTTCTCGCTATTTCGGTGACATCGAAGACACTTGCATCCACGAAGGGCGTTGGTTTCTCCAGTTCATTTGATCGTTTTCTCTTTCTCTTCCTTTGTTATTCAATTTACAGGGTACTTTCACGCTTGAACATGTATTTATGCAATTGCTAGAAGTGAAAATTTGATAAAAAATTGACCAATAAATAATCTGGTTTTTAAAGGGCACTTGTATATCTCTCCGCCGTTCTCGAGTATCTCGCAGTTGAGGTTGGTGGATGTTCGATTTAAACTGTTTTTGTGTTTTTCTGTTCTTTTGTTGATTTATTAGATGGGTATCGAGTTTGATTTTATTTTAGAAGTCGATGGTATTGCATTTATAACCATTGGAAAGATTTGACTATCCGTTTATTCTGGTTGTTGAATCTGAATGGACTTAATTTTATGTTTTGAGGATTTGAAATTGATTTGGGTACTTATTGGGTTTGTTATTTGAATGCTTGGGGCTGATGTGCTTATTGGTTAATTAATTACAACTGGTGAATAGATGATTTTTCTAAACTTGATGAATTGATGATTGGTGTTTTGGTGAATAGATGACTAATGTGAATTGATGAGTAGTCATATATACAAGATTTAAAAGCCAATCCCATTTTATTCCATTATTCTTTAGCAAGGGTTAATGAACTCATTCTTCCAATAAGAGGAATTCATAGGTTGAAAATGATGGAAAGACTATAAAATACATATCTTTGCTTGTATTTAAAAGTGGTTTGTCACTGCAATGCAAAAGGGTGACGAAATTGAGCTAAGGAGCAGGGAAATAATCAAAGCAACATTCAGGATGCTGACATGTTAGAGATCTGAGGTTCTGCCCACAATAGATTGGGAATTTCGGCCCTAAAATCAATTGGTAATAGGGGGAGTTGCCCAACCTATATAAGGCACACTCTTTCTCATCCTTTTCAATGTGGGACTACACACTCCTCATATTACAACACGCCCCCTCACGTGTAGCAGATTTTCCAGTTAACACGTGATGATGTGAGACCACTGTCCCGCCATTGTCCCGCATCCATACGAGCCCTTGTCTCATACCTCTCTCATTTTTTTTTCAACCACTAACAGGTTGTCGTCATTGCGCCCCCTTAACACATGACGAGTGCATGGGCGACGTGTGACACGTGTGGCGGTTAAGTCTACACGTGGGATAAACTCACTCTGATACCATATAGAAACTCAAGGTTCCACTCCACAATAGACTCGGGATTTTGGCTCTAAAACCATGCTGAGTTAGAGGTACAGGACAAGATATCACTGCTGGAGTGGTTTGCTAATGAGTACAGAAAATTTGGTTGCACTCTTGAGTTTGTCACCAACAAGTCACATGAGAGATCACAGTTCTGCCGGGGTTTTGGTGGGATTGAGGGAATTCTTCGCTACCAGTTTGATATGAGGACCTTTGACGTGTTTTCCGATGATGGAGAAGTTTATGATGATTCTGAATAGCAATCAATAAATTCTAACCCAATGTTGGTGCATGAAGGTGGGGTGCAAAAAGCCTGCACCAGTGCACTTGTGGCCGTGGCTCTTGCTGCTGCTCTTGAGCTATACTCGGAAAATTTCTCAACCATGACAAAGGTTTCTTTTACTTCTCTTTCGTCTTTTATCGTTAATTGTTTTCCTTTTAGGTGGCCAGTGTCGTTATCATCTTTTGTTTCTTGAAGGACAATACCTTGTTTTCTGATGCGGAGAAGCTTGATCTGGTGATTTCATCTGGATCACAAGAGGCTGGGCAAATCGATTGTATGGAACAAGGATACGAGGCTGACAGCTGTTTTGTTTGTGTCAAGACCTTCTGAACATTTGCACCCCCCATGTTATGCGAACCCATTGACGGGCTGTGGTCCTGGGAGTAGTCCTTTCGGTTAAAGTTGTATTTGGTGGTTTTCTTAAATGCCTGTAAATGTCTAGTTGAGCTTCTATTATTGATTCTACTTTGTAATTTTTCATTTGGCAGGTTAGCCTGATATATCGTTCTGATATTTCTTATAGTAAGATGGCTTTCCTAGTAACTTATTGATTGCAGGGAGTTCCTTGTAACTTTTGGTAGTGGGAGGAATTTGTTCAGACATATTATTTTAAACTGACTTTATGTTAGTTGCGAAGTTTTCAATAACTTTATGTAAATGTTTTGGTGCTCTTGTTTTCAAGCGAGTTATTGTTAGAATTTAGAGCAGCTTAAAATGATGGAAATGGAAGTTTAGTTTCTGACTTTCTGTGGGAGATTGCTGGTGCAAAGGATTTTGTTGCTACGGAACTTTCGAGCTTTATCAAATATCAAGACACCTTTAATTTTTAAAATTTCATCTTGATTGGTTAGGCAGGAGGTCCATCTCTCTCTCTCTCTCTATATTACTTTCTCTAAATCACAGCATCTTCAAAGAATATAAAACAAGGGTTTTTCTCTCTATCATCATCAGCTTCATAATCTTCTTTTCTTGCCATCCTTGGCTTTGTTCATAGTCAGAACATTCTGAGGCAAGTTCTTCAGAAGCCAAGACTACCCGCCGGTGAAAGGCACTGCCTTCCACCAGTTCTTAAACTTCAACAGACTCTTTGACTACCAAATTGAACTTGCCAAATCACACTCAACTTTCCGGCTTCTAGACCTCGACCACGGTGAAATCTTCACAGCGGATGCAAGAAACGTCGAGCATGTTCTGAAAACCAACTTTGCCAATTATCCGAATGGCGCATTAGTGAAAAATGTTCTGTGTGATGTTTTTGGAGAAGGGATATTTGTTGTTGATGGAGAAAAGTGGAAGCAGCAGAGGGAGCTCGCCAGCTCTGAGTTCTCCACAAGAATTCTTAGAGATGTTAGCTTCTGTGTTTAGAAGAAAATCTACCAAACTTGTTCAACTTGTGTTTGGGTTTTCGGATGCAAACCGAGTTTTTGATATGCAAGTGAGTAATCTCAAATTTGTTGACCAATTATTTCGTGTTTGTAGTCAAGGACGTCGTTGGGACACAACTTTGTGGTTTCCGAATTACTATTGCCTTATGAAATTTGTCTAGCCTCTTATTGGTTTCAGGATATTAATCTGACACAAATCTGTGTGAGAAACGTCCAACTTGGCAATTCAATACACTATTCAGTAGTAAACTACTCAGTAATCGTTAATAAGATTGTATTTTACTTAAAATTTGGAATATGAATTTTTTACTCTAAGTTCCTATTATTTTTTAGTTATGCATCTTTATTGTTATCTTCTTATATTAGTTATGATTAAAATTATAATCCCCTATTTTATAATTAAACTTAGACTAAAATACTTTTATAATTAAACTTATATATTATAATTGATTTTGACATATCGGGCTACTTATTGACTTGCAGCGCGTTTATACAAGAACTTGACACACTACTTGTTCATATGGGAAATTACAGAAGAAAGAAGAAAGAAAAACCAACCACTAGTAATTAAAACTATTATACGTAAAATACTATATTTTAGCGACCTGAAATTGACGGTTGCAAACGAGTGTCATTTTGGCCTGTGGATTGGCAACGACCAGAAGGAAATTCCGGTGGAGATTCTGGCATCTCTGATGGGAGAGTGGGCAATGGAGCATTGAAGTTGAGCACTAGAATCGCTTTTGCAATTGGAGGCCTCATATTGTAATCAGGATGGGCACACCACAAACCCACAATCAGCAAGCATTCCATTTGTTTCTCATCAAAAACACCCCTCAGTTTCGAGTCCGCTGCTTCAAGGACTTTACCTTCTCTATAAAGCCTCCAAATCCACTCTGCCATACTGGTTTGACGAAACGTTTCATCCCGTTGTCTTCTCCCGCAAGCTATTTCTAATGAAACAACTCCAAAACTGAAGACATCTGATTTCTTGCTAAATTCTCCTCTACTCAAATATTCCGGAGCCATGTATCCTGCGGTTCCAACCACAGCATCTGTTGTTACAGATGACTCTCCATGGTCCATGGCTCGAGCTAACCCGAAATCCGCAAGTTTCATGTTGAAATTCAAGTCCAACAAAATGTTGCTAGTTTTGATATCCCTGTGGATCACACACCGATCCCATCCTTCTTGTAGATAGTGTATCACAAAGGCCAAGCTCTGAGCAATGTTGTATCTTTTCTCCCAACTCAACAACTTTGCATCCTCGAAAAGGTGGGTTTCGAGGCTTCCATTAAACATGAACTCGTACACTAGTAGGAGCTTATCCATTTCATTGCACCAACCTATGAGTTTTACCAAATTTCGGTGCCTAAGTTCGCTGGTCATCTTTATTTCTGCTACATATTCATCCATCCCTTGTCTAGATTCCTTTGACTTCTTAACAGCGACAATATTTGGGTTCAAGTCTTTTATGAAGCCTCTGTAAACTGGACCAAATCCTCCCTCTCCAACCTTATTTGCCTCCTTAAAATTACTCGTGGCTCGATCCAACTCCCTGTAAGAAAACTTCCTTGGGCCGATCCCCTTTTCAAATCCTCTGTCAGTGATCATGCTATGATTTTGATCATCACCACTACTTTTTCCTTTTTCCCAACCAAAGTAGCTGCGCAGAGAGTGCCTGTGGCCGGTCTTATTTTGTCGTTGGACATCAGTCAAGTCAGGCGTGGCAAGAGGTTCACCCCGTGGGCCTATTATTTTGTGCTTGCAGGAGTTCAAAACACCCAAACCCAACAAATTATTTATGATAAACCACGCAATTGCACTAGTGATGAACAGAGCTGATACTAGTGGTATTATCATGTGTTTTCTTGACTTGGCTTTAAACCTGCCTGGAACCGAAACTGAAACAAAAAAGGATTCATCTTTTTTCATCTGGCTTGAAGGAACTAGCAATTCATGATCAACCAGAGAAGTCGAAGTAAAATTCCCTGAGATGATCTTATGAAGAACTAAAGCTTTAGTGCCGGTCACAGCTGAGAACCCAACAACAACCCTATCTGGCAAGAATTGTTCCAAATCAACCATGTAATCAAAATGACTTGTCACTTGCTGGATGTGCGCACCAGAATTTTCACTTGTAGTAAATAAGGAAACACTAAGGTTTTTTGAGACAGAACTGTAACTTATCTTAGCAGTAGTATTATTTTGGTGTCCTTTGCTAAGCTTGACAACGTTTGGTTCACGAGACTGGAAGACATCAAACTCCACGGCCACAAACGGGTGTTGCGTGCTCAGCTTTACAAGTCTTTCTGGTGTTCTGCTGACCAGTAGGCCTTTTTCTAATGCACTGGTGACGTTGAGTGAGTACCCGTCTGGCGCTAGGAAGAACAGCAGCCCCTTCGCTTGGTTGTTATCATCAGTACTACTGCTTTTTGGATCAATGATGAATTCGAAACTTGTGGTGAAATCTGCAACTTTTCCACTGGCAATGTCCCGGAGGAAGAAGGATTCACGGCATGTGACTTGACCTACGCTGATGCTATGGTTGTCTTTGGTGAGTTGGATCATGAATTGGTTGTTGATAGCAGCAACTCCCTCTGTTTTCAACAGACTGCTGTTGCTGTTGGTGTCACATTGCTCGAAGTTGGGGCAATCGAAACTTAATGTGGTTGCGGAAGAGATAGACAGAATTAAAATCATGCAAAATTTCATTACGAGATGAAGAATAAGGAAGTAATTAGAAATGGCAAAAAAGTTTCTTTTTGTTTAGATTGGGATGAGTAATT
This sequence comes from Prinsepia uniflora, assembly GCA_032719365.1. Classification (NCBI taxonomy): domain Eukaryota; kingdom Viridiplantae; phylum Streptophyta; class Magnoliopsida; order Rosales; family Rosaceae; genus Prinsepia; species Prinsepia uniflora. Next base: position 4,479,806 of record CM064869.1, on the reverse strand, counting down.
CGATTTCATCAGTTGAAGACTATGAAAGTCTTTGTTGTTGTCATTGATGAAGTAGATTCTTATTTGTTAATTGTTCTGGGTAGGCTTAAAAAAATAGAGTTATTATATCAAAACATGACTAAACCAAAGTGTTTCTTACAACTAGAAAACTCTGGATTTTGTAATTGTTTATGAAATCATCCCAACGAGATACTGGTCATATATTACATATGATAATTTTGTTCTAGAAACTTTGGTCCGGTCAACAGTAAATATGGAGATACTGGTCATATATTACATATGATTTTAAGTTTTACGGGAGTTAATTTTGAGATCTCTCTTTCTACACACTAGATAGAAATACCACTGAACAAATAGTACTAGTGGCTTGGTAAAATAGAGATTACCGATTAAGGAAGATTGTATATTAGAAAAGGCAACGGAAACAGGTGACTATGGTACTGATGATTTGGAAATTTAAAAGAGAGTAAGCAAAGAGAATAACAACAGAAGGGATTTACATGGTTCGACAATTCGCCTACATCCATGGGAGGGAGATCACACTTTTCACTAATATGAATTGCAAGTAGAATACAAGATGAACACTCTTTTAACTTCTCAACCTCTTTTCCCAATAACATCCCCAAATACCCTTGTTGGTTTTACTCAAAAAAAAAAAGAGTACAAAACCAAACTTCATACTCAAAGCCTTACACTCTTATTTCTCTCAAGGAAACACTAAAATAGTCGAAAATTTTAAGATTATCACGGATGTGTTTGGATGAAAAATTTTGAGATTATCAAGAATTTATAAAATGACAAAATTCAAATAAACGAAAATTAATTTTTTAGAATTTATGAAGTTTTATTTTTGGGTAATATAAAAATTGAATAACATTTAAACATAGAATTTAATGTTTGCACATGAACTTTGGTTATAAAGATGGAATTTGAGAAATGACATCCCTTTATATTAGATTTAAAGTGGGAATTTGGGGCATCCAAATTCTTTTTCTTTTTTTGTTTTGGAATTTATAAATTCTATTTTCTATTAATCCAAACAAGAGAATTGATGCATATGAATTTTAAAATTCTGACATTTACCAAATCCATTGTTATTTTCCCTCATCCAAACACCCATAGAGAAACAAATATAGAGAAGTATTTGCTTCTAACTACTTTGAGCTCTCAACTTGTGAGATGATTTGGGAGTGCTCATTCCTCCTCTTTATATAAGGATGGATGGAGAGAAAGTTATCAATGCACCTACCCATTTGTCACATGTGTCTCACAATCACATGTGCATCCCAATAACATGTGTATCCCAATAACATGTGTGTCATAATCCATGCGAGTCACAATCACAATCCATGTGTGGCTATAATGCTTAAACCACATATCCAACAATCTTCACCCTAGCTTCAGATCATGCCATCTCCTTAGGGCACTTTGTCCAATACCATTCTTGCACCATTTTTCTCCGATAGGGGCGCGACGCAGATCGCTTCTCAGTATGATGTAATTTGCTATAAGTTCAAGCAATGGCTGAACTTCTATATAGAAACCGGCTTGGTCATCATGTCAACTGCATTCTCATATGTGTGGACTTTCAACAAACAAATTTTAACGGTGTTGATCCATTCTACATTTCTACATAGTGAAAATAGGGGAGCAAACCAGCTTAAAAAATTGGGTATTGACCTTTCCCAATGATAATTGAGCCTGAGAGTTCTCTTATAGCATGTAAAGAGAAATACTACTAGGATTTAAGTGAGTAGTTTCTTTTTTTTTTTTTTTTTTTTGTGTGTGGAAAGATGTTGTTGAGTTTCTCATGCCTTATATAGGAAAAATTAGTTTATGATGGTGGAGTCCGAATATGGGTTTTAGTGATGAGTCTTCGAGATGAGCCTTGGTAGTGTGCCTCGATAGTGAGCCTTATGTGATCTTCAAAGCCTTCTGGACGGGCTTATTAAGTGGTCCGATATAGTATTTGCTAAGTTCATTGCTCGGTCTAATATCGTGTCAACAGATGATGTCATTGGCTCCATTTGGAGTTTGGACGCCAAATCTATAAATTTCCATTGCATATCCTTCGATTATCCAATTCTTTTCTCTCCATTCAAGCATTTGTCACTCCCTTAGATTATTTTTTGCGTCTTCTTTCAATTTTTTTTTATATCCAATTTAACATCGTAACAAAATTATGAGTATATCAACTTTTACATTCAAAATTTATTGAATCTCGTCGAATCTCATTCACCAAATATGACTGTGTTATTTTTATTTAGATAATAGTACTTGCATCACACCCTGGTGACACCTCCCAATTCCATCCTTTCGATTTATCGATATTTCTATGTTCATATATCATTAGGAACCATTGAATATCTAAATCATCATGTTAAAATTATCTTCATAAAAAATCAACAAAATTGAAGATCATTTAGTTATTCATACGTATCAATTAAATGAACGGACTGTCATGAAGATCTTAATTCTTATCAAAATTGTTAATTTATTTGATACACATAAATGACTAAGCGAATTTCAATATTGTTGATTTTTTTTTATGGAGATAATCTTAACATAATAATTTAGAGAATGAATGATTCTGATTATCATATGTGTATAAAGACAATTCGATAAATAAAAAAAGATAATATGTGGAGATTCCTGCATTTTGATAACATATCCTTAGGATGCTTTGACAGCACTCGTTCTTAAAATTACCTTGGACACCGCACTCGGTCCTGCTCAAGTCAAACGATCAACCCAAAACACTGATTTTACCTTCACCACTCGTTCTTGTACTTGTGGTCCTAATTATAAGCAATGGTATACGTTTATGTTACATTGTGATAATTGACTAAAGATTGTGGGGTTCTTGACTTCTTGTAATTGTGGTCCTAATTATGAGCAATGTTAAAAGATCTACGAGTTTTTATCGTCAATAATCCATGAATAGTTTTTCAATTTAAGCAATGCCATCCCTGTTTTTAACTTTGGCATCAACTAACAATGAAAGATTATCTAATCTTAATCTCCAAACCTTGTTAGTCATATATTTGAAGGTAGAAATGAATTGTTAATGACATTGTTTTCGCTCAATTATTATATATAATATCAGAGTAATGAGAACGTTATGTGTTTATGTTACATTTTGTATGATCATTGACTAAAGATTGAGGGGTTCTTGACTTTTTGCTGTGCTTGTGGCCCTAATTATAGGCAATATCGAAACTTTAATATCTAACGGTTTTTATCATTAAGTCCATGAATAATTTTTTAATTTAAGTAATGCCGTCCCTTCTTCTAACTCCGACCTCAACTAACAATGAAAGATTATCTAATTATCTTAATCTCCAAATCTTGTTAGACATATATTTGAAGCTACAAGTGAATTGTTAATTACATTATTCTAGGAGGATTAGAGCATTCTGAGGGGATGAAATTGGACAAAATTAACTAAGAAAGGGTTTGGTCAATATAATTAACTAAACTTCTTTAAAAATAAATAATAACACTACGATCCCATAATATTCTTCTATTTAATTGTATTCAATTTTACAGATAGTAATGATATGTGAAGTTTAATACTATAAATAACATAAATATAGCTAGAGTTCAATGTCACATGTCAGACTTAAAGTAGCCCTCGATATAAGGTAGGGCCGGACAAGCCCGGTCCAAATTTTGTGGGCTTAGGCCAAGTCGGGCTGGGCTTATTAAATAATTTTTAAAGTTACGGGCTGGGTCAGATGAGCTTATTTACATATATAAGAGTCCATACTCTTTATTGGACCGAACTTTTATCCGGCTTTTCGGGTCGGGCCTACTAAACCCACTCGAACTGAGCTCAAATGAGCTTTTAGAAATAAGTTATTTTTCAAATTTTAAAGTTGCAAAAAAAAAAAATATGCATGAGATTTCATTTGTCTTCATACTAAAACTTTAGACGAGCAATTTCCATTTATTTGTTTCAATTGTGGGTGTATATATTCTTATTGTTTAATTAGTATAATCTAATGTCTCACATACTAAGACCAATTATATATGTTCAAACTTCAAACCCAATAATACTTTTCCATGGGTTTTAGCTGGAAACCAATAGATTTGTTGTTGTTTTGCTGTCTGTCGTAGTATTAGGTCAGGAGAGATATGTTTGATTAAGAAAGAGGAAGGTATGATTTGGAATATAAGACAGTTGGGTAAATAGTAAATTCATGGAAGAATATATGTACTATTTACAGACACCTTCCTAATATACATAACAACTTGATACGCAGTGTCATTAGTGCCTATTAATATAATGACAATAGTTAGGATTCTTAATTAAGCAAGTTGCATGGAGGGTTAGTTTGTATTTATGAGAGTCAGATGGTTGTATGTTATAATTTGTATGGGTATGTTAGGATTTCTACTATCTTTGGGGCGAAAGGGTTATATTGGGTTGGGCTTGGGCTTGGGCTTGGGCTTTGGGTTGTATTGGTTTTGGGTGGGTTTAGCTCTTATATGTTATTTGGGCTATTGTAAAAAAAAGGGTTTGTTGGGTTTAATAACTTTAGGTTATTTGGGTTATATATTCGGACTTCGGGTTGGATTTATATGTACGAGCCGGGTTGTACTTATTGGACATTGTCCTATCGGATTTGAACACCCTAAGTCCAAATTTAGCCCGCTAACTCTTGGGCTGAGTTGGCCCACGGCTCATATCAGACCAGGTCAAATTTTTGTCCACTCAGCCTATCAAGCTCCCATAAACCCATAAATTTTTGGGTCAGATATTAAGGGCTTAAAACATGTAATTTTAATAGTATAAATAACAAGTTCAATACCACATGTCAGACTTAAAGCATGTAATTTTTAGGCCAACTCCAGTAGCTGTCTCTATCGGCCCAATGCAACGGACTCGTGTCATAAGTCAACCTTCGTGCTGCATCACAAGGCAACAGCTAGCATGACTCCAGAATAAGAAAACTTATTTTATAACCGCATGCCTTTCCTCTTTCCTCATCACAACATCCATTAATAAATTATTTCAACATCAGAAAACAATGGACTTTCTTTCAGACCCAATGTTCATCTTCTTCTTCACAGCTCTGGTTTTGATCGTAAGCATTTTCAGTGCCCACCTAGCAAGAAATCTGAGCAAGAAGAAAAACAAGTTGCCACCAGTTGCTGGCACTGTGCTCCATCAGCTGCTTAACTTCAATAGGCTTCATGATTACATGACTCATCTTGCTGAGAAACACCAGACTTACAGGCTTCTGGGTCCCTTCAGGAATGAAATTTACACCTCCAACCCACAAAATGTTGAGTACATACTCAAAACTAACTTCAATAATTATGGCAAGGTATGTGTCCATTTCTACCTCTGATTATTTGACAAGAAGATCAATACTTTAATGGGTTTCAATTCAATTATGTTAAAAGATATATATTTTTTTAGTTTAAAACTTTCATGGGTTTGTAATGAGGTTTTGCTAGAAAAAGGTCTATACTTTAATGGGTTGCAATTAAATTTCCCCAAAATCTAGTTCTGAAGAAAAAATTGGGGGATCTTGGCATTCATCTTTTACTCCGGGGGCTTTGACACTGGTATTCAACCTTATTTTTTTTTAAGTCTTTTCACCTTTGAAAAAAATTTGTTGAGTATTCAATGAATGGATCATTTTTCATCTATCTTTCAAAGAAACTCTAAAAATAAGAAAGTTTGGATCTCTTAAATTAGATGGGGAATGGGCCCACAAGTTGTCCCTCAATTGAAGCTTCTACTCTAGGCATTTTCAAGTTTTCTTGCCATGTTTGTTTGTAAACTAGTTTTTGAATGTCTACTGAATTTGGTTTGTTCTGGGTAACGGTTGCAAAACAAACACTTATTTGATGCGAATGTTTTTTGTTCACTCGAAATGTGCGTTTGCGTTCAATAAGTGTTTGCACTGTTGCAAATGGAGGTTATTTCTTGGGTTTAATGACTAAATGCAGGCTCTCTTATCTTGTTCCTTGTTGCAGGGGTGGTACAACTACAATATTCTCAAGGATCTTCTGGGTGATGGAATTTTCGCAGTTGATGGTGAAAAATGGCGTCAACAGAGAAAGATATCGAGCCATGAGTTTTCGACAAAGGTGCTGAGGGACTTCAGCACTGAAATCTTCCGGAAAAATGCAGCAAAGCTAGCTCATAAACTCTCAGAAATTGCAGCTTCCAACCAGGCAATCGACATTCAAGTGAGTTTCCGAAATTCATTTGTTAAAAAATAAGTCATCTTGATGATCCTAATCAAACTAGCCATGAAAATAATGTAGGATCTGTTTATGAAATCGTCCTTGGATTCAATTTTTCAAGTTGCATTTGGAATTGAACTAGACAACATGTGCGGATCAAGTGAAGAAGGGAGGAGCTTTGGTGATGCGTTTGATAATTCAAGTGCATTGACTCTCTGGCGTTACGTTGATGTCTTGTGGAGGATGAAGAGGATTCTGAACCTCGGATCAGAAGCTGCCTTGCGAAAAAATACCAAAGTCGTCAATGATTTTGTGTTCAAGCTTATCCACAACAAAATCGAGCAGATGCAAAAAAAGGACGACGATTCCGTGAACAGAGAGGACATTTTATCTAGGTTTTTGCAAGTGGCCGGGACTGATCCCACATATTTACGGGACATAATTCTGAATTTCATCATCGCTGGTAAAGACACCACGGCCACGACACTTTCATGGTTTGTTTACTTGTTGTGCAAGCATCCTTTCGTACAAGAAAAAATCGTGCAAGAAGTGAAGCAAGTAATCGGCGTGGAAAAGATCACAAGCTTCTCTGAGTTTGCATCCAGTGTGAGTGAAGATGCTCTGGAAAAAATGCAGTATCTCCATGCCGCAATCACTGAAACTCTCAGAATCTACCCTGCAGTTCCAGTGGTAAGGAAAGCTTGATTAATCATCGTTGTAATTTCGTCGATGTTTCATTCAATTTTGGTTTGATTGCAGGATGCAAAGATATGCTTTTCTGATGATACACTGCCAGATGGGTACAGTGTGAGGAAAGGGGATATGGTAGCATACCAACCATATGCAATGGGGAGGATGAAATTCATATGGGGAGAGCATGCAGAAAAGTTCAGGCCAGAGAGATGGCTTGATGAAAATGGAGTTTTCCAGCCAGAGAGCCCTTTCAAGTTTTCGGCTTTTCAGGTTAAAGAACATTGCTCTCGAATCTGATCATCTTTAAGTTCATCTTCTGGTTACTCTTCTCTGAACCTAAATATTTGTGTGATGGTTGACAGGCTGGACCGCGAATTTGTCTGGGGAAGGAGTTTGCGTATAGACAGATGAAGATCTTCGCGGCCGTTTTGTTGAGATGCTTTGAGTTCAAAATGAGTGATGAGAACAAAGTTGTCACATACAGGACGATGATTAATCTGCACATCCAAGGGGGTCTCGAAGTACGCGTCTTCCACAGATAACAAGTTTAGCATGGAAGCAGAAAGGAAATGTAACATCTTTTAGACTGAGATTTTGTACTATCTCAAAGACTTGGATAACGTCATTGTGCATGCGCAAGATCATATAAGAAAGCAAATTGACACAAATTTTCCATTATATACGAACTAGAGTATACAAACAAGTTATATTCAACGTACAAGAAATCATCATCTGCCTCTGTTAAAAAAGATCGATTGTATTCAACAAAGAGGTTCAAATATAGGGGAATTTTTAAGCCCCACTAACAGATTCATAGCCTGCTATCACAAACTATAGGACCGAACTTGCAGCAGCGATGCAAAATTGCAGCGGCAAAGTAGAAAGAGAGGCAAAATGATAAATATGCATTATACTATTTACCAATTACAATTCTGCGGTCACAAGAGACGGGACCTGAATCCCTGGCCTTGCGTTCCATCCTTTGCGTTGCCTATATGCCTCAATAGCCTTGACCCGAACCCTCTCCTTAGAAGGATCTTTTACATTCTTCAGTGCCTTCAGAAAAGATAAAACTTCGTAACTAAAATGAAGAATTTTAAACTGTATTGTATCGTAAAGAATGTATAATGCTAACCTTAGGTACAACCAACTTTGGAGGAGCTTGAACCACATCTCCAAACCTGATTTCCTCGTGTCTGGGAAAGTCTGTGTTCACATCTGTCTTGCCCTTCTTCTTTTTGTTCTTCTTTGCTTCCAAGTACCTGAACACAAAATGCTTGTTAGTTGTCACTAACCAGTAGAAGATAGGGGCGATAGTACATTGATATAATTGCCCCGTAAAATTCCAATTACATGGGGCTAAATATTCAAGATTTTAATACGAATTGCCATAAAAATACCTACTTTTTCTTGCGTTCCTTTCTTTTGAGTCGACCTCCTGATTGCTGCAACAGTTCTGCCTCAAACCGGAGGTCACGTACTTGCTTTCTCTTTCTTTTCTTCTTTTTCTTCTCATCTGTCTGTTGAGGGTCTGAACGCTCAGCATTGCCCTCATCTTCGAAACCAATGCCTAAGTCATCTTCGAAACCAATGTCTAAGTCATCTTCACCCGCAGGCTTCTGTTCATATAACCATTGATTAATTTCTTTGCAACACAGCATTCACGTGATTAATTTCTTTGCAACACAGCATTCACGTTTTACTAACTCAAAATGTGAGTTGAAATTGTTAAGTAATTTAATTAAAGTCCAACGAGAATGAATTACACATTTTGTACAAGATTCTGCTTCAAATTTAATCAAGCTTTCCAAAACAACTAGGAACCAAAACCCAGTACAATGAATATGATAAACATGTGAATTTACAAGGGCAAGGGAAACACAAGAACTTACCGGTGGCTCAGCTGCACCATTCTCATCTCTCTTCTTTTTTCGTTCAGCATCCATTGAGACCTTTACAGCGTCTGAAACCAATTAAAAACAGAAAGCTGACGTCAGTAGGTTCAGAAAGTAAGAAATTTGAGTCAAAAGTTCAAAATTTTCAAGGAAAAAAAAAAAAGAGGAAGAATAATAAACCTCGTGATTCAGCGAAGGCGAGGAGTTTGCGAAGTTTAGAGGGCAAAGCGTCAGCTTTGGAGTAATCAGGTGGCGGCGGCAGCCTACTGTAGCCTCCGCCGTGCGCTGCTCTGTAATTCTTCTCTCTCCGTCTTATTCCTTTACCTCCCATCTCTCCCTCCTTCTCTGAGCTCTCTCTCTCTCTGGGTAAAGCCCTAATTACTGCAACTAGGTCGGTGGCTATATCTTTTTGGGCGCTTTTGAGGCGCACTACGTAGTTGGGCTTCTGAGTGCCTAATCTGTATTTGGTGCTGTGATTTTACCGGCCTATTTAATAATCAACTTACGCTTGTAACATCACATATCGTTCAGACCATGACCCATTAGTCCTCATACCCTACAAACGCGTCTAATTTTTGCCCAAATTTATTTATCATTGATTTGTTTTAATATTATTTAATATTATCCATTTATTTTCATAAGGAAATATATAGATATAGCTAGGCCACTGTTCAGTATCGGATTAATTAACAGAATCAGAATTAGACAACTAAAATAAGTTCGGCTTGGGATCAGCATAAACAGGTACACATTGTAAATCACAATCTGGAAACAATTGGAGTGATTCAATTTCATATCGAACGAACAGTGGTCGTCGGCAAACCTGAGAATTTACAAGAACGAATCACTTCTATATTTCCATTCACAAATTTGCCAAAAACAAAAATCAAGTGACAAAAATGAAACTGATCATCTCCTCAATGTACATACGGGATGAACAGTAGTGGGCAAACCCGAAAATTTACAAGAAAGAATAACTTCTATATTTCCATTCACAAATTTACCATAAACAAAAATCAAGTGAAAAAAATGAAACAGGCCCAGAGAGCTCCTCATCATCTCAATGCACATACAACTCAAATGAGTTCAGAAGAAAACCCCGCAGCCACTCTAGTAGCCCAAAACTCAAAACTCTGGGTATAGTAATATAGATTGAGAGCTCATCTGCTTGCCTAATAACACACATATGTTACACTCAAAACACAGATCGAAACTGCAACTGAAATGAATCGGCTCGATTTACAAAACAAGGACATGCCCTTGCAGTTTGTTCTTGCCTCAGTAGTAACTACTGTTGGGGGTATGTTCTGTAATGCTTTTCGAGTATGTCCTAAAACTACGATTTAATGAGGGGACTTAGCCCGTCGCCTTCCCAACCAAGCTTGAGCATGTGATCCACCACTTTCAAGCTCAACTGCAACCAAAAAGCACCGGATTTAAAAGTTAATAATGGGAATGTGAAATTCATAATGATCAAGACCGTGAAAGTTGAGGCTTAAGCTGGACTGGAAACTTTTGCACTGCCCCGGTACCAAGTGGGATAAAATTGCGCAATCAACTGTAAAAATAAAAAAACAAGTTTTTGACTTACAGCTGGATCAGTGAAAATTATCAACTGTTTATCAGCAGTTGACACCAAAAGGTTTGTGTTATCTGTGTTTAGGGCTAGAGATGTGATGTCCTGTCCAAGACTCAACTTCAATACATGAAAAACCTGCAATGGAAAGGTACCATGGGCTTGTTAACAAGATGGGACCAATTCACTAACGATACAAGCGAAAACCTCAAGGTCTGAAAGTTTTATTATCTTTTTGCATGCAAGCAGAAGAAACTTTTCAAATGGAAACTGCATCAACAATTTAAACAAGCCATTTGTGTAAACATGTGTAGCTAACCTAGAAGGCAAAGGCATTCTATTTTGCATTTTTCATACCTTCAGTGTATGAAGATCCAGAAAGCAAATTGAAGGGGACGGTAAATCCAATCTGTTTTCCTCAATCTCTGTGTTCTTTGATTCCAAATCCCAGCTGTCAGTATCGATGTCCATAAACGAGTTTATTCCAATCAAAGCACTCCATCCATCATGAGAAACTTGCATACAGCTGATGCTACCAGAGAAAAGCAGTTGAGCTCTGCCAATCAGAACCCCATTAATAGTAAAAGTACTCAGGGTGTTGAGTGTATTATTCCAAGTCAATACAATTCCCTCAGATGACAGGCAGAGAACATGGGCCTCCACACCTGACAACCGTCTGATCAAACGACCTCTTCTTATAGAATGAAAGAGAACATCTGATGAATGTGAGCACGAAACAACTATACCAAGATCTGAGCTGACACAACAACAGAGTATTTCGCTCTGGTGTCCTCGAAGAACATGTATCGGACCTTCAATACGACGCTTCCTGCTTTTGTCTGCCAACATGTGTGATAAATTACTACTACTAGATGAGCTGGGTGTACCTGTCCCTCCAGAGGGCTCTGATATACTACTTGTGCGAGAAGTAAATGCCCTATGTATTCTCCAAAGTAATACAGTGCTGTCTCGGGATCCCGTCACAAGGTAGTTACTATCAGGTGACAGTCCAAGGCAAGTGACTGGAGCACAGTGTCCAAATGCAGTCTCTAAAGTTTTTGCTCCATCTGGGGATACTATTTTGATACTGTTATCCACATGTCCACCTAGTTACAAACCAAAAAGCATCACTTAGATTTCAATTTAGTTTAAAGTGAGACAAAGAGTAACTAGTTATGATACTGTTATCCACATGCACTGCTACTTATGAGCCAACTAGCGCATAAAAATTTCTGAAACACAAAATAACTTGATACTGGGTTGTTTTATTATTATTAGGAACGTATGAAACCAACTTGAGCTTTATACAAGCGCATGTGCTAAAATAGTCGTTAATTTAAGCACATATGAGCACAAATGAGAAGGAGCATTTCAGATTTTCTTTTATTATGTCTTTCAATAAGCTGCCATCCTCTCTAACATTGCAACGACTGATCAACTAAATTAAATTTTTTAAAGAAAAAATAATACATCAAAAATTTTACAATAATAAATAATACATTTCAGACAGAAACGCGTTTATTGGATACTAAAGGCTCTATCACCTGCAATTATAAATATTAGATTTTAAGAAGAAACATAAACGGAGGAATCATGTGCCCAATAACTCATAAGAAAATGCAAATACCCCATAGGAAGAAAATTATTCCAGTCTTACTTCCATCAGAGGTACCACTCCATGTTCAGGATCCAATCCAAAATAAGGAAAGATTCCTATTAGTTTCTCTTCTGCTTACATTGATTTTCTGCTTCAATCTTACACCAAACTTCTAACGGCCCGTTTATCAAAATTATTTTCTTCTTTTTTTAAGAAGATAGATGTGAGAGAAGGATGAGAAAATGTACATGGGTGATTTTCAAAAGGAAAATTAAAAACCAAAAACAAATTTGAACAGTTATATTTTTCAAGTTTAGGTTTTAAAGAGTCGTATCTATTCCTCACCTATCTCAGATATTTTCCCTTTTGAAATTCTGAGAAAAAACTTAGCCAAAAAACACTCAATCATAAACACAATCCTTTCGCACAAGAAAAAGAAGAAGGGAAAACTAAGGTAAGATAATGAACATAATACCAGTGATTATTTCTTTATCGCATGTTATGGAAACTATAGCTGAGCTTGTTATTCCAGATGTAGCGAAAGCTAGTGCTTGAGGAAACTGCCATTCCTCAGAATCAGACCCAGCTGGCCCTTTGAACATACGGATAAATGTTCCACCAGTGGAACTTGCTGTAGCCTTTCCATGCTGAAACAGGAAAGGCATACCCTGGCCATCAGGTGCGTTCGGCTGCCACTTGTGCTCTGCAACATTTGCTGCTGGTGCATTTATATTAGCAATAATGACAGCATCTGAAGAAGCGTGAATGGCAGCTGCAGGAAGATTGCAGCGCTCGGGACCAGGAACAGCATATGGTTTGACTTCTTTAGGGTTCCGGAAGATGGTCTGACATCCAAAAATCAATCATGTTACTCTGACATATTAAGGAAATAAATTTACACAGTGCATAATAATCCAATACCAGAAATGTTTTCATAAAAAAATAAAATCCTCGTAAGTTATCCAGAATGTTATTATGCTGTAATAGATTGGATTCCCAGCAATGAAATAAACAGCCTAATAAGTAATGCTAAGTTTCTTGTTCTAACAAAGATAAAGTTACCTGCAAATGAAGAACATCTGTTAATGGAAGTTTCATCAAATGAGGGAAGGTAAGCAGTTGGGATGGTGTTTGGCCAAAGTATGCAATCTGGTCCTGTGTTGCACGCTGTTGTACCTGTTTTTGGGACATAGAGGGATAAGGAAATTATCAATCAACCAATAGCAGATAAAATCAAATAGATGCCAATGAGAACTAGACTTACTGGATCTGAGATCTTATCAATATTGACCGTCCCTTCATAGGTAATGTAAAAGAAAACATTATTTGCCAATATAGCTTCTTTGCCACGTTGCTTATACCTGGATATCCCAATTCATAAATTACTGTTCTAAAAAGAAAAATATATAGACAACTTCTAGAGTTGTCACCAACTTATAAAAGATAAAAATAGTGCAACAAAAAATGGGGTCAAGAAAACAGAAAAGAAAAAAAAAACCCTCCAAACAAAAGCCTACCCGAATATTAGATCAATCCATTCATGCAAATGTGCAGATACATGCTCACTTTCAAGAGCCTTCCGATGCTTATGGATGAAATCAATTGGACTTTCAGCCCAAGGTGGAAGGTTCACAGAATCTGACAAAACAATTGAAGCGCAGAACAATCAAACTCAGTTTAATTGACAAGAATCTATCATTTCCACTATCAAAGTGTACTTGACCTACCGAGTTGTCCACCAGTTTGTGTAATACCAAAATCGATCGAATTTTCATTGGTTAACATCTCAGGTAGGTAGAATAACTCAGGAACCTAAGAAACACCAATGAATTAATAATCAAAATATAGTCTTATTAACTGCTCCAAGTGTGTAAATGAAATAGATAATTAAATAAAAGGTTCGAAAAGTATTGATAATGTTGACAATATACCAATTCCTTCACATCACTCATGTCCTCAATGACTCCATTCCAAGTAGCTGCAATATCTGAAAACATACGATCAGCATGATCGAATTTTCCGCCTTGCAGTTGAATTGACAGAGTTGTAAACGGTTCAACTCTAACAAGATAATATAGCACCTGTAACAAAACAACAGTACAAATAAATGAAAACCACAGAAATCATGAACAGGAGTTATCAACAATTTGAAAGCATCCAACTAAAAAGAGTATTGGACACTGGCTTCCATGATCAAATAAAATTCCATGACATAATAACAACATCAAAATTGCACTGAAGCGCTTTCCTGAGTAAAGTAGATATCCTGTATTCCATGTTAGATAACGTAGATAAATTGGCATCTATCTTTCTATTAAAAGAGTAGAGCATTTATTAAATTATTAAAAAGTACACCTCAATAGACAGAGTTCACCACGGTGATACAAAATACATTACAACAGCTAAACATTCTTAATGCTTCCATCACTCTGTTACCACCATTCTGGGAAAAAGATGGCTGCCAATCTAATAAAAATTATCAAGACTTGCATTCCTAAATATAGCCCATACAGATGCCCAATAAGCCTAAAACCAGACTTTATCCCAATGCCCTTCCACAGCATCCCCTGTATGAGAGGAGCCCTATAAAGGAAAGGGAACTGGATAAAGTTCTCTATGGCATCTTCATGGCACACATGAACTATTAACTGGGTTCCACAAAGATGTAATTCTCCAGCATTTATCATCAGTAAAGAAATTGATTTTCAAATCTTACATTTCTGCATGCAATCAGTTCCTTTTATCTCTTTGATAACAAGCAAATAAGTCACTTCTTGGTAGGTGCCACCAGCAAACAAAGAGGTTGTAATGCAATTGTTGCATTTGTAGAAAGATATAATTTTCTGATATCATTTACAAGCCAACTAGGCATATTTATACACATCAGTATGGGAGATAAGATGTGACAGTTATCTCCCATCTAAATATGATTAGGACATCTGTCCTAAGTAAGTAACTGCTACAAACTAACTAGAGTACAGGTGTCTAGGTCTAAACAGATGTCTAGTCTAACTGTGATATCCAATGATGTTTGAACAGGTGTACACGGGTCTGTCTTAGACAAGTGTACACTGTTCTGTACACTGTTTAACATCCCCCCGCAAACTAGGCACCCTTTGGGTGACGAGTTTGTTGGATAGGCTGCGATGTCTTGCACTGGTAGACCTTTGGTGAACAGATCCGCAAGCTGGTGGGCAGAAGGGACAAACTTGACTTGGTGGGTGCCAGAGGCTACTCTTTCACGGAGAAAGTGATAGTCCAAGGCAATGTGCTTTGTTCTGGCATGAAACACTGGGTTGCTGGTCATGTAGGCAGAACTGATGTTGTCACAGTGAAGTAGAATCGGTAGGGGAGGCTGAAGATGGAGTTCTCGAAGTAGGCTGAGAGTCCATAGAGTGTCTGCACAGGTGTAGGCGAAAGCACGGTACTCTGCTTCTGCACTAGAACAGGAGACTGTTTTCTGTTTCTTTGCACACCAAGAGATCAAGTTTGGACCCAAGAATAGGCAAAAGCCAGTCACGGATCGTCTGGTGTCATGACAACCTGCCCAATCAGCATCAGAATAGGCACGGATGTGGAGAGGCAGGGGGCTGCGTTGGATGTGTATGCCTGTACCCAATGTACCCTTTAAATACCGGATGATGCGTTTTACTGCAGTGAGATAAATTTCTGTGGGGGAACTCATGAACTGCGCAACCTGTTGGACAGCATAGGAAATATCTGGTCTAGTTAAGGTTAAATAGAGTAGGGCACCTACTAGTTGTCTGTAGAGAGTGGCATCGGTTAGGAGCTGTCCATCATAGGCAGAAAGGCTGGTTTTGGCAGCAACTGGAGTGGGGGCTGGTTTACAATCAGTGAGCCCACTACGTTGGAGGATGTCGGTGGTGTATTTATTCTGAGTGAGATGAAGGCCAGATGCTGTTTTGGTGGCTTCAACACCGAGGAAGTAGTGGAGAGGACCTAAGTCCTTGATGGCAAATTCACGGGCTAAGGTTTGCATGAAGTGGGAGACTGTAGTGGTTGAGTTACCTGTCAATATGATGCCATCAACATAGAGGAGGAGGAACATTAGGGAGCTGCTGTTGTGGAACACAAACATAGATGGGTCAGCCCGACTTTGAATGAAGCCGTGTTGAAGGAGAAATGAACTGAAGCGTTCAAACCAGGCACGGGGGGCTTGTTTGAGGCCGTAGAGGGTGATAAAGATCCCAGCCGATCATAGGAGATTGAGGATCAATCTCCCTGATCTGCTGGGCCTAAGTCCACAGAATCACCTGGATTCTTTCCTATGCTACTGCTTTAAGCATGGGGAACAACCATGAGTATGACATGGCAACTAAAGTTGAAAAGATATATGATTTAGCATATTTTAAAGCACAAGAAATGCTTCACAACAATCGTCGAGTTCTTGAGAAGATAGTTGAGGAGTTGTTGGAGTTTGAAATAAAGATCCCAGCTGATCACAGGAGATTGAGGATCAATCTCCCTGATCTGCTGGGCCTAAGTCCACAGAATCACCTGGATTCTTTCCTATGTAAATTTGTATCTACTTGATTCCTTCCTAGTTTGTCTAAGCTGTACTTACCTAGTTTAGTTCTCTAGAAGTCTACTTAAAAAACCTCTGTACACAATTTACATATCTCAATAAACAGAAAACTTTTCATACCTTTTATGGTATCAGAGCCCTAAAGCTCCACCGAGCAAACCCTAGGTAAACCCTAATTCAATGGCCACCCAAAACCCTAATCCCGCAGCCACCCAAAACCCTAATCCAGCAGCCGCCCCAAACCCTAATCCTGTAGCCGCCAACATCCCACCATCACCAACTGACATCAACCACCCCACCCTTCCCTCCCTCATCAGCATCAACACAGCTGCTCAGCTACCTGTCAAACTGACCTCCACCACCTTCTTTCCATGGCGTGCCCAGTTCAATGCCCTCCTCCGTGGGTATGACCTCATGGGCTATGTGGATGGCAGCCATCCCTGCCCACCTGTCACAGAAACTGCACTTCGTGCCCTCTGGATCCGTCAGGACCAGCTCCTTCTTCATGCCATTTTGGCATCCGTATCCCCCCAGGTCATCACCCTCATCGCCGCTGCACCCACCTCAGCAGCCGCCTGGACCCGCCTCACTCGTCTCTACGCGAGCACAGCCCGGGCTCGTGTACTGGGACTTAAGGAACGCTTAACTCTCCTTCGCCAGGACTCCCGGCCTGTTTCTGATTACCTTCAGGAGGTTCGTACCATTGCTGATGAACTTGCAGCAATTGACACGCCTTTGTCTGATGATGATCTCCTCCTTCATGTTCTCAATGGTGTTGGTCCCGAATTCAAAGATCTCGCTGCTGCTGTCAGATCCAGGGATGCTCCCGTCCCTTTTGAAAACCTACATGACATGCTGGTTCAGCATGAAACCGCAGCTAACAGAGCTGCCCCTAAATCATCTCTCACCACCATTACTGCCAATGCTACCCAATCAGCCCGTGGCTCCTCCTATAACTACCACAACTGTGGTACTTCAGACACCAGACCCTCCCACCAGTCTTCTCCCAGCCGTGGTTCTTCTTCCCAGCGCCCTGGACCGCCCCACAACCACCAGCGCAGGTCCAACAGCACCCCAGGCAGTGGCTATCGTGGATTTTGCCAATGGTGTGGCACCCAAGGCCACAGTGCTAAGCGCTGTCCCCAGCTCCAACACTCATCCTCTCAACCTCCTGTGGCTAATCCCACTGCCCAGAGCTCCTCTTCCCCTTGGCTACTTGACTCCGGCGCCTCACATCATGTGACACCTCACCCTCAACAGCTCTCTGAGGCCACTCTTTACCATGGTCCTGATGAGATTCTTCTTGGCAACGGTAAGGGGTTGCAAATCACCCACACTGGTAACACTTCCCTCTCCTCCTCCTCCTCCTCCTCCTCCTCACTCCTTTCACCTAAGTAACGTCCTTTGTGTTCCTCATATGACCCGCAATCTGTTATCCATTTCCCAGTTCAACAAAACTAACCATACTTCCATTGAATTCTTTTCTGATTGTTTTCATGTGAAGGACCTCAGCACGGGGGCGATCTTGCTTCAAGGCCGGAGTAAGGATGGTGTGTACGAGTGGTCTCCCTCTTCCCATCAACAACCTCAAGCTCTGGTGGGTGTGGTGGTCTCTCCTCAGTTATGGCATCGTCGTCTCGGCCATCCTAGTCCAAAAATTCTCCAATCTGTGCTTAAATTCTGCTCTCTAAATGTACCCCCCAAAACTATCAATTCTGTATGTCCTTCTTGTTTATGCAATAAAAGTCACAAGCTTCCTTTTGGTGTCTCTTCTCTCACTAGCACCCGTCCACTTCAATTACTCTTTTCTGATGTATGGGGTCCTGCCCCGTATCCCTCCCCTGATGGTTTTTCCTACTACGTCATCTTTGTAGACCATTATACCAAGTATACTTGGCTCTATCCTCTAAAACGGAAATCTGATGTCTTTGCAACCTTTGTTGACTTTAAACACCTGGTTGAAAACTACTTCACCACATCCATTGCTTCACTCTACACTGATGGTGGTGGGGAATTTGTCAAACTCAAAAGCTTCCTCACCACTCATGGCATCAACCATCTTCTCACCCCTCCCCACACCCCCCAACATAATGGCATTGCTGAAAGACGCCACCGCCATGTAGTTGAAACTGGTTTCACCCTCCTTCATCAGGCCAATCTCCCCCTCACCTATTGGCCGTATGCCTTCAAGGCTGCTGTCTATGTCATCAACCGGCTTCCAACTCCCATTCTCCAAAACACCACTCCCTTTACTGCTCTATTCAACCAGTCCCCTAACTACATCAAACTTCGTCCCTTTGGATGTCTCTGTTTTCCATGGCTGCGACCCTATAACTCCAACAAAATGCAACCTCGCTCCACTCCTTGCATTTTCCTGGGCTACTCTCTCAATCAGAGTGCCTATCTCTGTTTTGAACCTTCCTCTCACAAACTATTTGTCTCCCGCCATGTTCAATTTGATGAAAACACCTTCCCGGGTCTTGCCACCTCCTCCAATCTCCCTCATGTCACTTCTGCCAACTTTAATGCTTGGTTGTCCACCCTTCCTCCAGTGTCTTACCTTCCTTCCTGCGACACCACTGCAACTGCCAGCTCACCAGCAGCACCTACTAGCTCACCTGCCACCCCTACAGTCCCCCTGGACCCCTCGGACACAGCACTCCCGCCCGGCCTTGAAGCAACAGCACCTCCTGCAGCAGTTCTGTCACTGCCTCCCATCATCCCAGACCCTGGCAGCCCTCATGTCTGCCCCCCTGCACCTGCAGCCCCTCCACCCCCTCCCCTCCGCACTTACAGCCGCCGCCAGCCCCCTCCTCCACCCTCTTCTGCACCATTAACCACCTCCCCTGCTCTATCCCCAACCAACGACCCCTCTCACCCTTCATGAGGATGTTCACATGGCACAACCCACGGGTTTTGTTGATTCTCAACACCCGTCCTATGTCTGCAAGCTTCGCAAAGCGATTTATGGCCTGAAGCAAGCCCCTCGGGCCTGGTATCAGGAGCTGCAGTCCTTCCTAGTGTCCCATGGTTTTCACCCAGCACCATCTGATGCTTCCATTTTCATTCTCAGGCAAGGCTCTACTGTCCTCTACTTCCTTGTCTATGTTGATGATTTAATTGTGACAGGAAACAGCCCAGCACTAATCTCCAAGTTCATCCATTCCCTTGCTGCCCGCTTTTCGGTCAAGGATATGGGAGCCCTTCACTACTTCCTTGGAGTTGAGGTTCTGCCCACAACCACTGGTCTGTTTCTGTCCCAACATAAATATATTCAGGACCTCCTCACAATGGCACGCATGGATGGTGCCAAACCTGTCTCCACCCCCCTGGTTGTTTCCCCCACTCTCATGTTGCAGGACGGCTCCCCACCCACTGATGCCACTCCCTTTCGGAAACTAGTAGGCAATCTTCAGTACCTAAGTCTCACACGGCCAGATGTGTCCTTTGCTGTGAACAAACTGTCACAGTTTATGCATGCTCCTACTGAGCAGCATTGGCAGGCTCTCAAACGGGTGCTAAGGTACTTGAAGGGCACGTTGTTCTATGGACTACACCTGCACCGTGCCTCCACCAACCAACTGCATGCCGTCTCCCACTCCTATCACACCCTGCATGCCTACTCTGATGCGGATTGGGCTAGTGACCCAGAAGACCGCAAATCCACCACTGCCTACCTTGTCTACTTGGGTGGTAATCTAATCTCCTGGAGCTCACACAAACAACGCGCTGTTTCCAGGTCTTCTACAGAGGCTGAATCCCGTGCTGTGGCATCCACCACTGCAGAACTTATGTGGGTATAAGCCTTGCTGCGTGACCTGGGCATCTCCACAGCAGGCAAGCCGAACATCTCTTGCGACAACATTGGTACTACGTTCTACTGCTCCAATCCCACACTTCACACTCGCATGAAGCATGTTGAAATCGACTATCACTTTGTTCGCTCCCAAGTCAGCCGTGGTCTACTTAATGTCTCCCACATCTCCACGGACGACCAGCTTGCTGATGCTCTCACAAAAGCTTTGCCCAGACCCCGCTTTCAACTCCTACGATCCAAGATCGGCGTTGCCGATGGCACCACCGTCTTGCGGGGGCGTGATAAAGATCCCAGCCGATCACAGGAGATTGAGGATCAATCTCCCTGATCTGCTGGGCCTAAGTCCACAGAATCACCTGGATTCTTTCCTATGTAAATTTGTATCTACTTGATTCCTTCCTAGTTTGTCTAAGCTGTACTTACCTAGTTTAGTTCTCTAGAAGTCTACTTAAAGAACCTCTGTACACAATTTACATATCTCAATAAACAGAAAACTTTTCATACCTTTTAAAAGGCAGTGATTTTCATACCTTTGTAAATCCTTTCCAGTTAAGATTTCAAACTCCAACAACTCCTCAACTATCTTCTCAAGAACTCGACGATTGTTGTGAAGCATTTCTTGTGCTTTAAAATATGCTAAATCATATATCTTTTCAACTTTAGTTGCCATGTCATACTCATGGTTGTTCCCCATGCTTAAAGCAGTAGCATAGGAAAGAATCCAGGTGATTCTGTGGACTTAGGCCCAGCAGATCAGGGAGATTGATCCTCAATCTCCTGTGATCGGTTGGGATCTTTATCAGAGGGATTTGTTGAGGCAAAACATGAGTGGGCCGGTTGGGGTCAATAAAGCCAGGTGGTTGTTGCATATACACCTCTTCAGTTAGGTTGCCATGTAGGAAAGCACTAGTGACATCCATTTGACGGAGGGGCCAGTTGAGGGACACAGCAATGGTAAGAACAACTCGGATGGTTGCTGGTTTGACCACAGGACTGAAGGTTTCCTGGTAGTCAAGTCCTTCTTGTTGGTGGAAGCCTTTGGCCACTAGGCGGGCTTTATATTGCTCAAGTGTGCCATCTGCGTTGCGCTTGATGCGGTAGACCCATTTACAACCCACTGTATTGGCTGTAGGAGGCAGGGGAACAAGAGTCCAGGTGTGCTGTTTGAGCAGAGCACTGTATTCTGTGTTCATGGCTTGAATCCAATGAGGGGATTTAGAAGCTTGCTTGTAGGTGACCAAAGTAGTGTATAGTTGGGGGAGAGGGTAGCGGGAGACATGTAACAGGTTTCGGGACTTGGAGATCCCTGCCTTGCTCCGGGTGATCATAGGGTGGGTGTTTCTGGGGGGAATTTGATTGCTAAAGGGGGATATGGACGAGTTTTCTGTGGTGGTGGGAGACGGTGGTGCTGGAGCAGAAACTGTCGAGGGTGGTGAGGAGGGAGGGACTATTGGAGATAGTGTTTGTGGGGAAGGACTTGAAGAGTGAGATGCAGAGGTGGGAGGACTGGATACTGGGGTCTGATTTGGGTGAACAGATGTTAAGGTGGGTTCAGTTTGTGGGCTGAGATCATTGAATTTGTGTTGGATGGGGATGAAGGAGAAAGTAGGGGTAGGATTTGGGTGCTTAGTGAATGGGAAGGCAGATTCATTGAAGATGACATGGCAGCAACATGGCCAAAGCGATTGCAGGACCAGCACTGTGGGCCTTGGGGGCGTGAAGCATGAGAGGGAGTGGGGACGAGAATGCCAGGAGAGGGATTGGTGGGATATCGACCAGAATTTCTGCGGGTGAAGGGTCTGTAATTACGGCCAGGTTTGGAGCCACGGTAGTAAGAGGGACGGCCACGAGCATTAGGGGCAGTAGGGCCTGCATAGGTGGTGTAAAGGGCTGTGGGAGTGGAAGCAGTGGTATATGCAGAACTGGATGTTTGTTGGGCTTCGAAGGATAGAAGATGGGCTCTAAGATCAGAGAAGGGAGGCAGGGGTGGGAAGTTGAGCATTGCAGTGACTAAGATGGTATATTCTGGTCCTAGGCCACGAAGAACAGCAGTGACTAAGCCTGTGGGTGAGAAGGGTTCATTTATGGCAGCAAGAGAGTCAGCAAGGGTCTTGGCATGGGTAAGGTATTCAGAGATGGTTCTGGACCCTTTGGTGAGAGACATGATCTGAAAACGCAGGTTAGTGGCATTTGCAAGAGACTGTTGAGAGAAGTTTTGCCTGAGACAATCCCAGATGGCACGAGAGGTGGTGAGACCCACAACTTGGGATAGAATAGGTTCGGTTAGAGTGGCCCGAAGCATGCTAATTAAGGTCTGGCCAATTTGGAACCAGAGAAGGTAAGCAGGATTAGGCACGGGTACAGGATTTGATGTTAGGGCAGAGTGTTCAGAGTCAGATTGGGGTGAGGTTTCAGGATTCAGGGAAGACAGAATAGTAGGAGGAGGAGGAGGATGAGTGCCATCAATAAAACGCCAGTAATTGTGGCCAATGAGGAAAGGTTTAATTTGACTTTCCCATAGAAGGTAATTGGTTTCACTTAATTTCACAGAAACCAAGGTGGAAACGTTAGGGGAAGAGATAGGAGAGGAACAGGAATCGGCAGCCATAGATAGGGTTTGTGAGGGATCGGTTTATGGTGATCAGACAGATGGCTCTGATACCATGTAGAAAGATATAATTTTCTGATATCATTTACAAGCCAACTAGGCATATTTATACAC
The DNA here is from genome assembly GCA_032719365.1 of Prinsepia uniflora. Classification (NCBI taxonomy): domain Eukaryota; kingdom Viridiplantae; phylum Streptophyta; class Magnoliopsida; order Rosales; family Rosaceae; genus Prinsepia; species Prinsepia uniflora. The sequence continues at coordinate 4,456,756 of CM064869.1, read as the reverse complement.
ATCAGTATGGGAGATAAGATGTGACAGTTATCTCCCATCTAAATATGATTAGGACATCTGTCCTAAGTAAGTAACTGCTACAAACTAACTAGAGTACAGGTGTCTAGGTCTAAACAGATGTCTAGACTAACTGTGATATCCAATGATGTTTGAACAGGTGTACACGGGTCTGTCTTAGACAAGTGTACACTGTTCTGTACACTGTTTAACAGCATTTATATTAGAAACCCCAACAGGGGGTAAAATAAAAGAAAGTAAGTCATACGAAAGTGTATCACAGATGATGAAATTAAGAATATCATATACATGCATACACCAATAGCTTCTTACCCCAAGAGAATTACACAGAAATTCCAAATAGGATTTCCTTAACAAGGAATTAAAACATAAAATAGAAGAAGAAAACAGAAAGAGGGAAAATAAAACTGAAATTAATTGACAATAGTATGTGGACATTAACATATTATATACATTTGAAATATCTTTTATTATATTAAGCTTTTAAAGGATCACCTAATAAGTGTTTCGAGTCTCCAGAACTAATATGAAAACAAGCTACATAGTTAACATAAAACATAACAAAAGACAAAGGGGAAAGAACCTACTGCTCCAGCACTAGAATAATGCGAACCATAATGGAATTTGGGTATGACTGGGTCCTCAAAGCTGGAATATCTCTCTTGAAATTTTTCCAGACGATCAGCATTCAATGCACCAACAGGCTGCGTGGTACATAACAGGTTTATTAACATCTAGGTGTGCAATCTAAAACAAAATGGATGCAATCTTCTAATGATACCCACCTTTGAAAGATCTCGATAGGAAGAAGGGTCAGCAAGATCCAATCTCTTCGAACTGTAATCAGAAAGGATCCAAGGGAAAACAGGATACTGAAATAAAGAAATAAAAAGAAATGAGAAAGATAAACAGTGTCAATCCACATATAACACAAAAATATGTAGAAAATCCGACCTGAGTGATGTCATTATAACTACGCCCAGCCAGTGTATTAAGCTGCATTAGATACTCAAAATTGCTGATCTGCAGAGGTCGTAATTCTATTAGATTCTCCCTTTATTTCACAGATATATTTGCAAGAAGAGGGGGAAAAAAGTGAAAATGTACGGGGGAAGAAAAATAAAACAGTTAATGAGCTTCATGCCTTCATGACAATCTAGAAATTCTATCTGAAGTCATACCTCCCACCTGGCCCAACGCTCCATAAGCTCAGTTCTCTTTAGCAGTTGCTCAGGTCTCTACAATAACAAATCAATTCAAAAATTATAACACAGATTAAGGCATGAAGCCTTGTATTAAGTACTACTCAACGAAGAAATCCTCCACATACACCATGCATAAATTTCAATTCCAAAGTTCTAGAATGCATAAAAACAAATTAGACAAAGTCATTCAGGTTTGACACAATATCAAATTTATTTATAATATCTAAAATGTGATAATACAGATTAATGCATGAAGGAATGACATGCTGCCCAACTGTTGAAAACCCCACATATCCATCCAGAAACAAAATAATTAGCCTATGTATAAATCAGTCTCAAGCTTAAGTAAATGTTCACATCCAGCACTAGTCACCTTATTCAAATGATCCCATCAATCACACACACAGCCAACAATATCAGTCCTTGGAATACATCGGACACACATGCCAACATTTAATATATAATTTCATTTACTAATTTAATAGCACATCACTTAATGCAAAATGGATGGCACAATCCTATTCCATGATCTATAATCAGTAAGCATGGCCGACAGATCAGGATATTTAAGAAACTGTGACTAAACAAAACAGGTGAACAATCAAAAATGTTGCAGCAGGTATGCGTAACATGCAGACAATCAGTGGGATTATTAAACAATGGTATTATGATTACTAAGGTTACACACACTAATACAAAGAGCTAGTAAATTCCAATTCACACAGAAAAAGCATGGTGAAAACCTGAGTTGCCAGATATATGTTATTCAAATGGGGAGGCCGTGCTTGTACAATTGCTCGATATGCATTTCTTCTTCCTTCAGTACTCTGAGGAAATGAAAGTGGGGAGGGAGTAAAAGCCACCAAAAAAATTGGATGGTTAGGAGGAGGATCATAAGGGTTAGAAATTATCAAATTGCCTCCAATTATGAAAAGCAAAAAGAAGCCAAAAACTGAATATTGCAATAGAGTTACCCCAAAATCGAAGAAGAAGTTGGAACGATCAACCATAAACAGCTCTAGAGCAATTCGTCTTAGGAGATATCTGAGACAAAAACAGACCTTTGAACAAAATTTATACGTAGAAAGAAAAAAAACGAACGATGTAAAATAGGAAATACACAGCATTACATAATTTTACATTACAATAATACAGTGCAAATCTACTATGACCTCACCTTCGGCTATATATTTGATGAAGGGAAGATATCAACCAGCTGCGATCCTTTTCGGGGTCTCTCATTTCGTTGCAAACTTTTCCATCCACTGCACCACTGGCTTCCCTGCTATCAACTATAAAATTTATTCTCCTACTTGTTACCTGAACGAAGACACGGAAGCCAGAAGTAATTAGAAAACCTCATGTATACCTATACAAAACTAAAATTTCATTATAAAGTTATAAGTTCTGGCATTACAGTACAAAGTTTCAGTAACTAATGCCAATATATCAGAACAAAAACAAACAAATTGCAACATTTTTGACCCTTTCGGAAAATGGAAATCTCCAGCAATCACATTTATGATGAATCAAAAAATAAATTAGATTAAAATACTCCAAGAATATAAGAACAAGAAGAAGGAAGACCGAATTGACCTGAGTGCGCATGAAGGGATGAGAATTATTGGTTTACAAACCCAAATTAGAGAAGTCCTACTACCATTTTCAAACTTAAAACCAAACTTGGATTGTAAGTCAGTTTTAAAGACCAAAAAATGGCCACATCGTCGTTCAACAGAACAACATTACTGACACTTAACATATCTCTGTGACATATGAGATACATTCAAATGCAAAAGTTGCAAACGGAAATTGACCGTAAACTAACATGTTCAAGCTATCCATTATGAACTAATATGAAGATTGCTTCGTGGGGTGAAAATCAAGGAATAATATTGTCCAAGAAGGGATGCTCCACCTTCTTTCAACAAAAATGAACAAAAGGTATTCGCTCTACTAAAAAGTAGACCTGCAGAAATATGATTTGATTTGAATATTCTGATTGCAAGTTCGGAGTATTTTAGTTCTAGTTTCTTACATTTACTCTCAGATATAGTGTCAAACACTAGAAGATTTAGGCTCATGACTTATAGATGACAATTACAGATACGGTGAAATAAACAGAATATATATATATAAGAAAGAATGTAGGACTCTAGGCTTGTAAACTTGCCTGAAAAATTCCACGTATGACCTTCAATGGTCGAACCATTGATGAAGAAATTTCAAGAACAATTCTTTCATCAGTTTCACTCGGAACATATCCAGGGGCAACTGCTAAAGTAGTTTCAACCAAGTCTTGTTCACAAGAAACTTGTGTATCACCGCGTTCTTCAGGTACCCGCAGGCTTTGCTCAGCTGTTTCTGACAGATGTGGCTGATTCCCCCCACTCTCTTCTGCACCAGAGGCTCTGCCATCCAAATTATCTATCTCCCCTTGTTCATATTCTTCATTTACTGCTTCCATGGCAATTGCTTCTGCTGCCAGAATACGAGTATTTGAGGAATTTATGACATTTTCTTGTTCTTTTATCTTATTATGATCCTCAAAGTTGGCAGCAGCACCAAAATGATCAGAACCCATGTAGTTCCTCCTTATACATCGTCTCATCCGAGAAGAACTTTCCATAAAATCTAGCTTCCAGAAAACCTACAGAGCAACCTTAATATCTTCAGAATAAATAGTTATAATTGCAACAAACTGTTAAAAAAATATAATCAGTCATTAAACCAGGCACCATAGTTTCCAATAGAAACACAAGCAACAGGCATAAATGTATCATAATATAAAATAAAATAAAAAATCACAGAACTAGATATCTGAAAACATACCGGTGCAGGCTTGCATAATTGGTCTCCAGGTGGCCCAAAAAGACATTTCATCTCAATCAAGCAATGCATGAGTTTGCGCCATGCACGAACTCCATTGACCAAACGATGGCGAGTAATTAGATCAACTTGTGAACGTCTGTCAACCTGGAGAGCAAGAAAACATAAAAATGGATATCGTACCTCAATATGTAACAAAATCCAGGAAGACAAGCATAGGTCAAACCTCAGATCGTTGAATGTTTCTTGCTAAAGCAAAACTTGCAACAAGGACAGCAATGAATTTATATGATAAAGCATTAAAGTCTTTTCCATAGACGGATTTGGTATCAACTGGCTGCAAACATTCCATCCAGGCAACACCCATTGCTTCAGCAACAGTCCATCTCTGCACTCGATCCATGTCACTAGCAGTTCTCCGCTGTGCAGATGTGGCCATTGCCACAGCACTGAGACCCCTCCCAGAACCGATTTTCGCATTACGTTCAAGATCACGGGCTGCAGCCAAGGCAGCAGCTTTTGCAGCAGCTTTGTCCTTGGGCAGAGCTGGTACTTTGTTTGGCAGCTCTAAAGGTTTTTGAAAGCTTGAAAATGTATGAAGCTTAGTAGTTTTTCTCTCAAGCAATGAGGAGTCACGTCTAAGCTGGGAATTCGTTGTAGGAGCTGGAGTTTCTGAACCAGAGGCACCCGCAGCTATCATTGCCAGTGCCATTGCCGTAGGTGGTGACGCAAAAGCAGCAGCCCAAGCTGGCGATATCAAAGCGAGAGCCGCCTGAAAGAAGTATGACTTAAATGTCTCAAAATAGTGAAGCAAGTGCAAAAAGAAGGCACATAAAGACATCAAACAATCAAAACAACGAGGTGAACAAAGAGACATGCCTATTAAGGAATATCCCTCCACGGGTATTTCCTCATCAAAGGAGATTGAAGATCAATCTCCTTAGTTTCAGTGTCAACAGGAATCAAGATGATTCCTTAAACTGTATAGTCAACTGTAAACACTTCCTAGTTAGGACTCCTAGACTCAGTATATACTTAGACTCTACTCATGTACAAAAATCATCATTCAATACATAAAACTTCTATAACGTATATGGTATCAGAGCCCTGAAAACTCCACCAAGCAAATACTAAAACAAACCCTAATCCCATGGCTGCCCAACACCGCCATCCTTGTTAATCTCATCCCACCACCAACTGAAACAAACCCTACTCCCCTCCTCCTTCATCACCATAAACGCAGCTGCCTAGCTCCCCGTTAAGCTCACCGCCACCACTTTCTTCTCCTGGCGTGCTCAGTTCAATGCCCTTCTCCATGGCTATACCCTAATGGGCTACGTGGATGGCTCTCATCCCTACCCCCCTGCCACTGAGACAGCGCTCCACGCCTTTTGGTTCCGTCAGGACCAGCTTCTTCTCCACGCCATCTTGGCCTCTATATCACCTCAGGTCATCACCCTCATCGTTGCTGCCAAAACCTCTGCAGCTGCCTAGGCTCACCTCAACCACTTCTACAAAAGCAAAGAAAGGGCCCGTGTCCATGGCCTTAAGAAGCGTCTCACCCTCCTTCGACAAAACTCCAAACCTTTCTCAAATTACCTTCAGGAGATTCGCGTCCTTGCTGATGAATTGGCCGCCAAAGACACCCTTCTCTCTGATGATGACCTCCTACTCCATGTCCTCAACAGTGTCGGCCAGGGTTCAAGGACATTGCTACTGCTATAAGGTCCAGAGACACCTCAATCTCCTTTGAGAACCTCCATAACATGCTGATCCAGCATGTAAAAGGATTTGAATATTTGTTTTATTGAATTAATTATAAAATACAGCAGTAGCTATCTTTATATAGGCTGTAGAGAGACCTAACTAGGTATGTACAATTTAGGAAAGAATCATACAGTTGACTAGCTATACAAGGGAGGAATCAATGGTGATTCCGTTTGACATATCTCAGCAGATCAAGGAGATTAAGTCAATCTCCTGTGATCGGCTGGATTGTAGGAGAATCCTTATTACGCCCCCGCAAGACGGTGGAGCCATCGGCGACGCCGATCTTGGAACGGAGGAGCTGAAACCGTGGGCGAGGCAGCGGTTTGGTGAGGGCATCAGCCAGCTGATCGTCAGTGGAGACATGAGACACCTGGAGGTGGCCTTTGGTGACATGATCACGAACAAAGTGATAGTCAATATCCACATGTTTCATGCGTGTGTGAAAGACCGGGTTGGAGCAATAGAAAGTAGTCCCAATGTTGTCGCAGGAGATGGTGGGTGTGCCTGAAAGAGGAAGGCCGAGCTCACGGATTAGGGACTGTACCCAAAGCAGTTCAGCAGTGGTGGAAGCCACGGCTCTGTATTCGGCTTCAGTGGACGACCTGGAAACCGCACGCTGCTTGCGGGAACTCCAGGATATAAGATTTTGGCCAAGGTAGACCAGATAGGCCGTGGTTGATTTTCGATCATCCTGGTCCCCAGCCAAATCCGCATCCGAGTATGCATTTAGGGAATGAGTGACAGCATGGAGAATGGAGGTAGTGTGGCGATGGCGATGGAGATGGAGACCGTAGAACAAGGTACCTTTCAAATAGCGAAGTAGACGCTTGAGGGCCTGCCAGTGCAGGTCAGTTGGAGCATGCATAAACTGGGAGAGTTTATTGACAGCAAAGGATACGTCGGGTCTGGTCAGGCTGAGGTACTGCAGACTCCCGACTAGGCGGCGGAAGCTGGTGGCATCTGCTGGTGGGGAGCCATCGTGCAGGTGTAGAGAGGGGGAAACAGCCAGAGGAGTGGCCACAGGCTTGGCACCATCCATGCGAGCTAAGGTGAGCAGGTCATGGATATATTTGTGCTGAGACAGGAAGATGCCAGTTGCGGTTGGAAGGACCTCCACACCAAGGAAGTAACTGAGGGAACCAAGGTCCTTAACCGAGAAGCGGGTGGCCAGAGTTTGTATGAAGCGGGAGAGAACGGCTGGAGTATTCCCTGTCACAATCAAATCATCAACATAAACCAGAAAATACAGAGTAGTCGAACCTTGCCTTAGGAGGAACAGCGAGGCATCAGAATTGTCTTGGACAAAACCGTGGGATAGGAGGAAGGTCTGGAGTTCCTTGTACCAGGCCCGGGGGGCTTGTTTGAGTCCATAGATAGCCTTGCGGAGCTTGCAAACATAAGAAGGGTTCTGTGGATCCACAAAGCCAGCTGGCTGGGCCATGTACACGTCCTCATGAAGAGTGCCTTGAAGGAAGGCATTATTGACATCCAATTGTCGAATGGGTCAGCCATTAGTTACAGCCAGGTGAAGCACAACACGGATGGTGGTGGGCTTGATTACGGGACTGAATGTATCCGTGAAATCCACCCCGGGACGCTGATGGTACCCCTTGGCAACAAGGCGGGCCTTAAATCCGTCAACAGCTCCAGTAGGTGTCCGTTTGATACGGAACACCCACTTGTTCCCCACAACGTTTTGGCTTGGAAGAGGGGGGACCAACTCCTAAGTTCCATTCCGTATGAGAGCATTGATCTCACTTGACATGGCAGCACGCCATTGGGGGTCTTTCTTGGCTTGAGAGACACAGGTGGGCTCGGCTAAGGAAGGTAGTTGGTGTTTGGTGGCAGTGAGGGCATAGCTGGGTACGGTTTTGACAGTACCCGTTTGAGTTCGGGTGAGCATAGGGTGTGTTTTTGTGGGTTTTTGGGGAGAGGGACCTGAAGGAGGGGGAGGTGGTGGAGGTTGGCGCCTGGTGTAGGTACGGAGAGGTGGAGGTTGGGAGTCACCAGGAGGAGGATTAAGAGCTGTGGGAGCAGGAGTAGAGGCGGGAGCAGCAGGAAGGCAGCTGGAAACCTGGGGCAGGGGTGTTGGCTGCAGAATCTGAGCAGGGGGCGAGTCAGCTGCAAGGAAGTTGTGTCAAGGGAGTCCCCGGTGATGGTAGAGGACAGCACAGGCGCTGCTGGTGGCGTGACAGTAGGCGAAAAGGGGACTGTGGTGACTGGGGGAACGGTGGACAACCAGGTTGTGAAGGTGTCTACAGAGACGGTGAGGGTGGGGAGGAGGGAGGGGACGGAAGGAAAGGTGGTTTCATCAAACTGAACATGGCGAGAGGTGTAGAGTTTGTTGGCAGTGGGATCAAAACAGAGGTAGGCACTTTGGCTAAGGGAGTAGCCAAGGAAGATGCAGAGCTGAGAACGAGGCTGCATTTTGTTGGTGGTATAGGGCCGTAGCCAAGGAAAGCAGAGACAGCCAAAGGTTCGCAGTTTGGCATAATGGGGAGTGGCTCGGAAGAGGGCAGTGTAGGGACATTTGTTTTGTAGGAGAGATGTAGGAAGGCGGTTGATGAGATAGACAGCGGTCTTGAAAGCATAGGACCAGTAGGAGAGAGGGAGTTGGGCTTTGTGAAGTAGGTGAGGCCGGTGTCAACAAGGTGGCGATGACGCCTTTCGGCTGTACCATTGTGTTGGGGAGTATGTGGAGGTGTGAGGAGGTGATTAATTCCATGCTCAGCAAGAAAAGGTTTCAGTTTAATAAATTCTCCACCTCCATCAGTGTAAAGGGAAATTATGGGAGTATTGAAGTATTTTCCAACCAAGGCTTTAAAATCTTTGAAAGTAGAATAGACATCTGATTTTTTTCGAAGAGGGTAAAGCCAAGTGTACTTGGTGTAATGATCAACAAAGATTACATAGTATGAAAAACCATCAATAGAGAGATAAGGAGCCGGTCCCCAGACATCACTGTAGATTAATTCTAAGGGACGGTGGCTGGTTAAAGTTGAAATGCCAAAGGGTTGGCGATGACTTTTATTGCATGCGCAGGAATTACATAGTGGTTCTGGAATTTGAGAAGAGAAACGAACATTAAACAGACTTAAGACATTCTTTAGGGTTTTGGATTGAGGGTGACCAAGGCGACGGTGCCAAAGGCTAGGGGAGACTGTCACGGCCACCATGGCCTGCGGTTTTTGGAGAAGGGCAGGGGTCCACTCGTACACATCGTCCTTACTCGGGCCTTGAAGGAGAACCACCCCCGTGCTGAGATCCTTCACATGAAAGCAACCAGGAAATAATTCAATAGAGGTATTGTTTTGTTTATTAAACTGGGAAATTGAAATTAAATTTCTGGTCATGGAAGGGGCACATAAAACATTGTGGAGTTTGAAGGGAAGGGAGTTGGGAGAAGAGAGAAAGGAAGAGCCTGTATGGGTAATGGAAAGACCTGTACCGTTGCCAATTAGTATCTCATCAGGGCCGCTGTAATGGGTTGCATCGGAGAGGTGTTGGGAGCTGGTGGCCACGTGATGAGAGGCCCCAGAGTCTAGAAGCCAGCCAGGGGAGGGGGCTTGAGTTGTAGGATTGGCCACGGGTGGTGGTGGGGTGGACTGCTGGAGATGAGGACAGCGTTTAGCGCTGTGACCCTGAGTGCCGCACCATTGACAGTAGCCACGGTAACCAGTGGACTGAGAGTATTGACGACGAGAGACGTCGCTGGAGTGTTGATAGGACCGGTGACCAGAGGTGCGGTGGCTGTCTGGTGACTGAGTGGGGTGCCGCTAACCAGAGGAACTCCTGCTGGAGCGATGGGAGGTGGTGCCGCGAGGGGCCTGAGTGAAATTGACAGTGACGGGTGAGGGTACAGCAGTGTGGGCTGCACACGGCTGGAAGCAGCCTCATGTTGGACCAGAAGGTCATGTAGATTCTCAAAGGGAACAGTAGTATCCCTGGACCGTACAGCTGCGGCGATTTCCTTAAACTCAGGTCCGACTCCATTAAGGACATGGAGAAGGAGATCATCATCAGACAAAGGTTTGTCGATGGAAGCCAGCTCATCAGCAAGTATCCGAACTTCCTGAAGATATTCGGAGATGGGACGGGAATGCTGGCGAAGAAGAGTTAGGCGTTCCTTGAGACCAAGGACGCGCGCTCTGGCTTTGCTGGCATAGAGATGAGTGAGCCGGGCCCAAGCAGCGGCAGAAGTGGGGGCGGCAGCAATTAGTTGGATCACCTGAGGGGATACGGACGCCAGGATGGCATAAAGCAACAGTTGGTCCTGACGGACCCAGAAATCATGAAGAGCAGTCTCTGTTTAGGGGGGGCAGGGTCGAGAGCCGTCGACATAGCCCATGAGGTCATACCCTCGAAGAAGAGCATTGAACTGAGCTCGCCACGGAAAGAATGTCGTGGCAGTGAGCTTAACAGGGAGCTGGGCTGCGGTGTTTATGGTGATAAGGGTGGGAAGAGTAGGGTTTGGTTCAGCAAGTGGTGAAGGGATGGGGGCGGCAGGGACGGTGGTCTGGGCAGCCATAGAGCTTAGGGTTTACTCGGTGGAGTAGTTAAAGCTCTGATACCATATAAGGATTTGAATATTTGTTTTATTGAATTAAATCTAAAATACAGCAGTAGCTATCTTAATATAGGCTGTAGAGAGACCTAACTAGGTATGTACAATTTAGGAAAGAATCAAACAGTTGACTAGCTATACAAGGGAGGAATCAATGGTGATTCCGTTTGACATATCTCAGCAGATCAAGGAGATTTAGTCAATCTCCTGTGATCGGCTGGAGTGTAGGGGAATCCTTATTATCATCAACATCCTGGCATTGACTTCTCAAAGACCTTTAGCCCTATAGTCAAGCCTACTACCATCCGCACAGTTCTTCATCTCGCGGTGACTAATGGTTGGCCAATCCACCAATTGGATGTGAACAACGCATTCTTACAAGGTACCCTAATTGAGGACGTTCACACGGCTCAGCCCACGAGTTCCGTTGACCCTCACACCCCTACCTATGTGTGCAAACTTAAAAAGGCACTGTATGGGCTGAAACAGGCCCGTGGGGCCTGGTAAAAGGAACTCCATTGCTTCTTCCTTCAAACAAGTTTTGTGAATATCCTATATGACGCCTCTCTTTGTTCTCAGGCAGGGCCTTCACACACTCTACTTCCTCGTTTACGTGGATGACCTAATCATCACTGGCCTCCCAACCTGCTCACCAAGTTCATCACCTCTTTACCTGCCCGGTTCTTTGTGAAAGACCTACGCCCTCTCAACTACTTCCTAGGCGTCGAAGTAATCCCTACTCCCAAGGGCCTATTCCGCTCTCAGCATTAATACATCCGTGACATCCTCACCTTGCCCACACGGAGGATTCCCCACCTCTGGTCTTGCAGGATGGTTCCCCACCCGCAGACTCCACCCTCTTCCGCCGCGTCATAGGCAGCCTCCAATACATCAGTCTCACTCGCCCAGATGTCTCCTACGGCATCAACAAGCTCTCCCAATTCATGCATGCTCCCACAGACATCCACTGGCAGGCCCTCAAAAGAGTCCTTAGATACCTCAAAGGCACCATCCACTTCGGCCTCCATCTCAACAGAAAGTCCACCAATGACCACCACACTGTCTCTCATGCCTTCCACACTCTAGCTACCTTCTCTGATGCAGATTTGGCTGCTGGTCTGTTTCTCTTTAAGTAGGAATTCCCGATCTATACCAGAAGGGCAGATGAGTTCACCCCGATGATAGGAAGTCTACTACTGCCTACCTTGTCTACCTTGATGGCAACTTAGTCTCTCAGAGCTCACACAAGCAGAAATCCATCTGTCGATCCTCTAACGAAGCAGAGTATCGTGCAGTAGTCTCCACAACCGCTAAGCTCATTTGGGTAAAGTCTCTCATGGTGGAACTAGGTGTCACCCTCTTAGGTAAACCCACAATTTCCTATGACAACATTGGCACAGCCTTCTATTGTGCCAATCCTACTCTCTACTCACTCATGAAGCATGTGAACATCGACTTCCAGTTTTTCCAAGATCATGTCTCTCGCGGCCTCCTCAATGTCTCCCATGTCTCCATCAATGATCAGCTCGCTAATGCACTCACCAAGCCTCTGCCCAGACCGCGCTTTCAGCTCCTCCGTGACAAGATTGGTGTCACAGATGGCTCCACCATCCTGCAGGGGCGTATTAAGGTGTAAAACTGTGTACACTAACCCCTATAGACTGCTAAACATGTATAGCTGTAGACACTACACATCTGGACCTGTAGAATTAAGACAGACATGTACACACTAGATTCACACATCTGTCCTAGGTAGTTACTAGCAGTTAATGGCTGATTAACTGCTGATTAAGATAAGATTAAGACAGCAATAACTGTCTAACCTTATCTCTCTGTAAAGTTGTATAAATATAGCCGTAGGCTATGTAAATCAGACAAGGAAAATTTACCATTTCTACATAAGGAATATCCCTCCACGGGTATTTCCTCATCAAGGGAGATTGAAAATCAATCTCCTTAGTTTCAGTGTCAACAGGAATCATCTTGATTCCTTACGTAAACTGTATAGTCAACTGTAAACACTTCCTAGTTAGGACTCCTAGACTCAGTATATACTTGGCATCTACTCATGTACAAAGATCATCATTCAATACATAAAACTTCTATAGCTTATAATGCCAACATGCGTAATAGAGAAATTGAAATAAGAGAACACCAAAATGACCCCCACCCCAGACTTTAGCACCAACAACTGAACACTATTTGCATGATTAAATCATTAAATCATTAATTCTATAGAGAAAATAAATAGACAAACCTCTATAGGCAGGGCATCGGCAGCCAACGCACGATCTTCAACCACTAGAGGATTCATTCCATCATTAGTTGCAAGTTCATGAATTCCAGCCAAAATTGGTCTCCACCTCCTCAAAACAGCAACAAATGGTGGTACAATGGCCTCAAGGTATTGTTTCCGCAAGGGCTTTCTGTCCCTGCCAACAGCATGATATAACTGCAAGAAAAAAGGCAACAAATAAGGTACCAACAAGGAATAATAACTGCTTATCAAGACAACTGCAATACCGAATCTTCAAAGAGTAGGTGGAAAAAAGCCATATCAAGACTGACAATCTAAAAGTGGATGAAAGTTAACAGTTGAGATGAGTGCAGTATCACTACTCCAACTTGACATTGCAAAATGAAATGAAGCTAACCTCAGAATAAAGAACACAGGATGCAACCAACACTCTCTGCCTCTTGGAATCGGAAATTGCCATGTTTAGAATAGGTGAAAGTACACTGTAAACCAAAAACAAAACAGTGGTAATGCTCAATTTCAACAAGCATGCACACAAGGAATATAGAAATACATTTAGAAACAATATGGACATGAACAAATAATTTGGAGGATGCAAAAGTGTTTAACAACTCACTACAAAATTATTTGTAAGTGATAAATGTGTGGAAAATTTACTTGAGTATGAATGAGGCTAAGTATTTTAATAAATATATGAAACAGGCTTCGAAGAAGATAATCGATGTTCTGTAAGCGCCAAGAAATGATTTTATGAAGTCCAAGTCTTAGAATGGGAATCACAATGGCTAGCAATATCATACTAAAACAAAGGCCCAAAGAACCATTCCCATCCCACACAAAACAAGATACACCCTTGTAAATAACTCCAAAAAATTCAAACAAGATCAAATAAACCAGACAGCATAAACCGACAACGAGGAAAGATGAGTCACCTTAAACCTAAAAGGAGGGGGAAAAATAAATAGACAGAAACATATAGACTGAATGGAAACTACAGAGAAAAATAAATGGCGAATAAGAAATGTGACAGATCATTGTCAGATACGAAAAGGAGCCAGTTTGTCCAAAACCTTGGAATAGTTGTTTCTTTGGAAACAGAGCAAAATAGGTACATGTGGGTTTGTTCCAAAACCAAATTTTGTTCCTTTTGTGTATGTATTCTTATGTGGACGACTATATACATGTGGTTGGGGCTTTTTAGCCCTTCTATTGCCAAAAGCACCATTTTTGTAAGGGGAGAGGAGTAAAAAAATAAGAAAATGTGTACATGTATATGGACCATATGTGTATATTCTTCTTTTCATGAAAAGAAAAAAGTTTTCATAAGCTAGCATTTATATTGGCAGTATATGAAATATGCTACTGAGGATAGTATCACAATGTTCAATTAAAGAAAAGCATGGGATACAGATATGAGGTGCTTTAACGGTAAATTAAACAACCTCCTTAGATTTTCTTTTTAGAAGTCACAAATATGAAGCTAGAAAAGTTGCTTCACGACACTAGTCCAAGACCCAGCAAGGGTCCATGATCATCCAGATCAGATACTGAACTAACAGTGGTTTGCACAGGGACATGGACGGTTAACTAATCCTTTATCGATAATGTGAAGATCAATCACTCAAAGCAATGCTTTGAGGATAATTGGGCGTTCACCATGGGCTGAACTACATTCCAATACAAGTTTTGTGCCTTACTCTGTTTATATACTCACATGCCAATAGTTTTGCATTAAATAATTGTATGGTGGTCACATGTCAGGTGCTAGTTTACTCGTTTCCATTATCTTCAGTCTTATTGGGAGAATGTTCTCAGGAGTATGTAATGATAGTAATCATTATCTGAGAAATAAAATACTGCAATTTTTTGGCCTATTGATACAAACCCTAGATGCTACCCTGGATTCCTATAACTCACATGAAAAACAAAGAGGACTTATCACTTAAAACATTTATTAATTAACGAAAAACATGGAAAATAAATGCTGGTTAGATCACCTCCACAACAATGCTGAGCGTGGTTGCCTCCCTTCTGATTTCCCATCGTCCATACTAGCATTCCTCATGAGCAGACTGTCTTCACCATCATCTTCTTCCCTCATTGAAAGAAGAGTCATTCGCAGCATGCATAAGAAAGGTTGGTCACTGTCCAATAACTGGTAGAGTGCTGCCATCCCTCCCATTCCAGTACCCGATCCACCACCTATGCCAAGTCCACCACCAAGTCCTGAATCATCTAATAGTAAAGCTTGGAGCATTGCCACAGACTTTTTCACCAAAGGAAGCTCAATCCAGTTTCCATTAGCATCCTTCTCCAGAGCAGACATCCAAGATTCCCGACCACTGCCACCACCACCAAAGGACGCTGTGTCTGAAGGAAGGCCAACACCATACCACAATCTGCTCCTATACTTCCACCCAACAGCTAAATCCATAGCACAGCTTCCATATGATACAAAAGCACAGGAAACAGACCCATAAGGCTCAGCTGCTGCTGCAGCAGTTAGACGTTCCATCACTGCTGCAGATATTTGACCATTCGCATCAGCCATTGACGCAAGAAGCTGATCAAAATTTTACAAGAGTAAGCCTCATGAATAAAAATAAGATCATAACTAAATAGGATATTCAGTTTCAATAAAATGGCGTAATTAGCGAACAAAATGGAATGGTCATGAACAATTTAAGATATTAACTAAGAATATGCAGAGAACAAGTGTAACTTTATTGCTATTAGCTATAGATCTATTTCTCAGAAAAATATACTATATACTACACCTACTAATTGTGAATTTTTGCTCTTTTTTTCGCTTATTTGACAATATATTATATCTTCTACTAGTAAGTGTGAAGATTATCTCATGTGTTTTGTGCATATGCAATTGACATACATCAAGAGGAAGTCCAGAATCACTAGATAAGGACTTGCGATCACCCAAAGCTCCGAAAGAATTTCCACCAACTGTATTCGGTGAATCTGAGTTGATATTCATAGGAGACACAAGAGAAAGGGGAGAAGGAGAGCTATCTGGTGCACGTGAAGCACAAGATAGTTTGCTCTGTAACCGCAAATGATCCTCAACAAGCATTAGTATCACAATTGCATTCTCCACCAAAGCCACAGAAAGCTGAGCGGCATTCTCTGCTTCTGCCTTAGCATCACTTGGTGATAAACCTTCCGATGCGACATTAGCAGATGCTGCAGCAATAACTTGAGTCTGTGGTAAAAGAAAAGCTGAATGTAGATACTATTTCATCTTTCATTACAATTAAAATTGGCATACAAGTCTCCTACAGGTAAAGCATAAACCGAGAGCACAAAATGGGGTACAACCCTAGTACATGAAAAGTATAACAATGGTCACATTGTGTGTGTGTGTGTGCATGTGCGTGAGTGTGTGTGCGTGTGTGTGTGAGAGAGAGAGAGATAACTAGCAGCCCAAAGAGGATGAAAAGGTAGATAAAATACAAAGGTTACCTGAACCTGGAGCTCTCTAGCGGCAAAGTCCACCAAACCGCCCAAAAGCCTCCTTTTGAATATAGGCAGTGATTCTTCGCGTCTTCCAAACATGAAGAAAATTCATGAATTTAGGTAATCAATAAACCATCAGGATTCCAACAAACATGTCATAATACAACAGGAAACCACAACCAACCAAAAGCCAAAATCCTAACAGATAGTTGCTTCACAATCCATGTTGAGATCTTGAAAGCGAAGAAACAACCGTCTCTGATAAGTAGCCCATAATAAGGATCCCAGTCGATCACAGGAGATTGAGGATCAATCTCCCTGATCTGCTGGGCCTAAGTCAACAGAATCATCTCTGATTCTTTCCTGCTGTAAATCAGTATCTATGTGATTCTTTCCTAGTTTAGCTAGATGTACATACCTAGCTTAGCCACCTAGAGTTTATTTAAAGGACTTCTGTATACAATTCTAATCAACTGAATATATCAAAAATTTCCATACCTTACAGCCCACTCCCCATCCCCTCCATTACCTTTGCCTTCTTCCCATTTTATTATCAAATTTCACTCAATGTCGAAAAGTAAAGTAGCGCTATCAATCAAGTATTCAAGTTATCAACAACTAAAAAAAGTTACTGTAGGAAAATAAGCCATAAGGACATGTGGTGTAGACATTGGAAGCACTTTCCCAATCGAATAATTCGTGAATGCAAACAAGATAACTATCAGAACCAGAGACCTCATAGAGTCATGTTACAATGACAGGTCTATAGAGAATTTCTCTAAAGCAAATTAATTTCTTTTCAGAAAGAATTATAAGTAGGAGTTGCAACGGGTCAACACAATCTTCCTACTTACATACGGGAGATTTCAGCCCTAGCTAACACAAAACCATTTTGAGACAGAAAAACATATTATCAAGTTCGGAGTGAAAATACATCAGCAATTAAAAAATTACTTCATGAAACTTGACTAATCACCCATATTTCACATTCTTCGAAAACTTCACAGGAAAAGCCAGAGATTGTAAAAACAATACCTAACTCGTTGATCCCCAGTGCTTGATCCACCGACAATAGAAAGCCACTCTGCACAATGAATTGTAGCTTCAATATCCTGTAGAGGGGAAGTGATAACAATATAAATGGAACTGATTAACTAGAGAATAGCTGATTCTAACGGCACCAGACTTGGCATACATCAATTAAGCACAGGGAGAATAAAGAGAAAAACCAGGACTCCAAAACAAATGCATAATGGCCAATCAAATATCTAAACTAGTAAAGTCCTAATAGGTTGGATAACCACATTAAAAAATATGGAATGGCACCAATAAAATCCAATCAAGCCCATTTTCAAGTAACAAACTTGGATTGCCTCAAAAAATAATTTACTCAGTTCAATTGTTGAAATAAGCATTCTAGTTAGAACTGCCTTAGAAGTACAACAGCATGCAACAATGACCTACAGAAGGATTCATGGACCACTGAAATAGAGTGAATTCTTGAAGAACAAAAAGTAGTCAAGAGAGACCAAAAATAACATAGAACTACTAAGAATGGAAATGAACTAAAAATAGGTGATAGAAGAATCATAGACAAGGCTAAGAAGCAGAAAATAACTCTTGCCGAGGGCCCCAAGTAATCGGAGGGAAATGGACACATGCACCCACTTCAGTTACGGTTATTTAAGTTCATAGATTTCCGATTCCAAATATGTATTTTACTAATATTTACTCCATTTCTGCAGTTCTTTACTTTTTTTTAGCCTGCACCACATTACATTAATTTCAAACATGCAGGCAGGTGGATTAACCAGATAATCAATGTGCTCGAGAAGCTAGCATTTCAAAAAATCAAGTTCTCTTAGGTTGAAATCATTAAAAACCCATCATTCATATCAGGAATAATTTCAACATTTTCACAACGTATTGAACTATTACACGAGGATGGTTGAAAATGCCACCCCATGTATACCTTGAGTCAAATGCTGAGAATAAAAAGACATGCAAAAGAAACAATGACAAACAGAGGAATGGTAGGGGCACCATTATAATAAGATACAAATAGCAAAATTTAAAATTTAAATGTAGGATACCAAAAATCAAAATAGACAGAAGACACTATCATACAGGGACAACCAAGTTATGATGTGAAGATAAATATCTACACGCAAAAAGCTAACCTTCCAACCATCCTTCTGGCGCATTGAATGCTCTAACATGATAATCACAAAGTTGTGTATCAGGTCCTCTATATCTCCCGAGCTTGCAGCATCAGAATGCTTGCTTGCATCCATCTGTAAAAAGAAGGTACTACAGTATTAGAAACATGGAGCTAGGGTATCTCCAAAGATCCAAACACAATCAAAACCAGAATGTTTGCTTGCACACATCTGACAGAACCTTCATACCCAAACTGAATGTCATATTCAAACATTTCAGTTGGGCCGGAAGGTAGTTTTAGACTGGCTTACAAAGTAGGATCGTGCTCTCCCTTCCTATGCCACATTCATCCATGGCTTGAAAACAAAAAATACCCTTTAATAAAAGAAGAGATGAACCACTGACCAGATAGGCTGGTGGTATGGCATCTATAACAACTTTAATTTCAAAGCCTGACGCAACTAATAAGTAATATTTATGAAAGAAAAAGTAAAAGGTACCTCGTACGTAGAGATAAGGACCTCGAGGATCCATTCAGGCCATTCCTCCATATTTGTCAGACTGCTTCTATTTTCTGAATGACTGCAAGCCAAAAACAGAAGATCCTGAAATCATATAGAAAGAAACGTCTCAGAATACGAAATAGAACATAAAAAAGAAGCCCCTGTAAGCAAGAAATACAGAATGTGCAAACAATTCTTGCCCTTTTGTGATATCCTCAAACTACATCAAATTTAAGAAGACTGAAAATTCTTATATAATCACAAAGCTAAGCTGTCTCGAAAAATATTCAATGTTTACAGAGGCAAAAGCATTGAGAAAAGGATCGCCTTGAGGCAGAAGCCTTATCACAAAAGAGTTAAAATTGGCCCAAATAACAGACAACTCTATACCACAAAAATCAAAGCCATAATGCAACAATTAAAACCTCAGACAAGTAGGACAAGCAATAGTTAAATATTCAGCAAGCTTCACAAATGTTTAATGTCAGAGACATTGATTACTACAAATCTGATATCAAGAAGCACTCCATATACCATTCAAATACTTAGACATCATGTACCTACGGAGATGGGGGATTTTGAGTATACCCTACCGTGTTTTAGGTTAAACTTAATCAGACTGAGATGGCAGGATCATCTTCTTTGTTGTCTCAAATACAAAGTGTTTTTATCCAATCTTCCAGGATCCATTCAAGACAATAGAGCCAATAAACCACAGGACGTCACTCCAAAAAGTCCTATTATTATTACCCAAGTAATTCAGGCTCAGAGCCTATGTTCCATCCCCATGGTTTGATTTGGAAATCTAGAGCTCCATCAAAAGTGAAGATGCTGTCATGGCTAGTGGCTCCTAGCCAGGTGGATACTTGTTACATGGTTACAAGGAGACCACAGACCTGCTTATCCCCTCACACCACTTGTGTACAGTAGAATCTCGATAATTTAGTACCCGATAAATTAATAACCTTGATTAAATACTACTTTTGGTCAGTCTCGATCGGGGGAGAACGTGCTAAATTTTTTATCGATAAATTAATAACCTCATTAAATTAATAGAATTCCTTGGTCCCATGGCTATTTATTTATAGAGGTTTAACTGTGTTTTGTGTTAAAAAAAATTGGAACCAGTTTATCAACTTTTCCATTTTTTTCCCAGTTACTTTATGTCTTTGGTTTAAGTGACGCAGGTCGAAGAAAGTTGGGTCATCCCAAGGAACTGCCTTTCCTTTTGCTGCAAGAACCATAAAATGATCTGCAAGGGTAAGATGGCAAAATTCATGTAGGGTTGTATGGTTATGGCTGTGAGAGTTTTTGAAGATTATGTTGGTGTAGGGGCTGAGAAGTTGGGGTGAAGTTCGGTTTTGGCCAGCACTACGGGCATCTGAATCCTCAAAGTTTAGGGATTCATCTTTCTCAAACATTTGGCTATAATGGAAAACGGCTAATAGTGAGTTCTCCATTTCGGAGGGTCTGTCTGTTTCAGCTGAGTCTTTGTTTCATTTCGTTATGGCCTTTCTGAAGAGGCTCCCCTCTCTAACCTTCTGTTGTTTGCAACGTTACTGTTTCTTTGCATCAAATTTGTCTCTTATCAAAGTTTTATAAATAAATTACCCAGTCTACCCTCTAGGCCTCCCTTTAAAGCTTTACTGTTTCTTTGCATTAAATTTGTATCTTTATAAAAAAATTACAAATAAAATACCCACATCTACCCACTCTAGGGCCTACCTTTAAATTCTCAAGTCAGGGACACAGTGTCGCTCATTAGACAATCCCATAAAATGTCAACTGTCCATCGGAAACTAAAGATGAGTAGGCCAGATTCAATGGCAACCATGTAGAGGAGTATCTGTATGGGACACTTTGCATGTAAGAGATGTATGGCTCAGCGGAACGGCCTACACCTTTTGAGAATTTCTGCTAAATACAGGAACACCTTTGAAGATATTGCTAAACATAATAAAACCTAGAAAGAGATTTTCAATTTCATTCAATCAATGTTCAATTGCATCCAAATGACACTTATGTACATCCCGGTTACCACATAAATTTCTCATTCAACAAATTCTAAGTGAGACACACATCAGCACGGGAAAAATAAAAGGTGATACCTGTAATGCTCGACTTTGCAAAGCCTTGGGTGCATATGGAAGTGATCGCAAGAGAACCAAAAGAAGTTGCAAATGTTCAAATTGATGACCAGAATCATAGAAGTTCAACCCATCATCACTTGAAGAGGCATTGATCTGAAGAGAAAAATATAATATGGGCATGTTCAAAATGTAAGACCTTTTAGCAAGTACAGAAAATCAAATGAAACCAATCCACCCTTGAAAATTACTTTTAAGTGGATTTTGCACCAAAAATATAACGGTATTTGATAAAAGGATCCTTAGAAGCGTAAAAACAAACAAAATGACAAGGTGTCCCTTTATATCCTCAAGTCAGGGACAATGTGTCACTGATTGGGTTTAATAACAACCAAAATAAACAGAAGTTAGCCATAAAGAAATAACTTTAACCATGACAGCAACAGATTCGAGCACAAGAATGTCTTACTGATGCACCCAACAATGCTGTATATACATTACTGGTCAAAAGCCTGTTTGGTGCTGCTTGAAAAGCCTTCTGTAAAGCAAAAAGTAAAAGGGAAACTTTATCTTCAAACATGGTACCACCTCCATCATTGAGTGCACTACCTAGAAGACTGTTTGCCATATCAGAAGGAGCACGTGAACCAAATTTCAAGTACCCTGATGAAACTAAAGCACCTAAAAGCCCGATGATTCTAACAATCACCCCATCACTCTTGTCAATATTGTAAACATTATTCCTTGCATTGTCAGCACTAATTGATAGATCTATACCACCCAGATTCTTTGTGAAAGTACTTTCTGCAGCAGAAGTCATTCTTCCAATTTTCGGATCAGGGGAAACAGGGACAGGACTGCTACCTCTGTCAGGGGTTTGATATTCACCAACTTCCTCGTGCAAATTAAGTTGTTTACCCTCTGATAATGATTCATTGTGAACTTCTTCAAAAACAACCGTGCCAATATCTGGCTCAGGTTTCTCGGCCGGTAAAATTTCTTCATTCTTGGTCATGGATTCTGGAATACTAAAGTCACCAGCTTTGGCTTCCCGTTGCAGCAAAACAAGAAGGGTCTCTATACCACCACAATCCATAAATGCCTCTGCAAATGTTTGAGCTCTTGATGTATTTGGCTGTACCATCAACCTGTATATCAAATGCAATACCCTTGCAACCTGGAAGAAGAACACTCTTAGAGCCATATCTCAACATGAAATATTGAGCATTACATGTCCAAAAGGCCTCTAGTTTTGTTCAATTATTAGTTCTCACGGCGAGAAGTCAAGATCAAGGATAACCAAATTCATGCAGGAATTATTCCATTAAGAATAAAGTTGCAGGATGCTCATGTTCCTAAGAAACATTCAGCAATAAAGGAAAAACTTCTCAATAATGTACTAAAATGGTTTAGAATTTAGGAAAATAGCTGGATGAGGCAAAAGAAAGGATTTGGTTATCTTTTCTAGTAAGAGGCATTCTAAACTATCCATTTTGGTTGCATGAGCTTTCTTGTCATATTTCTAATATTATTGAAAATAAGACAAAAACATTAAGGAGTGTCTTCAGATCAAATAAGTCGGTAAGATTAATATAAAGTGTTCCAACTTCAAATCAATACTCTCTTTCCCCCTAAATTTAATGCCAATGCAACAGAAAGGCATGAACTATATAATGCACACCCAAAGCCACAAGACAAAGGTTAGTTGTTTAGACAATTTAGACCATGAGCACTACTTCCTCCATATGGACGACTTGAGGTGCCCTGCAAATAAGGAAAAAGAAGCCACCAGATGGAGAAACTGTCTTACAAGAGCTTCATTGATTCATACTTGGTTTACTACTCATCAAAGTAAGCAAGGAAACTATTGTGTGTCATACTCCAATCTGTCCTGCATCTGATGCTCCAAGATTACCATTTCCAAGTTAAAATGCAATTAAGATGGGAGGTGGGAGGGAAGACGGGAGAAGATAAACCAAACTAAGAAAATAGCCACACCACCAAAAAAAAAATATCTATCCAGTGAAACAATATTTGGAAAGAAACTTTACCTGATTGGGCTGTGGGCAATCAACCATGAATCCTAGTAAGCAGCGAACATCATCTGAAGCCAATGAGGGAGGTGCTGCTCCTACTAGAAGTTCAATAATGACCAAGAGTTCATCAACCAAAGCATTCACTTCACCCACAGGGCGTCTAGCCTCATTAAGTGAAATAGAAAAAGTATTCACTGAATCTTTTTCACGAACTGTCCAATAGCATCTTCTGCAACTGTCAAGAAGCATCTGAATGGCATTAGCATCCCGCATTACAGAGGACTCTGTGAAAACCATGTCTGCAAGCGATGCAAGAAGTTTCTTTTGTAGCCCATAGCTACATAGGCTCCAGATTTTTAGGTCCAATAGCAATGTACTGAAAAGCTGCACCTTCAGTGCATAATTCTTCTGCTGAGATTGACAAAGGGATAAAATGGCAGCAACAAGTTCCTCGTCTCCTACACCATTTCCCTCTCCAGCATGAAGTGAGGACAAAGTTTGCAAAAGATAGATTAAGATTCTTGAAAGAACCTCTGGCCCTCTGGTACGACAGAATTCATCATTGTTCCTAGGGAGTTGAATGGCCGTGCAAATAGTTCGGAATATTGGGGAAGCAAGAGCAGTGGTAGCCAAAGACAAGGGAGAACTCCCTTGTTGCGGGTCTAGGCTATCTATATCCACATTGCTAACTGTCAGAGGAAGTAAAGACATAGGACCCCCATAGGCAAAGGCCCACAATGCAGCCGCTGGTCGCATCCGTGTAGCAATATGTACCTGGCCAAGAACTTCAGCTGGTCGACGAAGCACACCTGAAATACAATTAAGGTGTTGAATTAGAAAAGACAAGTACAAACCACCAAGGTACTCAAACATTGCAATAATCATATGCATTTTGGATTTCTTCTTTTTTTCTTTTTTTGTGAAATTCATCTGTTGTTTGCCACGAATCCATGAATATGCATATCGGGACTAAATCAAATGGTACTAATAATAAACCCTGTACCCCTCCACTTCCAACATCTTATTAGAAAAAGATTTACAGGGGCAGGTTTAGAGATTGGGAGAAAAGAAAGAGGGTGGCAAGGGATGTGAAAAGTGTTTTCCCTCGTATGGAAGCAAGAAAGAAAGAAGAGGCAGGTGAAGAATTTCCTCCAGAAGTTGAAAGAAAATGGAGAGACAATGTTTTAATTGTTTAAATTAGTATTTTTTTTTTCCTTACGGTCAAAAAGAATTTCCATAACTATATTCAATTCCTAAAAGAAAAATAGTAAAGTTATCTTCTACACCTTCCCTTCTTTCCTGTTTTCTTCTCATCCCAAAAAAAAAAAAGATAACAGTTCTACTTTCCAAGTTCTCTTCAAACCAAAAAAATCTTTACAAGTTCACCCCATCCAAAACAAAAGACAAAAAATATCCTGCAACTTGTTTCCCCCTATTTTTTTTCCCTTCCTCACTCTGCATCCGAATATAGTGATTGTTACTGCACATGACCAATCCAACATCAATTGTAGTTTTGTTTGGTTACTATTCATTGTATCATATAGATTAAAATAGAAATAAATTGACCTGCTGCACCACTAGGAGAAGCATCTGGACAAAACCGTCCACTAAGCAAACTGGGGTGATAGAGAAGATGAATGTATCCTCCTATTTCTGCATCCAAAAGTGAACTTTCCTCTGCCATACTTTGCACATGCTCATTTGTTGATAACCATGGCAGCCCTGCCCCATGACCAAAAGAAGGAAGCACATCTCCTCCTCTAGAAGCCAAACATGACATCCTTTCTGGGCCGATTGGTTCCTTAAAAATATAAACAGGCCCCATCTCAGCAAACAAAGGGCATTGACGACGACGACGTTGCAAACCAGCCATTGTAGGAGGAGGGTTTGTCCCAATGCAGCAAAATGCAAGTGGCTTAGAGATCCGAGGGAACTCAAAAGGTCGAGTTTCATATAACGATCCATCAATATACAACCTTAATTCACTCTCTGCTTTCCCAAGTAGCCCCTGCTTGCAAGTATGCTCTAGACCAATAAAATACCAGCATTGCGGCTTGAATGCATGAGTGAAGTGTAAAGAAGCCTTCCTACCCTTTCCACTACCACTTTCAACCACCAAAAACTGTGCATGGAAGTATGCCTCCACCCCCTGATTATCAGCAGATAAGAAACTGAACAACCGTGGCATGTGCGCTGTGCCTTCACCAGCCAGTGCACTGGCAGCAGCAGCAGCTGACATGGCAGATGATTTTCCTGATTTAGCAGCAGCAGCAGCAGCAATTGCAGCCGCAGCAGTTGCTGCATTTAATGTATCTGCAAATGATTCAATGTAAATCCATGTTGCAAATGCATACCCATTGGTAAATGGCCAACGGCTCTCACCCGGTCCAAGCAAACCTGAGCTTTCACCATCAAACTCAAAAGTACAGGCTGGTCCTCTTGACTCCTTTCCGCCTACAGCCTTCTCCAGTGCAATCGTTAAGTGGGTTGCCCATACAGTGGTAAGAGTTCTGGTAATGACTTGAAACCATCTGTGAATATCAATAACACTGAGTGAATGTCCTGCTAAGTATTGAATGCAGTAACATAAGGCAGTTCCATCCCATCTCATTTGTAGGGGCGAATCAACATCATGCACAAAAATCTTCTCTGCTGACCTTAAAAGAACTCCTAATAAACCAGCCATTGAGCACATTGCTCTGTTTCTTGTACAAGCTCTCAATATTGCAAGCAACCCCCTGACCATTCGCGTACGAGGGGACATAATAACATCGCTATCACCAACCCACGGAAGCGAAGGAATAAGCTCCGCTGAGACAATGGCAGCCCTAGAGTTCAGCATCACACTTGGAGGATTGTTATCCTCATCTTCTTCAAAACTTTCAACTCCACCCATAGTTGCAATAAGTGAGTCAACTACCAAGTATGCAATGCCGTCCATTTCATCCCCACTTCCAAAACTCTCTACACCACTAACAATATTCTTCAGTTTGTCTAAGCTTTCAGGCTTGCCCATGATGGCAGAATCCACTAAATGCAATAACTCCGGCGATACATTGGGCATAGCAGGCTTTGGCCTTGGTTTTGGGGAAGAACCAGCAGGAGAATAACCTGCATCCCCATAAAAAGCAGAATCAAAACTAGTAGACGACATAGATGGCTTATGACCAAATTTTCTGTCCTGACCTGGGTTCCAGGCAGACTGTTCATGTTGCACTTGGTCAACTACATAAGAATTCAAGTCCGCTGTAAATGTCTGAGAGGCATCTTCAAACTGAACAGATGAAATTCTAGCAATATCTGAGATCGATGATCGATTGGAGTCCACATGAGCACCCTGAGATTTACCCATGACCTTATCTTGATCTTTCAAAGAAACCTGTTCAAAATGATCTTCATCCACAGCTCTAGATGCAGAATCAACCACTTGCAAGGTTGCACCATTGTGTTCTACATCAGCTACATCACCATGGGTATTATTAATAGTTTCCTGATGAGATGGTACAGCATTTTCCTCAACCACTTGCAAGGCTGCACTATTGTGTTCTACATCAGCTACATCACCATCGGTATTATTAATAGTTTCTGGATGAGATGGAACAGTATTTTCCTTTACATCACTAACCACTTCATGATTATCCGAATCCTTCCTGGAAATTTTTCCAACCTCCTTCTTCCTCTCCTCTTCTTCATCCATTATAATACAGCTCTATAAACCATTCATATATACACCGATTAACCTACAAAATTATGGAAATAGATGAGGTTTCCATAGCACTAAAGTCAACCATGTGGAACACAAGGAGTTCACATAATTAAATGAATCAATTAGTTGACGCTAAAGTTAATAGGATGGATGATAATAAATCAACAAGATTATTATATCCACAAGCCAATGCCACCTAAGAGTTCTAAAACAAATAAAATTTTGTGGGTATTACAATAAAATTGAAAAATACATACAACAAATAATCAGACATAAAATCCCTCCATTAGCTTCAAAATTCAATCCAAAAAAAAATACCCCAATGCAGCTCTCCTCCCACACCACAAATTTTCTCCATTTGGAACTTTTTTTTTCTTTAAATGCAACTCTTCTAGCCTCTATTTCTTATTACACCAGGTTGGGCTCATTTTAAGTAATTCTAATTCAAGGGCGGTCCATTAGATCAATAACTACTGAAATATTTGCTATCTTCAGCTTAGTTGAAGTGAGTTCTCCTTTAATAGAACCTGTACCATTTACTCCAAATCTCTAAGTCGGTACTTCCTTTGAGACTCAGTCACACATAGAACAGAGTTTGAAGTCTCAATCAAAGAAGTACGGAAACTACAAGGATTCCACAGATCTATCTAAGAAACCAAAACAGTCGCATAAACATGCATGCACACTGATACACATATTCATATCCATATTCATATACATTTACTTGGTCTGAACTATCGAAATGGAGATCGATCTCGCTGCGCATTATGTGTTTTACACAAATGCAGCCGATCGATCATGCTTATCAGACTACTAACCTATACGTGTACGAGTTTGTATAACTATCCAAGCTAAAGAAAGACACAGATCAGAATAAATAGCCGTGGATTGATATTCAACACGAAACAGAAACAGTGATTAAAATTAAAATTAAAATTGAAATTTTGAAAATAATGCGTCAACGAGGGCGGAGATGAGATTGCCAACCTTGGGACATAGGATCGGAAATGGCGACTAATTTTGCAGCGATTTTTCAATCCAAAAAAAATGGAAAAGAAAATGAAAAGAGGCGAAAAATTGCAGAGAAAAGGAGAAGGATGTTTGAGAAAGAGAAGGCGAATTGGGCGCGAGAGAGACGGTGGATTTCGCAGGGAAGAGAGTTTATGTGTGGTGTGGTTGCCCAGTCAAAAATCAAAATAATAAAACCCAAATCTTTTGTCCTCTTTTTTTTTTTTAACCTTTTCCCATTGGGCATGCTTTTTCATTTTCTTACACACATCCCCGTTAAGGAAAATATTTAAAACGCCGTAAAGGAGGAAGAAAAATCAAAATTTAGTGGAGATACCAAATTTTGAGGATGAATGAATTAGGGCTTAATGTGTAGGTTTAGGCTCTTATTTTTGGGAAATTATATTATATATTTATATATTAAAAATCAACAATTCATTTTTTAAAAAAAGTTAAAATTAAATTTGAGAAGTCTCACATAATATAAGATTATTAAACTTAATACAAATAGCAAAGAAAATCAGTTCTTTTGATATATTTACTGTCTAAGAAAACTGTGGTAAGCAATGATAAATACAATTCATAGAATCTTCCTCATTTACAATTAATTAAGAGGATCACTTGCATCTCTCCTGCATGATTGATTTTCGAAATATTCTTTATTGAAATGTAATAATTAAAATTGCCAATTTATTATAACACTATAAAAAGATCTAAAAATAAAGTTAATTGGAGATTATTTAATTATTGATATGTATTAATTAAATCGACGGTTCACTATAAATATTTTATTTGTTACCAAAATCATCCATTATTGTGATACATAAGCATTAGCAAACAATCTATGATTTGATTGATTTTTTTAGAGAGTTGAATCTTATGTTATATTTAAAAAAATCAATATTCCAATTGTAATACTTTCACATTGAAAAAATTGAAACTGGTACTAAAACATGGTTCGGGTGAGTACATTTATAGAGTAGTTATGAGCATTTTCTTTGATTAATCAATTGATTCATATATGCTTTGGCAAGACATGGACACAGTACCATTCACATATGTAATACTTGTTTTCATGAGTCTTGGGTCACATTTACTTTCGAAGAAAAAGAGTAATAGGTAAGACGACTAGATAGCTGAGTAATTATTCCCTTTGAGGTGTTTACTAACCATACAAAACTAAGACATTAATGGGTTTGATTTTCATTATTATTGTTTACTAATTTATATGAATCGAAATAAAAACTAATTTAATTACGGCATTGCCCTTGTATAAAAATAAAAAGAATAACATTTTCATTAATATTTATTCTACTACAACAAACGCTACTAAAGACCACCATTATGTAGATACTAGTATCACTCAACACAAGACTTTCATCATAGATTTGATGACCAAATTTTTAATATCAAACATATTTTCTTTGACCAAATATTGTCAAATATACTTATTTCGCAAACAAGATTCAGAAGTATGACGCACATATTTGACATCATAAAAAAAAAATTCAACCATTAATAGTAGGTCCAAAATGTCACATATTTTTGTGTGATTATTTATTAATAAAATTAAAAAAAAAATTCTTCTTATAATAGTACAAAAACTCATTGATAAATATTGTAAACCATATTTTTAATTATTAATGAGGTGACTTAGAAAATAAGGATTGATTCACATGAAAAAAACAGTAACAAGGTTACTTATTTTGAATGGACCCCACATATTGATTGAATACATATTTACAAGTAAACGGATAAGTATTAGATAATGAAAATCATTCATTTTGATTTATTCCCGTTATTAGTAAATAAACACGCTCTTAATGTTACTAATCATGCCTTGCTTCTTCAAATTTGGGTGCACATAACAGTGGAAATGACAAAATAACCCTCAAGACTTTTTTTCCAAGGCTTATTAGGCTAAGTGCACCAGGAACACGCCATAAAATCTCAAAATATATCAGGGACAGAAATTTGCCTTAGTTGCACCAGACACGGTTACACCGTCAATACCATTACACCATCCGTCAGTCAAAATTATTAACGTCGTTAATTTTGATGACGTGACACTAATATTACAAAATTAGTAAGGGTAATTTAGATGTTGTGTTCATTTTATTATATTTTATTCCGTCTCTCTCTCCTTCTCTTTCTCTTTCACATTTCTTCCAGCAGTCCTAGATTTTATATATCCCTCTGGTCGTCGTCGTTTCTACCTCTGCGAAAAAGTCTTAATTTTTGTTCATTTTCCACTCTCATGGCTAACCTCGAGTCGGATGAAAAGTCCCTCTAGGACGAACTTTCACATCTTATCCTACTTGCTGGTCGGGTCATCAAATCAGCCCAAGAGGCCGAGTCGTCGAAGCTCGACTGATCTAACCTCGCCAAGCAAGTCGATCGCTTCTCCCAAATGGTCTGATCCACTGTCTGAATTGCCGCCACAACCCAGTCCCTCTACGAGCGACCTGTGCGCCTAATTGTGGCTGACGTGGCGAGAAACCTCGAGCGGGCTCTAACCCTGGTCCGGAAATGCAAGCATAGCGGGGTCCTCAGACAAGTCTTCTCCATTACCACAACAGCTGACTTTAGGAAAGTTTCCAATGTAACACCCCGGACATTCGAGGATTTTAATATTTCAATTTAATGTGTGAATTGACGCTTTTACCCTTGTGATTGGCATGGCCAAATTGTTGACTTT
The DNA here is from genome assembly GCA_032719365.1 of Prinsepia uniflora. Lineage (NCBI taxonomy): Eukaryota > Viridiplantae > Streptophyta > Magnoliopsida > Rosales > Rosaceae > Prinsepia > Prinsepia uniflora. The sequence goes on along the minus strand of CM064869.1, from coordinate 4,426,444 downwards.
TTGATTGATGAGTTAAATGGACTTTGACCTATGACCGTGACGTAGTACGGGACGTCACGAGTTCATAGACAGGTGGCACGTCCAATTCGGACGATCAGGGAAAAAGTTATGACTATCGGAAGTTCAGGGGCATTACCATAAGTTGGACTTCACGGGCGAAAATGTTGACTTTTCGTTTGACAATTAATTTTCACGCGACTCAAGGACCGATAGGTAGGCTTCGACGTCCTGAGTCCGTAGACAGACGGCACGCCAAAATCGGACTTCGTATGGCTGAGTTACGGGTCTAGGAAGTGAGGGGTATTTTGGTAATTATTGAACCAGGGGCATTTTGGTCTTTTTGCCCTGGTTACTGTAGCAGACAGCGGGGGAAATGGGCGGCACCACCATGTGCGGTGGTTCTATCGTGCAATTGATTATGCTATCATGTGCTGGAATGTCTGGGTTGTCTTTTGCTTTTGAACGTGGCCTGAGCCGTCCAGCCTGCACGATCAATTGATTAATTCAAGATCGAAGCTTTTCGGGGAACATTTTTCAGTGGACAATTGGACACCCACGAGCCTCTGGGACGGCTTGAAATTGTTTAAAACCAATTAGAACGTGCTTAAGCATCACTCTGATGCTGTTATAACTAAGAACGGGTGAGGAAACCAGAGAAGCCATTTCTGGAAAAATTGGAGGGAAAATCAGTGTTTAATTTCTACGGTGTGTTGGGCCAATCTAATCGCAGAGTAAGCTTTCTGGGAGTATTTGGAACACAACCATATCAAAATGGAAGGCAACCAGCCACGGGTGAGCTGGGACGGTGACTGCCGTGTTAAGAAGAATTTCAGAGGTTTGGACGACTACTTCCAGGTGAGTGTTGATTCAATTGAGTGTGTTTTCCAGTTCGTTGTGATACTAGGATGCTTCATGTAAGGTTAATTTGATTTCGGTTTAGAAACCAGTGAGTTGGGGTGATCAACCCGTTTGGATGATCACGGGTCGAAGGGCCGTTTGAGGATTCGATTTGGCAAATTAATAACCCAGAACTTAAATTGAATGTTTATGTAACACCCCGGAAATTCGAGGATTTTAATATTGTAAATTAATGTTTGAATTGACGCTTTTACCCTTGCGTTGGGTATGGCCAATTGTTGACTTTTTGATTTATAAATTAAATGGACTTTGACCTATGACCGTGACATAGTTCGGGACGTCACGAGTTCATAGACAGGTGGCACGTCCATTTCGGACGATCAGGGAAAAAGTTATGACTATCGGAAGTTCAGGGGCATTACCGTAATTTGGACATTTGAGGGTGAAAATGTTGACTTTTCCCTTGGAAACTATTTTTCGGTTGACTCAAGGACCGTTGGGTAGGTCTCGACGTCCTGAGTCCGTAGACAGGCGGCACGCCGAAATCGGACTTCGTACGGGGAAGTTATGGTCACGGAAGTATTTCGCATTTAACCGAACCAACCGAGAACCGGATTAAAATATTATTTTATTATGGAATCTGGTTACTTTAATCAAATCATTCTGGACCCTTGGATGAGTGACAAGTGTCACTCATCCCCACACTCCCTAAAACATGGATCTCTGTTGGCCATTGGATTAAACAATTAATTTCCTCTCCTCAAATCCTCACCATTGATCCTATGCTGAGATTTAATCTCAGCCCTTCAAACCATCCAGCCAACCTGTTTATTAATTCTCAAAATTTTCACTCTTCATTCTTCCATACCGTGTGCACGGCTAACCATTCGAACCAACACACCAGCCCCTCACCTTGCAACCTCACCCTCACGGTAACACCAGGCGACCAGCAGCCACACCCCAGACGCCGGCCACCACCCCACGGCCACCTGCACGGCCGGAATTCCTCCCAGACCCGAGAAGGAGACCCGAACAGCCCAAGTCACCAAACCGTCCAAACCTTCACTCTGAGGCTCGAACCAGCGTACGGTTGGGATCACTGTGACGGCAGGATGACCCTCTGCTGGACTGGACGACGTGCGGCGGTGACACGGCGGCGGTAGGTTGAAAAACCCGTATGACCCGATTACCTTCCCTTCTTCGAAACGATCGTTTTTGACGTTGATTTTGTTTGTTTGCTTCTAAGACACACTTAAGGGACCCAGACGACCATTTTAAACCAAGGTTCACGGCTGGAAGCTGGACGACTCGCCGGAGAAGACGAACCAGTGCCGGCAGCCGGATTTCTGTCGATTTTCAGGTAGTTCTTTGAACCTAGAAACTAGTTTTGAGTCCGTAGAACCATAGAACACCTTGTGACGAGTCCATAGGAACAAATCCCATCAGAAATGGTGGACGGGTTGGAGAGAACTGATCGGGTCGAACCGTGGGTCTGCGGTGACCCGGTTCTCAGACCCGGTTACTGTAGCGGATGACGTCATCATGCTGACGTCAGCAGTGACGTCATGATGACGTCATCATGTCAGAATTCAGTCAGCCCAGGGACCAATGGACTGCTGACACGTGTCCTCTGACACTGTCAGTGATGACGTCATGCTGACGTCAGCAGTGACGTCATGCTGACGTCATGCTGACGTCAGCAGTACTGTAGCACCGTTGACCAGAGGGTTGACCAGGCGCGTGGGGGCGCGTGTGAACAGTAATTTTGGTGGGACCACCACCATTCTTTAGGTTTCGACGATCCGGATCCAATGGCGGTGGTTTCGGGTCGATCGGAGATCATTAAGTTGGTCAAAATGAGAGTTTTTGCCTTGGAAAGCGTGTTCGGGCAGCTTTTCCGGACCGGTTTCGGTCTAGGGTTTCTTGGTTGAATGTTAGGGGTTTGTATTTACCCTTACGTATACTTTGGATGTGACAGGAATTTTGTAATTATACCAGATCGAGGGTAAACGCTCGGTTTTCAGCAGGACTGTACTGTGAGTGGGCCATTTTCTTAAACCCTTGCGTGCATAAACGTTTTCTGGTTTTATTATACTTATTCATATGCTAAACCAATGATGTTTTTGATGATATGGAAAATATGGTTATGACACGTTTCACGGTATTTGGGCTTGAGACCCGTTTGGTGAAACTTAATGATTGATTCAGATTTTATCTAGGTATATATATACCTTGCATGTGGATATCGATAAAATGTATTTGGTACTGCACTGTATAGATCCTTCCATGTTTATTGTCTCCTCCGGATGAGGTACCCCGGAGAGGTCACGGACGTCTCGAACGTCCAGCGTCTATGACGCTAAGCATCGGGGATGCTGTACCCGAACGGGGTTCGGGGATTGAACTCGGAAATTGAGACCCGAGTGGCACGCGTAGCCTTGTGATTGTGACCTTATTGACGTCAGGGACGTCAGACATCAGGGATGTCGGGATTGGAGTGTATAGTGCAGCAACTAAAATTATACTTATGTTCTTATTACATGCCTTATGGTTTATATTATATGGTTTATGATTTTTAAACAATGATGCATGCATGTTTGGAAAACAGAGGGGTAAATTATATGTGTTACTTATCAAATGATTTTATAAACTTGAGTTTCGGTCCACTCACCCTTACTGTTTTGATAACCCCTCCAGGTCGGGAAACTGAGGTAGAGGAGGAACCAGAGGCTGAGGCATAGATCCACTTTCTGCGTACCTGAACCCCTGTTGGGTGGTGTACCCGCAGGTTTTTAATAGAGTCGTGCTCGCAACTTGTATTTCGGATTTTTATCCCTTGTCTGACATTCGTTTAATTCGGAATTGATGTATAACGTTTATTTGGTTATTTATGCTTTTAAATGTTTGGAGGTTAAATTTGGTATGAATTATTGGGTGTCAGACGGGAGCAGGGCACGTCCCCTTGTGGTCCCTGTGGGATCGGGGCGGGTCCTGTCAGCTTGGTATCAGAGCACTAGGTTGTGGTCAGTACTAGGTTTTGGTCAGCATGCTAGACTAGCGATTAGTACTAGTTACTTTTCGACTTTTAAGAATATTGTTTTCTGATCTATGCCTCTTGACAGTTGGTTATGCCTCCTAGGAGAATTCCGCATACTCGAACGGACGAGGATCTAGAAAGAGAGATGGAATGCGCGAGCATCGAAAGGGCTCAACGTTTGGGAGCCACTCCTTTCTGCGGGGGATCAAACCCCGAGGATGCTCACGACTGGATCACCAAGTGGGAGAGGATCTTCTCGGTGATGCACTGCCCTCCGGGCGAACGAGTGACTCTGGCGGCCTTCTTGCTGGAAGGAGGAGCCTACCAGTGGTGGCACGGACTCGAAATGTCTGGGTGGTCAGTCCATACCACTACCTGGGAAGCTTTCCGTTCCAGGTTTCTGGATCAGTACTACCCGCGATCCTTTCGCGCAGCGCGGGAGGCGGAATTCCTGCGGCTGAAGCAGGGTGACATGTCTGTTGCAGACTACGAGCAAACTTTCGGGAAACTTTCCCGGTTCGCTGCCTCATTCGTAAGCACGGAGGAGGACAAATGCCAGCGGTTTGAGCTTGGACTCAGAGGGGAGATCCGGGCCAGTGTGACTGCTACCACTCATGCTTCTCTGAGGGATATGGTCGACGCAGCGGTGCGTGTCGAGGCCAGTCTGGCGGCACACCAATCACGACAACCTTCGGGGGAGGGGCGACGTCAGGATCGCCCACATCATGGGCCATCGGGCCGTAAGAACAACAAGGGAGGGAGCTACAGGGGAGCACCCTCATCCTTCAAGGGTCGTGGCTGGTCAGGTCGACGTGGAGGCTCTCAGGGCAGAGGATCTGGTTATAACTCTGGGCAGCGTTCATCTGGGAGCGGTGCTTCTGGTGGGCATTCAAACTGGCCGAGGTTTGTAACCTGTTTTGCTTGCGGGGAGGAGGGCCACTATGCCAGTGATTGCCCGCAGTTGTCCAAGAACAACGACGCTGGGGGCTCTAGTGTCAGGACCCACCCCGGTTTCACCCCGAAACCTGAGGTAAATCCCGCTCCCGTCTGACTTCCCGACACAAAACTCAAGTAACACTCACTCGAAACCAGTCAAACGCAGGAGTAATTACTAAATATCCCAAAATCCTTATCGTTTACAGAGCATAGCACCACATTACAAGGAAAATAAAAACCGAGAAAGTACACGCACACAGAAGCCTTTAAACTCTTCTAGGATCCCTCACGTTGCTTCTATGCCTCAGACTCTGCCTCGACGTCAAGACCCCGCGCTCGCTCCACAACCTGGAGGGCAATTAAAACAGAAAATGTGAGTGGACCAGAAAGCACAAAAGGTCAAAAACCATTTTATAAGAAAACCGAGTTAAACCCTCCGTTTTGAAACCACATGCATAACCAACAGTTATAAACACATTAATAAAATAATCATTATAAAACATCATAAGAAACAGAAACACTATAAAATACCATAAGAAACCATAATATGAGTATCAGAAACCGTATCAAAACCATAACCACCAAATCATCCTTTTCTCGATCAAACCTGCTGGATCTATCCGAGTCTTTAAACTCCCGAGTCTTTAAACTCAATCCAGGCCTTAATCATATCCGAGTCTTTAAACTCCCGAGTCTTTAAACTCAAGGCCTACGGGGGAAAATCAATATATATATATCCGAGTCTTTAAACTCCCGAGTCTTTAAACTCAATCCGGGTCTTTAAACCCAATAATCAGATCCAGCAAATCCAATCCCAAAACCATTTGAAAACCATTTACCAAATCCTCATCCAAACCCGAATCCGAAATCACTGGTCCGATGCCATTCCGGCATTCAGAACCGTCATTCCGAACCCAAATCCGGAAAATATCCATTTTCATACCAAAACCCCATGTAATCACAAATCACATGTCCTAACCCATATAACATTATTAGAAAACCTTTATCGGTGGAACTCCCCAAATGTGACATCAAAATCCTAAAACCAACATTTTCTCGAAAACCGTACCCAAACCGTCTTTTTCTCGAAAAACGTGCAAACACATAAAATCATCATTCCATAGTCCATAAACATAGAATTATAAGTAAAACCATAAAATACATTTATAAAAACAGTTATGCATGATCGAGTTTAAGGAAAGGGTCCACTCACAGTACTGAGCCCTACTCGCGTCCCGAACGTCCAGCCCGTTCCTCGGCTTCCTCGGGAAATCCCGATCCTGTCAAACACCGTCACATTACGTCACTAATACATCTACGAACACTCACCTAAAAGCCCTCAAAAATCCCCGGACCAAAGACTTAAAACCCCGGGACCCTACACATTCACCCTCGCGGAACTCAACTCAAACAACTTCCGATTAACCCGAAACCAACTCCAATGAACTCACCATGACTCCTAGACCAAAAACTATGTTGACCGTTTTCCCATCCGCCGCCGCACGCGCCCCCACGCGCCGCCCAAAGTGGCTGCGCGTGGCCCCACGCGCCAGCTACAGTACACCTTCAACCTCACGTCGACCCGATTCAACACAGTAGGCTACAGCTGAACCGGCGTCAACGGTTCTCCGCCGTACCTGCACGATTTCCTTCCCTTTCTTCACCTAAAGCTTCGTCCAGTTCCAATATAACCATTCCACAGCTCCTCAGACCTCGACACCGCCTCAATCCCGTCGACTGAAGCTCGAAACCAGACAGCCAACAACCCCTGTTTCACGATCCAGCCACCCAGCTCACCACCCTTCACGGTGGCTTCACCAAACTCTGCCCTGAACCTCACTGATCCTAACCCAACTCACCTAGACCTTCGACTCAACCCCAATCGTCACGACTAGCCGTTTGAACATCGCGGCAAAACAGAGCATACAGGTACCCCCGTCGTGCTAACCTCCGCCGTGTACACCCCCGTCACGGCGACCATCCTAGTCGACACCTAGGACCCTCCTGAACCTCACCCTGACCTCCATTCCTCTCGACTCTAAGCCCAACCTCACAACTTTCAAATTGAGCAGCACGGGAAAAACAGAGCAAAAGATCTCACCTTCGATTGCAGCTCCGCCGTGCGCACTGCCGCCTTCCACGGTGGTCGTTAGTCTCCCTGCAACCTCCTGCAGCTTCCCCTGCCTTGGTTTGAGTCACCTCACGGCGTAGCCACCACCTCGAACTCACGGCCTCCCTATTTCCGTCAAAACTTCTCCGCACCTCCGCCGTGCCGCCGTGCACAATTACACCACCAAAACCCGATCAGCAACTCCCTTTCAATCTCCCGTTCCTCCCTCACTCACCAAAACTCGTCATCAGCCACGATCAGTCCTCAATTCCTCCTCACAAACTCACTCTGTTTCTCTGTGTTTGTCGAAGGACTGCACGATTGCACCCCAATTATTTGGGCTGAGACCACACAGGATTCTCCCAGAATCCTCTACACACATGCCATGTGTCACCATCCACTCCACACACTCCCACATGGCCTAATCCCAGCCGTCCATTCCTTTCTCTGTGCACAAATCCCAATGTGCCCCAATGACCAAAATACCCTTCTTTTTTAACACATTTTTACGGTTTTACCGAAACTTCCTAGACCCGTAACTCTCGCCTCGTAAGTCCGATGAATACGTGCCGCCTGTCATCGAACTCAGGACGACAAGAACTATCTAACGGTCTTAGGTCAACTTACCAAAACCCGTTCGTATAAGAAGTCAACGTTTCCCCCCTAATTTCGCCAAATTACGGTTATGCCCTCAACAGTCCGAACATCACAACTTCCTCCTCGGATGTCGGAATCGGGCGTGCCACCTGCCTACGGATTCGTAACGTCCTCAACTACGTCCTGGTCACTGGTCAACTCCCATTTGACCACCCGAAATAAAAGTCAACATTTCTGCCCGACCCAGGGGCAAAATCGTCATCCTAAGTTCCCGGACCCCTCGGGACCACCTAACCCTTGCTTAACCTTACTAATCACGCCTTAATCACTCCACTTATCCCTATTCTCGGGACGGGTTGTTACAATCTACCCACCTAAAAAGAATTTCGTCCCCGAAATTCCACAGCTAGTTCCCGACACCTAGGGTCTCCTACCCGGAATCAACAACAGATCAACAACAACTTCTCCTAGGTTTCCTGTCTATCATCTCCACCTTGGGTATTTCACTCCATCCCCAGCTACTGTTACCACAGCCAACCCTAGCTATGTAACAACTACATGGTGTACACAAGGGAAACTCTATGAACAGAAAACAAAGGTATTATACAATACCTCATGTCACAATACCCGACAGAAGTCATAGAGTACATCCTCGTATACAACCACCCATCTCCCTCGGCTACTACTCCGGCCACGGTCGGATTAACTCCACAAAGTCCTAAAGGCAACCTCTAGCTTGTGGGTTCTCTCCTTCCACAGTCACTCCTTTCCTCTACTTCCCGTCAACCTACTACGGAACTTACTGTACACTCCAAGTCCTATAGGCAAACTCCTAGACTCTACCCCGAATCCAAACACCAAACCAACAGGACAACCCAAAAGTAAAACAAGTACCTGTCCCCACATCTGATATCGCCTGATCCTCCTGCTGAGTCATCGAAAACACCCGGGCCTGAGATCCTGACGCTCTACCACGACCCCTCGAACTACTCGTGGCTGTGCCACCACCTCCTCTAGTGCCCGCTGTCCCTGATGCTGTACTCTGTCCGGACTCCGCTACTCCTCTGCCTACACCACCTTCCTGTGGCAACAGTGGACACTCACGTCGAAAATGACCTCGCTCCCCGCAGTAGAAACACACATTCCAGCCTGGTCCACTACTTGGTCTCCCCGTGGATGCTACCGACGTCGCACTCGCTTGCGGAGTCGGCGGTACTCGATAACCCCAAAATCCTGAACTCTGGGCACTACCAGGCCTACCAAAACGATCATCGCCCGACGAGGACGATCCACCGAAGTTACCTCTTTTCGGTGTCCGCTGGCTCGAAGATCCAGGAATAGAAGGTTCCCGGCGTCGCACCGGCAAACTAGCCTCAACTCGCACTGCAGCATCCGACAAGTCTCGAAGGGTAGCAAAAGATCCAGCTGTCACTACGGCTCGAATCTCACCTCGCAAACCCAACTCAAACCTACGGCACTTCTCGGCTTCAGTGGCCACAAAAGCAGGAGCAAACCGAGACAACATCTGAAACTTCCGTTCATACTCTGCCACGGTCAAATTCCCCTGCTGGAGGTGCAGAAACTCCGCCTCCTTGGCATCCCGGAAAGAACGAGGATAATACTGTTCCAGAAACCGTTCCCTAAACGTCTCCCAGGTCACACTGTGAACATCCCAACCGGACAACTCGAGGGTATACCACCACTCGTACGCCGCACCATCCAGTAAAAAGGTAGCCAGCAACACTCGTTCCCCCGGCGGACAATGCATCACCGCAAAAATCCGCTCCAGTCTAGTAATCCACCTCTGGGCTTCCTCAGGATCAGCCCCACCACTAAAAGTAGTAGCCCCGAGCCGCTGGGCTCGCTCAATCGTGGCACTCTCCGTCTCTCTGGCTACTTCTTCCGGTTGTGGAGAGGGTCTACGTCTCGGAGGCATCGTCAACCGCACACTGAAAGAGGCATAGAAGTAGTCAAACAACTGAAACACATCCTCACAAACCGACAGACCCAACAAACTCGACAAACCTATGCTCTGATACCAATTGTCAGGACCCACCCCGGTTTCACCCCGAAACCTGAGGTAAATCCCGCTCCCGTCTGACTTCCCGACACAAAACTCAAGTAACACTCACTCGAAACCAGTCAAACGCAGGAGTAATTACTAAATATCCCAAAATCCTTATCGTTTACAGAGCATAGCACCACATTACAAGGAAAATAAAAACCGAGAAAGTACACGCACACAGAAGCCTTTAAACTCTTCTAGGATCCCTCACGTTGCTTCTATGCCTCAGACTCTGCCTCGACGTCAAGACCCCGCGCTCGCTCCACAACCTGGAGGGCAATTAAAACAGAAAATGTGAGTGGACCAGAAAGCACAAAAGGTCAAAAACCATTTTATAAGAAAACCGAGTTAAACCCTCCGTTTTGAAACCACATGCATAACCAACAGTTATAAACACATTAATAAAATAATCATTATAAAACATCATAAGAAACAGAAACACTATAAAATACCATAAGAAACCATAATATGAGTATCAGAAACCGTATCAAAACCATAACCACCAAATCATCCTTTTCTCGATCAAACCTGCTGGATCTATCCGAGTCTTTAAACTCCCGAGTCTTTAAACTCAATCCAGGCCTTAATCATATCCGAGTCTTTAAACTCCCGAGTCTTTAAACTCAAGGCCTACGGGGGAAAATCAATATATATATATCCGAGTCTTTAAACTCCCGAGTCTTTAAACTCAATCCGGGTCTTTAAACCCAATAATCAGATCCAGCAAATCCAATCCCAAAACCATTTGAAAACCATTTACCAAATCCTCATCCAAACCCGAATCCGAAATCACTGGTCCGATGCCATTCCGGCATTCAGAACCGTCATTCCGAACCCAAATCCGGAAAATATCCATTTTCATACCAAAACCCCATGTAATCACAAATCACATGTCCTAACCCATATAACATTATTAGAAAACCTTTATCGGTGGAACTCCCCAAATGTGACATCAAAATCCTAAAACCAACATTTTCTCGAAAACCGTACCCAAACCGTCTTTTTCTCGAAAAACGTGCAAACACATAAAATCATCATTCCATAGTCCATAAACATAGAATTATAAGTAAAACCATAAAATACATTTATAAAAACAGTTATGCATGATCGAGTTTAAGGAAAGGGTCCACTCACAGTACTGAGCCCTACTCGCGTCCCGAACGTCCAGCCCGTTCCTCGGCTTCCTCGGGAAATCCCGATCCTGTCAAACACCGTCACATTACGTCACTAATACATCTACGAACACTCACCTAAAAGCCCTCAAAAATCCCCGGACCAAAGACTTAAAACCCCGGGACCCTACACATTCACCCTCGCGGAACTCAACTCAAACAACTTCCGATTAACCCGAAACCAACTCCAATGAACTCACCATGACTCCTAGACCAAAAACTATGTTGACCGTTTTCCCATCCGCCGCCGCACGCGCCCCCACGCGCCGCCCAAAGTGGCTGCGCGTGGCCCCACGCGCCAGCTACAGTACACCTTCAACCTCACGTCGACCCGGTTCAACACAGTAGGCTACAGCTGAACCGGCGTCAACGGTTCTCCGCCGTACCTGCACGATTTCCTTCCCTTTCTTCACCTAAAGCTTCGTCCAGTTCCAATATAACCATTCCACAGCTCCTCAGACCTCGACACCGCCTCAATCCCGTCGACTGAAGCTCGAAACCAGACAGCCAACAACCCCTGTTTCACGATCCAGCCACCCAGCTCACCACCCTTCACGGTGGCTTCACCAAACTCTGCCCTGAACCTCACTGATCCTAACCCAACTCACCTAGACCTTCGACTCAACCCCAATCGTCACGACTAGCCGTTTGAACATCGCGGCAAAACAGAGCATACAGGTACCCCCGTCGTGCTAACCTCCGCCGTGTACACCCCCGTCACGGCGACCATCCTAGTCGACACCTAGGACCCTCCTGAACCTCACCCTGACCTCCATTCCTCTCGACTCTAAGCCCAACCTCACAACTTTCAAATTGAGCAGCACGGGAAAAACAGAGCAAAAGATCTCACCTTCGATTGCAGCTCCGCCGTGCGCACTGCCGCCTTCCACGGTGGTCGTTAGTCTCCCTGCAACCTCCTGCAGCTTCCCCTGCCTTGGTTTGAGTCACCTCACGGCGTAGCCACCACCTCGAACTCACGGCCTCCCTATTTCCGTCAAAACTTCTCCGCACCTCCGCCGTGCCGCCGTGCACAATTACACCACCAAAACCCGATCAGCAACTCCCTTTCAATCTCCCGTTCCTCCCTCACTCACCAAAACTCGTCATCAGCCACGATCAGTCCTCAATTCCTCCTCACAAACTCACTCTGTTTCTCTGTGTTTGTCGAAGGACTGCACGATTGCACCCCAATTATTTGGGCTGAGACCACACAGGATTCTCCCAGAATCCTCTACACACATGCCATGTGTCACCATCCACTCCACACACTCCCACATGGCCTAATCCCAGCCGTCCATTCCTTTCTCTGTGCACAAATCCCAATGTGCCCCAATGACCAAAATACCCTTCTTTTTTAACACATTTTTACGGTTTTACCGAAACTTCCTAGACCCGTAACTCTCGCCTCGTAAGTCCGATGAATACGTGCCGCCTGTCATCGAACTCAGGACGACAAGAACTATCTAACGGTCTTAGGTCAACTTACCAAAACCCGTTCGTATAAGAAGTCAACGTTTCCCCCCTAATTTCGCCAAATTACGGTTATGCCCTCAACAGTCCGAACATCACAACTTCCTCCTCGGATGTCGGAATCGGGCGTGCCACCTGCCTACGGATTCGTAACGTCCTCAACTACGTCCTGGTCACTGGTCAACTCCCATTTGACCACCCGAAATAAAAGTCAACATTTCTGCCCGACCCAGGGGCAAAATCGTCATCCTAAGTTCCCGGACCCCTCGGGACCACCTAACCCTTGCTTAACCTTACTAATCACGCCTTAATCACTCCACTTATCCCTATTCTCGGGACGGGTTGTTACACTAGTGTGGTGCAGAGCACGGCTTCCCACACTAGTGGAGGTCGCGGTCAGGGAGGTGACCGTGGTGCTGGGCGTGGCGCGCGCGGGCGCGGACGGAACGGAGGGCCGAGGGCCCAAGTGTTTGCAATGACCCAGCAGCAGGCGAGGACTGCCCCAGGCGTAGTCACAGGTACATTACATATCTTTAACCTTCTTGTACGTGTATTGATGGATGCGGGGGCTACACATTCTTTTATTTCGAAAAGTTGTGCTGGTATGCTTGATTGTGTAGTATCAGCTTTAGATTGCGAAATGGGTGTTGGAACCCCGATGGGTATCGTGTACCTTGTGAATCAGGTGATTCGGAGGTGCCCGGTAAGAATTGAGGATGTGGATTTACCAGCAGACTTAATTATTCTGGATATCCACGACTTCGATATAATCCTAGGGATGGATTGGCTATCGGAGCATGGGTCGCTCATCGATTGCTGTAGCAAGCAAGTGATTCTGCGGAGCCCGGGTTTGCCGGAGGTTATCTTTCAGGGGGAACGTGACGGTTCGCCTCCTGAAGTGATATCTTCACTTACTGCTACCAAACTTCTACGGAAGGGATGTCAGGGTTATCTGGCGCATGTCATGTCGGAGCAGGTTGGTACTCCGGGTATCGACGAGATACCGGTGGTATGTGAGTTCCCGGATGTGTTCCCGGAAGACTTACCTGGATTGCCACCATCGCGGGAGATCGAATTTACAATTGAACTACTCCCGGGTACCCGACCTATATCCCAGGCACCATACCGGATGGCGCCGGCCGAGTTACGAGAACTCAAGACTCAATTGCAGGAGCTGGTGGATTTGGGATATGTTCGACCGAGTACTTCACCGTGGGGAGCACCGGTGTTGTTCGTGAAAAAGAAGGAAGGAAGTCTCCGTTTGTGCATTGACTATCGACAACTCAACAAGGTGACACTGAGGAACCAGTATCCTCTACCCAGGATCGATGACCTTTTTGACCAGTTGCGGGGAGCTCAGTGCTTCTCGAAAATTGATTTGCGGTCTGGGTATCACCAACTGAGGATTTCGGAGGAGGATATTCCGAAAACTGCTTTTCGAACCCGCTACGGGCACTACGAGTTCCTTGTTATGCCATTTGGTTTGACGAATGCTCCGGCAGCATTCATGGATCTGATGAACCGGGTCTTCCGACCCTACCTGGATAAGTTCGTGATTGTGTTCATCGATGATATTTTGGTGTACTCGAGGAGTGCCCGTGCACATGAGGAACATCTACGGTTGGTCTTGGAGAGACTGAGACAAGAACAATTGTACGCCAAACTGAGCAAGTGTCAGTTTTGGCTGAGCAGTATTGTTTTTTTGGGACACGTGATATCGACGGATGGGATTTGCGTGGATCCCCAGAAAACAGAAGCGGTGACCAACTGGGCTAGACCGACAACAGTGACCGAGGTGCGGAGTTTCGTCGGATTAGCAGGCTACTACCGGAGATTCGTGGAGGGTTTCTCCAAAATTGCTGCACCATTGACTCGTTTGACTCGGAAGGGGGTAAAGTTTATCTGGGACGAGCAGTGTGATCGGAGCTTTCAAGAGTTGAAAGATCGATTGACCACTGCACCTGTCCTTGCATTGCCAGATGACAGTGGAGAGTTTGTGGTCTTCAGTGATGCTTCACTGCAAGGGTTGGGCTGCGTGTTGATGCAAACTGGCAAGGTTATCGCCTATGCATCCCGGCAGCTGAAGACTCATGAGTTGAACTACCCTACCCATGATTTGGAGTTGGCGGCGGTGGTTCATGCTCTCAAAATCTGGAGACATTATCTATTCGGCGCAACGTGTCGGATTTACACCGACCACCAGAGTCTTAAGTACTTATTCACTCAGAAGGAGCTCAACATGAGACAACGGAGATGGTTGAAGCTGCTGAAGGACTATGACTGTACGATCGAGTACCATCCGGGTAAGGCCAATGTGGTGGCGGATGCACTCAGCAGAAAATCAGCGGGATCAGTTGCACACCTGGGGATGGTGTATCTTCCCTTGCTGGTGGAACTCCGGAAGGCGGGAGTTATTTTAGGTACTGACGAGCATGGAGCTTTGTTGGCCAGCTTCCATGTACGACCAGTACTGATTGATCGGATCATTGAGGCACAACTGCAGGATCCGATACTCTGTATTTACAGAATTGAAGTCGATGCGGATGGCAGACAGGATTTTACCATCCGGGACGATGGGGCACTTGTGAAGTTGGGCCGTTTGTGTGTACCTGCAGTGGCAGAGTTGCGGGCCGAGATTCTTGAGGAGGCCCATAGTTCGGCTTATGCTATGCATCCGGGAGGTACAAAGATGTACCGTACCCTCCGGAACCATTATTGGTGGCCAGGAATGAAGAAGGATATTGCTGAGTTCGTGAGCAAATGCTTAACCTGTCAGCAGGTTAAGGCGGAACGGCAGAGACCGTATGGGGCTATGCAGCCACTTCCGATTCCTGAGTGGAAGTGGGATCACATCACCATGGACTTCGTCTTTAAGTTACCGAGGACTCAGAGTGGAGTGGACGGAGTATGGGTGATCGTGGATCGGTTAACCAAATCAGCCCATTTTCTGCCAGTTCAGGAAACCTATAAACCTAACCGACTGGCTCAGTTGTTTGTGAAGGAAATCATACGATTGCATGGTACGCCGGAATCGATCGTGTCCGATCGTGATCCGCGTTTCACTTCCAGGTTCTGGCGGAGTTTGCAAGCTACTTTGGGAACAACCCTACGTTTCAGTACTGCGTTCCATCCACAGACCGATGGACAGTCTGAAAGAACTATTCAGACCCTGGAGGACATGATGAGGTCATGTGTACTACAGTTTCAAGACTCTTGGGATACTCATTTGCCATTGATGGAATTCGCTTACAACAACAGCTATCAGGCAAGCATCGGAATGGCACCGTATGAGGCACTGTATGGCCGACAGTGCAGGACACCTATCTGCTGGACGGAGGTAGGAGAGCGAGCGGCTGTAGGGCCGGAGATAATGGACTTAACCATGGAAACTGTTCGCGTGATCAAGGAAAGATTGAAGGTGGCACAGGATCGCCAGAAGAGTTATGCCGACCGACGGATTCGAGACTTGGAGTTTGAAGTGGGAGATTTTGTCTTCCTAAAGTTGTCTCCGTGGAAAGGGATTATCCGTTTTGGCCGACGGGGGAAACTGAGTCCGCGTTTTATCGGACCTTACGAGATCGTGGAGAGAATTGGCAGGGTTGCTTACAGATTGGCGCTACCTCCAGAACTTTCTAGAGTTCACGATGTTTTCCACATATCGATGCTGCGGAAGTACGTACATGATGCTTCACATGTACTTGGGGAACAACCTGTCGAACTACGGGAGGATTTGAGCTTCGAAGAACAACCAGTACAGATCTTGGATCGGAAGGACAAGGTACTACGACGGAAGACGATCCCTCTCGTGAAGATTCTCTGGAGAAACCAGAATGTGGAAGAAGCCACATGGGAGCCTGAGGCTCAGATGCGAGAACAATTTCCTTACTTGTTTCTTTGAAATTTCGGGACGAAATTTCTTAAGGGGGGAAGGTTGTAACACCCCGGAAATTCGAGGATTTTAATATTGTAAATTAATGTTTGAATTGACGCTTTTACCCTTGCGTTGGGTATGGCCAATTGTTGACTTTTTGATTTATAAATTAAATGGACTTTGACCTATGACCGTGACATAGTTCGGGACGTCACGAGTTCATAGACAGGTGGCACGTCCATTTCGGACGATCAGGGAAAAAGTTATGACTATCGGAAGTTCAGGGGCATTACCGTAATTTGGACATTTGAGGGTGAAAATGTTGACTTTTCCCTTGGAAACTATTTTTCGGTTGACTCAAGGACCGTTGGGTAGGTCTCGACGTCCTGAGTCCGTAGACAGGCGGCACGCCGAAATCGGACTTCGTACGGGGAAGTTATGGTCACGGAAGTATTTCGCATTTAACCGAACCAACCGAGAACCGGATTAAAATATTATTTTATTATGGAATCTGGTTACTTTAATCAAATCATTCTGGACCCTTGGATGAGTGACAAGTGTCACTCATCCCCACACTCCCTAAAACATGGATCTCTGTTGGCCATTGGATTAAACAATTAATTTCCTCTCCTCAAATCCTCACCATTGATCCTATGCTGAGATTTAATCTCAGCCCTTCAAACCATCCAGCCAACCTGTTTATTAATTCTCAAAATTTTCACTCTTCATTCTTCCATACCGTGTGCACGGCTAACCATTCGAACCAACACACCAGCCCCTCACCTTGCAACCTCACCCTCACGGTAACACCAGGCGACCAGCAGCCACACCCCAGACGCCGGCCACCACCCCACGGCCACCTGCACGGCCGGAATTCCTCCCAGACCCGAGAAGGAGACCCGAACAGCCCAAGTCACCAAACCGTCCAAACCTTCACTCTGAGGCTCGAACCAGCGTACGGTTGGGATCACTGTGACGGCAGGACGACCCTCTGCTGGACTGGACGACGTGCGGCGGTGACACGGCGGCGGTAGGTTGAAAAACCCGTATGACCCGATTACCTTCCCTTCTTCGAAACGATCGTTTTTGACGTTGATTTTGTTTGTTTGCTTCTAAGACACACTTAAGGGACCCAGACGACCATTTTAAACCAAGGTTCACGGCTGGAAGCTGGACGACTCGCCGGAGAAGACGAACCAGTGCCGGCAGCCGGATTTCTGTCGATTTTCAGGTAGTTCTTTGAACCTAGAAACTAGTTTTGAGTCCGTAGAACCATAGAACACCTTGTGACGAGTCCATAGGAACAAATCCCATCAGAAATGGTGGACGGGTTGGAGAGAACTGATCGGGTCGAACCGTGGGTCTGCGGTGACCCGGTTCTCAGACCCGGTTACTGTAGCGGATGACGTCATCATGCTGACGTCAGCAGTGACGTCATGATGACGTCATCATGTCAGAATTCAGTCAGCCCAGGGACCAATGGACTGCTGACACGTGTCCTCTGACACTGTCAGTGATGACGTCATGCTGACGTCATGCTGACTTGACGTCACTGCTGACGTCAGCAGTACTGTAGCACCGTTGACCAGAGGGTTGACCAGGCGCGTGGGGGCGCGTGTGAACAGTAATTTTGGTGGGACCACCACCATTCTTTAGGTTTCGACGATCCGGATCCAATGGCGGTGGTTTCGGGTCGATCGGAGATCATTAAGTTGGTCAAAATGAGAGTTTTTGCCTTGGAAAGCGTGTTCGGGCAGCTTTTCCGGACCGGTTTCGGTCTAGGGTTTCTTGGTTGAATGTTAGGGGTTTGTATTTACCCTTACGTATACTTTGGATGTGATAGGAATTTTGTAATTATACCAGATCGAGGGTAAACGCTCGGTTTTCAGCAGGACTGTACTGTGAGTGGGCCATTTTCTTAAACCCTTGCGTGCATAAACGTTTTCTGGTTTTATTATACTTATTCATATGCTAAACCAATGATGTTTTTGATGATATGGAAAATATGGTTATGACACGTTTCACGGTATTTGGGCTTGAGACCCGTTTGGTGAAACTTAATGATTGATTCAGATTTTATCTAGGTATATATATACCTTGCATGTGGATATCGATAAAATGTATTTGGTACTGCACTGTATAGATCCTTCCATGTTTATTGTCTCCTCCGGATGAGGTACCCCGGAGAGGTCACGGACGTCTCGAACGTCCAGCGTCTATGACGCTAAGCATCGGGGATGCTGTACCCGAACGGGGTTCGGGGATTGAACTCGGAAATTGAGACCCGAGTGGCACGCGTAGCCTTGTGATTGTGACCTTATTGACGTCAGGGACGTCAGACATCAGGGATGTCGGGATTGGAGTGTATAGTGCAGCAACTAAAATTATACTTATGTTCTTATTACATGCCTTATGGTTTATATTATATGGTTTATGATTTTTAAACAATGATGCATGCATGTTTGGAAAACAGAGGGGTAAATTATATGTGTTACTTATCAAATGATTTTATAAACTTGAGTTTCGGTCCACTCACCCTTACTGTTTTGATAACCCCTCCAGGTCGGGAAACTGAGGTAGAGGAGGAACCAGAGGCTGAGGCATAGATCCACTTTCTGCGTACCTGAACCCCTGTTGGGTGGTGTACCCGCAGGTTTTTAATAGAGTCGTGCTCGCAACTTGTATTTCGGATTTTTATCCCTTGTCTGACATTCGTTTAATTCGGAATTGATGTATAACGTTTATTTGGTTATTTATGCTTTTAAATGTTTAGAGGTTAAATTTGGTATGAATTATTGGGTGTCAGACGGGAGCAGGGCACGTCCCCTTGTGGTCCCTGTGGGATCGGGGCGGGTCCTGTCAGTTTAATTAACATGTTAGGATCAAATTGGATTGAAATCGAGTAGGAATTGATGGGTAATTAACCGGGTCAAGCCGCGGGTGGCAGGCCCGAATTACAGACAAACGAGTGAAGGTGCTGACACTGTAGCTACAGTGTCAGACGCGTGACTTTCACGCGCAGCCACTTTGGGCGGCGCGTGAAGGCGCGTTGGGGCTTAACTCCGATCACGATCAACATGACTTTTATTCCTCTCATCATTCTGGACATTTGTGGTGAATTAACCATGTTGATCTGAGATAGTTTGAAGGGTCCGGTTAGGGTCGGTTGCCTCGGGAAACGTGTTGACGGTTTCCCTGAACCGGCTTCTGTTTCGAACCTTCTTTTGAATAAATTTTAAGGACTTGTAGTGACCCTTACGTGTGAATTGAACTGACAGGAATTGTACGATAATCTCGGTACAGGTCCGTACGCGCAGATTCGCAGCGGAATCGTACTGTGAGTGGGCCCGTTTTCATTAAACCCTTGCATGCTTAAATGTTTTCTGATTTACTTATATGTTCACATGCTGGAATCTATAAAATGTTTTGATGATATTGAGATTTCGGTTATGACACGTTTCACGGTATTTGGGCATGAGACCCGTTTGATGAAACGTAACGATCGGTTCAGATTTTACCTAGGTATACATATATGTTTGCATGTGGATATCAATAAAATGTATTTGGTACTGCACTGTATAGATCCTTCCATATTATATTGTCTCCTCCGGATGAGGTACCCCGGAGAGGTCACGGACGTCTAAAACGTCCAGCGTCTACGACGCTAAGCATCGGGGATGCTGTAACCGAACAGGGTTCGGGGATTGAACTCGGAAATTGAGACCCGAGTGGCACGCGTAGCCTTGTGATTGTGACCTTATTGACGTCAGGGACGTCAGACATCAGGGATGTCGGATTGGAGTGTATAGTGCAGTGGCTAAAATTATGGTTATGGTTTTATTACATGCCTTATGATTCATGTTATATGATTTATGATTTTAAATGATGATGCATGCATGTTTGGAAAACGGAGGGGTAAATTATATGTTTTACTTATCAAATGATTTTATAACTTGAGTTTCGGCCCACTCACCCTTAATGTTTTGGTAACCCCTCCAGGTCGTGATACTGAGGTAGAGGAGGAACCTGAGGCTGAGGCATAGATCTACTTCTGCGTACCTGAATCCCTGTTGGGTGGTGTACCCGCAGGTTTATGTTAGAGTCGTGCTCGCAACTTGTAATTTTGGATTTCATCCCTTGTCTGACATTCGTTTAATTCGGATTTGATGTATGACTTTAATTTGGTTATTTATGCATTTGATGTTTTGAGGTTAAAAATTGGTATGAATTATTGGGTGTCAGACGGGAGCAGGGCACGTCCCCTTGTGGTCCCTGTGGGATCGGGGCGGGTCCTGTCATCCAACTTGCTGGAATTTTCCATCGGAGATATGAAGTGGCTTCTTTCTGTGTTTTAGTCTGAAGGCGTCAACCTCTCTCTGCCTCCGATCGCCAATAACGACCCAATTCTCAGCTAGGTTTGGTCCTACATCGCCACTATTCAAATGGGTCAACTGTGGGACCGAGTGGACGTGGCTAACTCGCTCACATCCTTGGCTAGGGACAACGATCGAAACAAGAAGATAATTGTGGACGAAGGTGGGCTGACGCCGATGCTAAAGCTTTTGAAAGAAGGGTCTTCTCCCTACGCCCAAATTGCAGCAGCCAATGCTCTATTCCATATTTCTAAGGACCTAGAAAGGGTCCGAATTATAATTGATTTAATGGGAATTTCATTTTTGGGTGATTCGCTGATGCGGGTTCAGGTATGCGTAGTGAAATTGGTATCATAAATGGCGGAGCTTGACCCGATTGCCCAGGAGGAGTTCGGGAGAGAGAATGTGACGAGGCCCTTGGTGTCTTTATTGGCCATGGATACGGTTCTGGATGATCCAAAGGTGCAATCCGGTAAGCCTAACATTCATAATCTTGTTCAGATTAATAAGGTGTTGGCTGTAAAGGGTTCAATTCCCAATAGTCGTTCTTCGTCGTTTTTGAATCATTATCATTCTGATGGTAGCAGTAGAGGTGGACATTATAGGAAAGACAAGGACAGAGGCGCTGAGTCACCTGAGGTCAAGCTTGAGCTCAAGGTTGGTTGTGCTCGGGCTTTGTAGAAATTGTGTCAAGAGTGTTTGTTGAATAGTCGAAAAGTTACAGAGACTAAAGGGTTGATTTGTGTAAGTCTGGGGAGGGAGGGTGTGACGACCTGGAAATTCGAAAAAATTGGAAAAATTGGAAGGAAATGAAGATTTTGCCCTTGGTTATGGGGGTAAAGTTGAATTTTTGATCGGGACCTTGTTTGGACTTTTCGGAAGGACGGTTGGATAGGTCTCGGGACGTTGAATCCGTAGACAGGCGGCATGCTTCAATCGGAGGTTGGATGTGAAAGTTGCGGGTCTGCGAAGGCTAAGGGCATTTTGGTAATTTTGAAGGTAAAGGTAAAATGATAATTTAGGTTGGGCTGGAATTTGATGATGCAGTCGCATTGGTGAGTCATTTAGCTCCTTGAGTGACAGCTGTCACTGTGTAGATGGGATTAGTGGCAATTGTGGAGGCGGCTGAGTGTTAGAAGGTGGGGTTATATGTTTGAATTGGAACTTAAACCGTGTGGGTGTGCTTCCCTCAAACAAAAACAAACCAAAAACAAAGGATGGTTACGATCCATCCAAGACAACCCTTAACCACTAAACTGAAATCGTGAGGTTCTACTAGAATTGAGAGTGAAATTGTGAGGAAAAGGAGAAGAAAAAAGGAAGGAAAACCCATAAAAAACCTGAAACCCACTCGAAACTTTGAATTGATGACTTGGGATTGAATTTTGAATTAGACGATTAATTGCTGGAAACAGAGATAATGATGAGCTTATAGAGGCTTAAACGAGTCAAGTGGGATTGAAATTGAAGGAAATGGTGAAGAAACGAGCCCAGACGACACTTGTGTTCAGTTGAGGAAATTCAGATTGAGTTGGAATGGTTAGAGCGAATGAAGGATGAAATTGGGATTGCAAACATATTTACATAGATCCTGCGAAGCTTCTGAGTGAATCAATTGCAAGAAAACAGCTGGAATTGGTCGAGATTGAAGGATGAACAGTCCTTGAGTGTTCTTCGACAAATCGAGTTTCAATTGAGGTATTGAGGTAATTCTCCGGGAAGTGAGATTACAGAACCCTAATTATACTCCTAACGATGTTATTCGATGAATCAATTGAAGAAATAAATAAAGAATTGACTGAAATTCAGTCGGGTCAAGCCGCGAGCCAACCAGACCCGTTTTACAGATAAACGGGCGGGAGAGTAGACTGTAGCACGCGCGTGAGTTTCACGCGCAGCCACTCACGGCGGCGCTTGAGGGCGCATGGGCACGATTCCCAAGGTGAGGTCAACATGACTTTTGTTCCATTTAATGTAACGAACATTTTAGCATTGGTCTCGAGTCGATCGGACACCGTTTCGATATTGTTTTGAGGGTCCGAAGGTTTATGTCACGTTTTTAATTCGTAATTAATTCCCGAAAAATTATAGGAAATTAATATGATATTAATTGAGTTATTAGTAACCCATAATGATGATTTTGGGCATGACTTGGGATTCTTGGAAAGTACCAGAAATTACGGAAACGCGTGCAGCTCAAAATCGAGCTGGTTGGACGGTGTGTGAGTGCACATTTGTTTTATAAACTGATATGCATGCATAGTTAAATGTTTTACATGATTTATGGCATGATTTGATTTACAATGATTGCTTGATGATTTGATACGATTATTTATTGGATTTAATTTTTATTTTTAATCAGTGTTTCAGACACGTTTTACGGGGAAAGTACAATTGATGATTTTGGGCTAGGCCCGAGACTTTAAAAAGATGTTTTGACTTGGATTGTGAGTTAAAGATGATTCTATGGAATTGAATGATTTTCCGATATGATTTTATGGATTTACGAGAAATGAGATTTGGGTTTGAGACTCCATGATAAATGGTTTTGACGTGGTTTTAATGATGATTTTGAAATAAAGATTTTGATTTGGATTTATGTTCAGTGCCCCCAGATGTGTAATTCCTGGGTAGACTTCGGATGTGTAATTCCCGAAATGACTCCGGATGTGTAATTCCCGGAGGGACTCCGGATGCGTAATTCTCGGAGGGACCGGATGTGTAATTCCCGGTGAGGCTGGATGTGTAATTCTCAGCAGGGCTGGACGTGTAATTCCCAGCAGAATCTGGATGTGTAATTCCCAGCAGAATCTGGATGTGTAATTCCCAGATGACTCTGGATGTGTAATTCCCAAAGGACCATCAGATGTGTAATTCCCGAGTTATATGCTTTATTTTATGATAAAATGGTTTTATTGTAACGCCCCGAAAAATCCAAAAAAAATGTAAAATATTAAAATAATGTGAAAATGACGTTTTTACCCCTAGAGGGACATGGCTAAAAGTTGACTTTTTGTTTGGCATACTTTTTGTACATTTTTCTTGTGCCATTGTGTAGATCTCGGAACGCTGAATCCGTAGACAGGTGGCACGTCGAAAATGGAGTTCGGATGAAGAAGTTACGGGGTTGTGAAGTGTAGGGGCAAAATGGTAATTGTGCGTAAGGGGGGTAAAATGGTAATTGTGAATCATGAACGGTGCAAGTGATTTTTTATGTGCTGATTCATTCCATCAAATGAGTCATATAATTCATCAAGTGACAAGTGTCACTTGTTAATGAGGATTAGTGGTACTTGATTGTTGTGTCACCATTAATTAATTTAATTAGTGTTAGCAGATAAGTGATGATAATTAAGTGAAGAAAGAACAGTACTCGACTAAGAACAAAACAAAGAACATCCTCCCTTCACCTTGATCGATTTTCAGTGGAACCAAGGGCAATTGAGTGAGAAATTAGGGACAATTTGGAGAGAAAAACCGAGAGGAAAACAAGAGAACCCAGCTAGAACCATACTGGGCATACCCGAAACAACCTTTGAAGGACCCAAATTCGATTTTGATTTTGGAAACGATTTCAATCGAAATTGAGGTGATATTTCATCTTCTGGGAACTAGACGACTCGAACCCAATCAACTAGAACGAAAATTGATGAGGAATTGGTGTCGAACAGGCTCTGCAACCGCTTTGAAAATTTGAGCTTGAGTTCGGTTACTTGGAGGTAATTATTTGTGCAATTGATTTCAATTTCGTATTTAGAATGGACCTAGGATGCTTCTGGTGTGATTAATTGAAGGAAACAGACAGGTTTGGGGTAGAACCCGAGTTAGGACCCGTCGGGTTTCGAGGTCGAGTCGAGGGATTTAGGACCTTAATTGATGAAATTGAATTCACAGACCCTTAATCCATATTGAATTAAAGATAATGAGTAAAAGAACGGAGAGAATTGGGTTCAAATTGGTAGAAACCGAGTCGGGTCTGATCGTGGGTTGCAGACCCGTTTATCAGAGAAACGGGCTAGGGAGAAACACTGTAGCAGTACACTGTTCACAGCGCATGAGGGCGCGTGGCCAGGAATCTGAAGGAGGGTCCAACATATTTTTTGATGTTCTCGATGATACGAACCTATTGGCGTTAGTTTCGGGTCAATCGGATATAAATTGAGGATAGTTTTGCGTATCCGAAGCGTATAGGTTACATTTAAATAATATTATTTTATTCTGACGATTAGGAAATTCTTACACAAGATTATATGATACTCTAGTAACCCTATATTCATGTTTGACAGGCCGAAATATTCTCGGGACATCGGACGAGAACGAACAGCTCGAATCCGAGCAATCTGGACGGTGTGTGAGTGGACTTTTGTTTTCTACCCTAAATGCATGCATATATGTTTTAACTGCTTTTAAATACTTTATGATATGATTTAAATTGATTTGATATGATTGATCTTGATGATTTCCGAATTTTAGGAATATTATATTATTTTATATTGCTTTTGAGCACGATTTTCGAGAAAATCATAAAATGGTGATTTTGGGCGATGACCTGAGATTTGAGATGGATTTTGACTCTGATATTACGTTACCTGATTTAATTGATGAAATTGATTTATAAATTAGTTGTTAGACATTGTGTTATAAATGCAGTTGTGGAACTTACTTGGGTTTGGTAAAAGCTATATTTCGGGCAGAGGCCCTGTTGAACTATTGATTTGATTTTGAGATTTAAATGGTTTTGAAACGAGATTATTGGCTATTGGTACCATCCTCTGTGATTTGATGGTCTCCTCCAGACGTCGTAGATCCTGGAGTAGTCATGATCCACTACCTGGATATGAGTAGCTCCGAGGGGAGGCTCAGTCACAGGAGTGTGAGATTATGATGATATCCTCTAGACGTCGTTGATCCTGGAGATGATATCACCCCATACGTCGTTGATCCTGGGGAGGTACTCAGACGTGAGACACCCGAGTTGCACGCGTTGCATTAATATCGTGACGGGTTATTGGATACTGAGATTGGATGTTGAGGATGGTGGTATCATGATTGATTTTGAACTGTATTAGCTATTTTATTTTACTTTGATTTCTATGACTCATGTT
Organism: Prinsepia uniflora; assembly: GCA_032719365.1. Classification (NCBI taxonomy): domain Eukaryota; kingdom Viridiplantae; phylum Streptophyta; class Magnoliopsida; order Rosales; family Rosaceae; genus Prinsepia; species Prinsepia uniflora. Next base: position 4,400,850 of record CM064869.1, on the reverse strand, counting down.
TTATATGATATGCATGCATGTTTACAAAACTGGAGGGTAAGACTAGTTTTGATAAATGTATTTCTAAACCTTTATTTCTGTCCACTCACACCTTTCATGTTTTTTGTACCCTCCAGGCCCGTGCACAGGCACTGAGGCTCGTATCGAGGCAGAAGAATAAACAGACCGTTGCGTACTCAAGTATCGGACCGCGTAGGATTTTGATCTTTGTTTGTAAATATTTCTTATGCTCTGTAAACCGGTTGACAACTGAGGTAGTCAACGGTTCTAAAGACGTACCTATCCCTGGTCTGACTATGGGTGTTGTTTGTGGTGTTATGTATTTATATATATATATTTGGACTACTTTTGGTATTTTAAAGTCATGGTCAGACGGGAGCAGGATCTTTCACGATTATCGAGGAATAATCGGGATGGGTCCTGTCATTTATGAAATGATTCATATGTTTGATTCTATGCATGCATGGTTTGATAAACTGGAGGGTAAATGATGTATTTTGAAATGATATTATTTTTGTCCACTCACACATTTCCTGTTTTGATGACCCTCTAGGCCGTGGCACGAGATTCGGAGCAAATCGAGAGGCAGAGGCATGAGCAGAAATCAATCCAGTCATCCCTTGTCTGACAGGTACTGAGAGGTAGTTTCAAGGCTTCAGTTGACTTGTCAGACGGGAGCAGAACCGGACGCGGTTATCAAAGTCCAATTGGGACAGGTCCTGTCAAAGGGTAAGTCTGGTTTCTTTGGATATGTCTATATGTAAAATGATGTAATGAATGGCTTTTGGCTTAGCAGAAGAAAGGAAATTTGGGGACATGGACGAAATGTGTGTGAGAGAGAGAGAGAGAGAGAGAGAGAGATGGAAGAAAATATGATAAAATGAACAAAATGTCTAAATTACCCTTATTAATTTTGTAAAATTAGTGTTACGTCATCAAAATTAACGCCGTTAATAATTTTGACTGACGAAGGTGTAACAGTAGTGACGGTGTAACTGTTCCTGGTGTAATTGAGGCAAATTTTCGTCCCTAATGCATTTTGAGATTTCGTGACGTGTTTCTGGTGCACTTAGCCTAATAGGCCTTTTGTTAATCCAACAACAGGAGTTTGGAGGGTTATTTTGTCATTTCCACTGTCATGGGCACCCAAGTTTAGAGAAGCAAGGCATTCATGATTCATCATACCCAATTATTGTCACTACTATAACTGTATAACATGTGGTCATCTCCGTGTTAATTGAAAACTACATATGGGAGATATACCAACACCAATAACTTAACATGGAACAATTTAAGGAGGCTAAGGATATTGCTATACTTAAAAAAAAAAAAAAATAAACTTTTGGCTGAAGGTTTTTGTCTTGCTAAATTAGAATTATTATTTTTTAGTTTGCTAATAATAGGAGCGGGTGAAGTAATATTCGTTAATAACTTTTCTTTTTCTTTTTTAAAGGCACATGGATATTATAAAAAAAAAATAACAATTAATGACAAGCCTATCTAAATTTTACAACTAAAAATTACATGTCTCATCGAATATGAAATTCCATCAATGCCCGAAATTAAAATATCAAATTAATTAGAGTAAATCATTATTACATCCTTAATAACTTTTATTGTTATTTAAAACTTTTAATGTTTGTATATTAAACAAAATAAGATCTTACTTCAAATTCTTTTTATTCAAAAGTTCCTAAACAGAATTTATAAGTAATAAATTTCACATCTACCCTTTTATATCTTAATAAAGAGAATGAGTGAGTTATTGAGAATTCTTTTAAACAATTAAAAATAATATTGTCTTTTTTTGTTCTCTTTGCCTCATGTGCCCCTTAATGTTTGATTTCTTTGGCATCTTGGGCCCTTTATTATATTATGCATATAATAAATATTATATATATATTGTATATAGTTACAATTGATTTTTTTTCTATAAAATTAAAAATAAAATCCGTATTTTCTGGGGGTTCAACGGTAGGGTATAGAATATTTTTTTTGAGAGGGGGGTGGGGGTGGGGTGGGTTGAGATGGTGACGGAAACTCGTACAATATAAATAAGAGTAATATTTTCATAATTCTCAATATAATCTTATAATAAAAATAAAATAAAAGTAATGTTGAAATCGTGATAGATTTTTGTAAGCGTTTTTTATATTGTTGTTGGATTAGTTTACAATTTGATAACATTAGTTGTAATTTATATAAAAACTATAGTCTATTTTAAATTGTATAGTTATTTGACTAATCAAATGACCTATGAGTTTAATTTTTCTATATGCAAGTTTTTGAATAAAATTATATGTTAGTAAAGACCTATAAGTTAATTGCCCAATTAATTACTTATAGCTTAAGATTTAATTATCAAATTTTGAAGTTTGAACTATGCCCAAAATTTAGGAACTTAAGTCATAACCTCTTCAAAAATCACGCATAGGCAAACATCACTTCCCCTCTTCAAAACTTTTTAAAAATCAAAATCTCAAACAAAACTTTTAAGTTTTTCAAAGGCAAACAAGTAAACTCATAATAGCAACATTATTGACAAGTAACCCTCTTAATTAGTTTCCTCAAGAACAATAATTAAACTCATAATTTTTAAAAATATGAATTAAACCTAAATGGTAGAAAATAAAAATAAAAATTGAAATGTAAGTCATATTGTATCCTTGTAGTTATCACTAAGTTATAATTTCAATCTGAATCTAGATTGGACTACTTATTAACAAATCATAAGCCTCCACGGATGAATTCTGTAATAAGCTTATAAGCTTATGTGGCCCAATAAATCAACCATTTTGTTCAAATACAAATTACAACCGTTGAAAGCAGCATCCTATATATCTGAATATTTTTATTTCTCAACCAAGTTTTGCTTATCAACGGCAGGTGATTCCGAAGATTGAAGAATGCTGTTTTAGTTGACGGTGACCAGAAGTTTCTGGTCGGTGTAATCGCAGTGCCATTGGCATATGAAATAGTAGGTTCCGGGGACGGGCAACGTTAAAACGTCGTGGCCGGTGTCGTACACTCCATTGTTTGGAGATGCAAGACATTGATTATAACCATTGGCGTCAGCCGCCACAATCACATTATGGTCACCAGCATTGTACTTGAAAACTGTCCAACAAAACATTATTAGAAATACCATTAGATAAAATTCCGCCACCCTTCGATGAGATTCCACCTTTTTTTTTACAAAAATATTGAGAAAATAGATTATATTATGCACATTGAATATCAATATATTCGGAACTTCCTATCACACAAAGTAGATAGGAATATCATTATATTGTAATAATAAGTGGTAAAATTAAAAATAATGAATAGAAAAATTTAAGAATATTGGATAAAAAAATCATCTCCATCAAGCGACGTACATATAGACTAAAGGGCCAAAAACATGCCTTCGGATTAAAGGGTCAGCCAAATATAATTGGTCATTGGGATCGATTAAATAGTGGACCTCTCACTATTTGCTGCTCGCTAAAGCTCTTCATCACGTGTGTATGCCCAAATTCTTAATCAATACCCATTAATCTTAGCAATATCTTAATGATTTTATTATTTTAAAATAATAAATAAAAATATGAATTTTATGAGCCGGCAAAAAAAAATCTTATATAAAATATTTTCATTTTGCCACATATCCGAAAAATAATTAAGATGTGAATTTAATGCTGCATTTATTAATTCATTAAACTCAAACATATATATATATATTAAAAATTTATAAAATATTAAATTAAATATAGCATAGCCTTCAATTGTTGGATATAGTAAACTATAGTCTTACACTATTCATTAAAAAAAATTAATTTTTGGAGTTCTACATTTTGGTTCAGGTTAGCTGGGAGTACCCTAGATTGATTTTGGAATCACAACAATGATCAATGATATGATCGAGTGCAGAAAATGGAAGGCAGCAATAATATGAAGTGCGCGCGGCTAACTCACCTAGTGCATCTCCAACGTAGAAAGTCTTGCCATCAACCCAAGCATAGAAATCAACTCCAGAATTCCAGCCTTCATCATCTCCGACAACATATTCAGTTCCAAACACCACGCTGGGAAAAACGAGGAACACAATCACGAGAAGCTGGGTGGTCCGGCCCATGTTATAGCTAGTTAACCTAATCCGTGTATAATTTGACATTTTTCGAAGAAATTAATGATCACTCCTATATTATAAATGCTGAGAGGCAAGCATGCTTGGCATAAGCATGCATCTGTATAAACATATGCATAAGGTTAAACAGTCCTTAGGTCACACCGTTACGATGGTGAGAATGGAATATATATGCCGTTGGAGGTTATTTTCATTCATTTTTAATTAGTGAATCGATTGTAAATATCGCTTCATCCTCCAATATACAACTCATCATGCATATTACCTTGTAAAAAATATTTATGCTTAAGGATCAATCTTAAATGACTGTAAAGCACATGTGAGATTATTTTATCAGACCAGCAAATGAGTTGAGATTTCATTGCAAAATTAATTGGCAATAAAATTAGCGGGTCAAATTTATATAAGTTCTTATATGATATTAATTGATTTATTGTGTGTGGTCACATTATTTAGTGAAAAAAAAGAAATAAACAAAAATAAGAATAAAAATATGGGTAATTATAAATAGGTCATATTTTAGAATTCAAATTATAAGTTAATCAATTATAGTAAAAAAGATAATAAATAATAAATATTTTTTTTTATTGTTGGTCAAAATATACTATTATTTTTAAAGAATTACAAGTATGCCATTACATATCATATTTATTTTGAGCGTACAAAATTCTATCATTCTAGAGTGTCATATCCCTTATTTTTCTTTTTATGTACCTGCCATAATTTGATTATAGACTTAACAAGTAAATTAAACAATATTGCTACTTATACATGAAAATTTTAAGTGTATCATAATAGGTATATTATATTCAATATTTATCTATCTAAAAAAAGAACCTACAGATAATTATTAATTTACTTACAAGAAAATAAAATATACATATAATTATTAATTTACCTATAAAGTAATACAATAATAATAATAAAAAAGTAATAAGATAGATAACGTATTTGTAAGTCTCTTACTCTTAAAAAGTATGAGATGTTATCCGATAAAAAAAATATATAATAAATCTTCAAATATGAAATTTAGTTAGAAATATCTTAAATTAAATAATTTTGAAAAAAAAAATATAAAATAATAATATTTAAAATTTGAAAAATTGTCATCCATATCTAAAAAAGTATAACAAAATCATAAAAAGAACAAAGTAAAATATTTGATAATACAGTAAATGAACTATTATATATGTTAAGTGAACTAATTTATATGTTAGGTTTAAAAAATGGACTAATTTATAATTAATATAATGACTAATCAAACAAGTTGAGCCCTAACTGTGACATAAAGTGGTCCATGATTTGCAGGTTAAAAGTGCAGAGGAGGTTTATGAGGCAGCTATGGCATCTTTTCAGAGTTCAGTGCTCTCTCTTATGTTTATTTGGGGGATCCACTACAACGTGTGCCTAGGTGGATCAAGCCGATGCAAGGGGACCTTGAAGCTAAATTGTGATATTGCGGTTAGTAGGGACATCCTACATCGGGGAGTGGGCGAGGTATTTACAGATTTAGCTGGCGTGTTGGTGGTTGGCTTCTCCGGGCCAAGATCTCCGGGTGGAGCTGTAGTTGCCACAAAGGTTAAGGCAATTTTGCGTGGTGTTCTGCTAGTTCAATGGCTGGGGGCGCCGATTATGCTGAGACAGTGAGCATCATCAAATCAGCTTAACATCTTTGGACACCAGTGAGACTGATAGCGCGGGAGGTACTTTCCTTATTACAGGTGTTCCAGATTCCTCTGGAGTATTTTGCTTGTGTGCTTTGGACGACGAACCTTATTGCTCATCATCTTGCGCAGGAGGGGCGACGAACTCAGGAACAAACAGGTTGGGGTCTTATGTTCCCCCTTGGTTAGCACCATTGTTAGTCAGGAATATTGAGATATAATTGTTTTTCCTCTTTGTTTTGTTTGCGGGGATACTCTTTTTCCCTCATCGGATTTCTCCGGAACTAACTGAGTTTTATGATGAAAGTTTTAACGAGGTCATACGCACCATCTTGTGATGCACCCTTTCATTGTATTCTCTTCATATTCCTCTTATCAATGAAGCATATCTTTTGAATTAAAAAAAAAAAACAATTTGAGTCCTATAATTAATGCATAAAATTCACATATATTATACTGATTGGTGTAGATATATTAGTGTAGGACTGCTACAAAAATAAAATTCAAGTGATCTGATTCTTATATATAGTAATCAAACTCACATGAGACCCATTTACAGATCCATAGATCACTGACCCGACTGGTTTTCAAGCCTCACGTGGCCCGCAACCGAGAACCACTCCACTTTCCTTCCATGTGACCTACATACGACTTTTTCTCCACCGCGTTTTTGTATATTAAATTTTATGTGTTTGGTTGTATGCTATTATTATTATTTTCTCTATAATAAATAGCCAAAGCGAAGAAGAAGACGACACGTCGTCCCCATTTTGGAAACCTCTTTCAATTTTAAAACACCTCCAAATTAACAAACAAGTTCAAAATTTAAAACACACCTCAGCCATTTTAGAAAGGTCAAATCAGATCGGAGAGCCCGGCCAGAAGAGCCGTCAGATCAACCATGGCGAGTCCGGCGTTCATCGTGCTTCTGATCGCCATCACCGCCACAACTGCCACCGCAGCCACTCCTCCCGCAACCAAATACATCAACCACACTGTCGGTGGGGCCAGTGGCTGGTTCTTCAACGCCACCACTAACTCTTCCGCCACTAATTACTCCTCTTGGGCCGCTTCCCAGACCTTCAATCTCGGCGACTTCCTCAGTAAGCTAAATTAGTTACCTCACATTTAAGATTTTTCTTTTTGGTAAGCGCTCACATTTTAATTTTTCATATTATTTTTTATTTTTCATTTGTAGTCTTCAACACAAGCTCAAACCAGACGGTGATCGAAACCTACAATATTACGACATACCGTAACTGCTCGGCGGAGGAATCGTCGGACGACGACACGTTCCAGTACGGAGGCGGCAATGCTGGTTTCGGGAATTCGCAAATCATCGAGGTGCCGTTGACCCTGGAGGGCCCCACATACTACTTATCAAGTGCCGGCGACGGCCTTCAGTGCCAGCGTGGCATGGCATTCGGGATCCAAGTGAACCAGGGGCTCGGACTGCCGCCAATACTCAACCAGCCTCCTCCACCACCGTACACTTCGCCTCCGCCAACCTCCGACTCGGCTCAGTCGCCGCCTGGAACCGTCGATAGTACTGACCCCTCGGGGAATTGGGGATTGAGAAACGGTGCTAACGTGCGCGGGGTGTTATTTGGCATTCTTGCTTTTCTGTTGCTTCTTTAGTAAGTCTGGGGAATCCAGAGGATAAGATTGTTATTTCTTGTACTTTTGTTGTATTTAGGTTTTGTAATTTTGATTTAAGGTGAGGGGATAGAAGTCATAGAACATAGAATGAACATCTTTGTTTCTCAAAATAAATTTTACCGTTGGAAATTACCACATGAAAATTTACATTTTTTTGGAAATAGAAATAACAAATGTCTTAATCATCCCTACACATTTTGTTATATTACTGCCACATAAATAATTTTAATGGCAACTAACAACAATTAGATTGGAGTAATGATTTTGGACCTTACAACGAAGGTAACAAAATACCTATTCTCGGTAAAACGTGGCAAGACTCAAAATAAGATTTTGCCTCATATTTTATATGCATTTGAAGTAATAAGTTTTATTTTTAAATTTTATTCTCATATTTTTTTTCTTTCTATTCTAATCTTAAGTTTGAGTAAATTAATTTGAAATAACAAAATAGTGTTGGTTTTCTAAGAAGAAATAAAGTGTGAAAATTGTTTATCTTAAATAAATAATTACTGATAAAATTTAGGGCAATTTATGTTTTATTATCATCATGTGGTTTACACTTTGTAATATATTTGTAAATGACTTTTCAAATGTTACAAACACCCCCTCTACTCTTTAAAATGTAACAAATTGGCACACCGTTAATAATTCGTTAAATTTACGTTAAATGTTTATATGAACAAAATGAAACCCATTTTTTTCATTTTAAATGAGTGATAAATAGATGTCACGTGACAAAAATTATTTTAAATTTATTTAAAGATTTAAAACTAATTTATCAAACAGAAACTCTCATGTTTTAAAGAGTATAAGGGGCGTTTGTAACATTTGAAATCTTAGGTATACACATGTTAGTAAGTGTAAAACATATGTTAGTAAAGTATAATTTGCCCTAAAATTTATATGTTATTGTGCAATGGTTTAGTTTATTTTCTTCATTAGCACAAACATAAGACTTCAAGTGAATAGTTGGACTTACAAACATACCATTTTGCCCTTGAAATTCTTGAAGGCTTGAAAGTCACTTTTTAATCGGGAACATTATTGAGAGCTTTCTTAATATTGTTACGTAGTTTTGAACTCACAAGTGTGTACATAGGCAGCACCTGAAAATCGAAGTTCAAACGATAAAGTTACGGGTCTTCTGATTGACCCACCCCATTTCCTCTATCCTCACATGACTCTTCCTTTTTTGTTTTCCCGCGAGGCTTCGTGTGCAAGCCATAGACGCCGCCACCAATCGACGGTGACCTAGACCACCAAATCACCACCAATCTCCCTTCTCTATTTGGATTCCTTGAATTGAGTAGATAGTTATAACCTATTAGTTTGTAGATTTTGGTTGAGAATTGGAGAAATGGGAAAAGTTTGGAATCCGGCCTTTAATGGTAGATAAAGTAACGCCCCGAAAATTCGAGAAATGTAAATTTGAATGTAAAATGACAATTTTGCCCCTGGTTATAAGGCCGAAATGTGACTTTTTTTTTATCGGAATCTTGTTTGGACTTTCCGTAAGTACCGTTGCGTAGGTCTAGAGACATTGAGTCCGTAGGCAAGCTGTAACGACCCGTCCCAAATTCCATGGTTAGATTAGTGACTAATCACGATTAGTGAGGCTAATCCGTGATTGGTAGAGCGAAATCGGACGAACGATGCGAAATGACCGTTTTGCCCCTGGTGGTGGCAAAACGTTGACTTTTCAATCGGGCGGTCAAATGGATTTTGACCGATGACCGTGACGTAGTTCGTGACGTCACGAGTTCATAGACAGGTGGCACGTTCAATTCCGACGTTCGAGGAGGAAATTATGACGTTCGGAAGTTTAGGGGCATTTTGGTAATTTGGGTGAATAGGAGGTCAAAAGTTGACTTTTTGATCGGGAGGTCCGATGGCCGAGGGCCGAAGACCGTTACGTAGATAAGGACGATACGAATCCGTAGACAGGCGGCACGTCGAATTCGGACGTTCGACGGCGAAGTTACGGTTCACGGAAGTTTCCAGTTACTATTCACGACGACACGTTTTTCGAGACAAAAAGTGCAGTTTTGTCTCTAGTGGGCCCAGATATTTAATGGAGGCCCAATGGATGAGTGACACTTGTCACCCATCCACTGGGAACCATTTCACATACATGCATCAAACCATAACCGTGCATCCCATTTCCATGTTTTCCCAATCCAAACCGATCTCCCTACCACCCCAAATCCAAACCTTCAACCATTTGGAGGCCCAGAGAGTGAGAGGAGTGAAGATTGATGATGGTGGCCGGTCTGGACGGCGCCACCGTGCGCGGTGGAGGCCCAACCCGAACGGGTACCCGGTAAGCTCCAAAATTCCTCTTCCTTTGATTTGGTTATTATGGTCGATTTTGGTTGATTAGGTTAGGCTTATTAGATGGTTAGGAGGGTTTTAGGATGTTTTTGGACGGCTGTGGACGGCCACGAAGCCCGGGGGGGCAATCGGACATTTTGAGCCGTGAGGGAGAAATCGAAGGAGGTGGATTTTGGGTGTTTTAGCTAGGTTGGTTAATTGGAATGGGTAGGAAATGAGAAAATAGGAATTTAGGAATTAAAATGGAAGAAAACGGGTGAAAAATGAGGATTGTAGGACCCTGGACCGGTCACGCCGGTCCAGTTGCAGGAACGAACCGGACCGGCCGGTCTGAACCGGCCGTCGAGAGGTTGAAGGAGCACTGTTCACAGGCGCGTGAGGCCCACGCGCAGCCACTTCAGGCGGCGCGTGTGGGCGCGTGCTAGGGTTTTTGGGGATGTGTTCAACATACGAAATCATCTATTCGATGTAACGAACATTTTGGGACTGGTTTCGAGTCGATCGGACACCGTCTCGATATGTTTCGGGGCATCAGAAGGTTTAGGTTCAGTATTAAAAATAGTTAAAAATACGGGAAAATTACGGGGCTTTAGTGAGGGGTTATATAAGTAGTTAGTAACCCTCTAAATTAATTTGGACAGGTTTGGAAGTCCCGGTGATGGTGATCGGCTCGGGGAGCCGTATGGCACGCTTATCGAGACGCGGCTTCGGACGGTCTGTGAGTGGACCTTGTTTTCTAAATTGGTGCATGCATAAATGTTTATTATATGTTTTAAATACTTATTTGTGATGCCATGAGTGCATTTGGATGTGTGGTTCGTATAGGCACGTATTTCGAGGTTTCGGCCCTATACGGTGCCTATACGGGGCTGTATGTCTTATTGGTCTAAATGAAATGGTTTTGGATTTCTAAATGGATTATGAATATGATGTTATGATGTTGATTTGGATATTTGTGAATTATATGGTTTCACGTATTTCGAGGCGATTTACGTGCTTGCACGTAAATCGAGGTTTTCCAGTTTTACACTGATTTTCCGTACTTATGATTTTGGAAAGAATTTAATGAAATAATTTTGGATTTGAAAAGGTAATTCTCGGACTTGAGGTCCATTTGATTTACGGAATCGGGCCAGAGGCCCAATTGGTTTACGATTCGGACCGGGGGTCCAGTTTCTATGTGGATTCGGGCCTAAGGCCCAGTTATGTATTACAAATGGTTTTTCGGGTCATGACGGTTTATGGGAACCGGCATGAACCCCTGAAATGGATTTACGGGTCATGACGGTTTATGGGAACCGGCATGAACCCATGAAAGGATTTTATGGTTCATGACGGCTTGTGGGGGCCGGGCATGAATCCTTGAAAGGTTTCAAGAATGATGTCAAAAGGTTTTTCATATTCCATCCTATATATATGATTGTCTCCTCTGGGGAGGGTCGTTGGCCTGGGTGGACCCCGGAGTAGTCACGGAGCACTGACTGAGTGGAGTCGCCCCCCAGTTGGGTTCCTTACTCTCAGGATGGGCATGGTTCGTTACCTTCAGGGAGGGTCATTGATCTACGGACATTGACCTGGGTTGACACGACCCATCCCAATCCCCCCGGGATTACCATGGAATGTGACGTGCTCCCGTCTGACAAGAGGCGCCAGACAAGGGATAACCGATTGCCATTGCCCAAACGGGCTTCCAGAGTGCGTAAGGATCGATGGAGGAGGTGCGCGATGCTCAAGTCTCTGCTGCAGTCGTATCCGGAATCAACCTGAAGGGCATTAAAACAAAAGCTGTGAGTGGACGAAAATAAACAAGTCTGCTTAAAACATTTATAAGACATTTATGCCCCTCAGTAAAATCATATGCATGCACCAAAACCAATAATCCCATATTTATTTAGAAATAACCATTAGGGCCTTAGCCCGGAAACCAAAGCACAGTTTCAATTTCCAAAAGTAAATCCAAGAGTTATTTCATCAATCCAGTAATATTCATTTATCATTTTTCCATCTCCGGCATCCCCGATGCCTAGCGTCCTAGACGCTTGACGTTCTAGACGTCATATCTCACGGTATTAAGCAACGCGTGCTGCCCGGGGTCTCACCGGGTCCATATCTCTGACATCCCCGATGTCTGACGTCCATGACGTCTAGCAATCCTGCTCCTGGATCACTATACGGTCCGGTAGCTCCGTACAATGAGCCCTCGCAGGCAATGCACCGTGACTTCTCCAGTGTCCCCGACACTTGGAGGAGACCAGGATATAAATATCCTCATATCGAGATGGTTTTATGGAACACATTCAATTATTCATTTCCAAAATATCACAAGGGCCCTGCCCCGAATTTCCATAAAACCGTCGTAAGTCCAAATAGTTGAATCAAATCCGAAATAGTTTATTCAATTCCATTTTAGGGTCCCCGACCCGAAATCACATATACAAGTCAACTGGGCTCCTGGCCCGATTCATAAGTTAACTGGGCCCCTGGCCCGATTTCATAATTCAATTGGGCCCCTGGCCCGATTCAACAAATTAACTGGGCCCCTGGCCCGATTTCACTTTATCAAATCCGTAACCGTTTCATGAAATCATATCCATCCATATTTATGGAAATCAGTGCAAATCCAGAAAACCTCGATTCACGTGCAAACACGTAAATCGCCTCGAAAAGCGTGAAAACATATAAATTCACTGATATCCAAAATAAATCATATAATCCCAATTATAACAATCATGAAACAGTTATGCATGCATCGAATTTATAAAACCAATGTCCACTCACAGACCGTTTAACCGAGCGCCTCGATACGCGTGCCATAGGCCCTCCCGGGCCACCTCACTATCACCGGGACTCCCAATCCTGTTCAAATCAATTTAGAGGAACACTAACCTCATCATTAACATCCTATTCAAGTCCCGTAATTTTCCCGAATTTTTAAGTATTTTTAAACTGGATTTAAAACCTTCGGACATCCCGAACAATATCGAGACGGTATCCGATCGACACGAAACCAATCCCAAAATGTTCGTTACAATGTATAGGATAAAAGTCATGTTGACCTCACCTCGAGATTCGTGCCCACGCGCCGTCACGCGCCGCCGTGAGTGGCTGCGCGTGAAAGCCACGCGCCTGCTACAGTGCTCCTTCTTCACCCGAATGACTGGTAAACGGGTCTGATTACCCGCGATAGGATCCGTTTCAAACACCCTCAATTCGATATCAATTCCATCCGTTCTTGATCCTACAACAATCACCAATCCACCAATTTCAGTTCTGTGTCCATGATTAGCATCAACCGTCGATCAATCTTGTCGACAACCCGTGATCACCCAAAACGGGTCGATCACCAGAGCTCCTCCAATCCTTAACCATAATCAAATTAACTTCACAGGAAGTTAATAAGGACTAATACGAACTAATTAGCATAATTAATTTAACTCGACAATACCTCAATCGTCACAACTCAAGCTTGAGTTTTCCGGCCGTCCACCATGTCCGTTCACGGCCCTAGGAGCTCCCAAGCTTGCCCCATTTGATCTGGTTCGACTCGTTGAAGTTCCAGGAAGCTCAATCACTCATCAATTAGGCTTGGGCTGGCCTGAAACTGGAAATTCGAATTTGAATTCCCCAGAACCCAGTTTCGGGTTTTTGAGTATTCCTCCACCATTTCCACTCCATTTTTCCATCTCTCAATCTCAGTGAACTGCCCTCGACACACTCTTCATTCTTTTAATTCAATTTAGCCGTTAAAGGCGTCCAAAACCGTCCTCAATCCACTGTGTAAAGGTTCCCGCACTGACCCGAAAACATGATAAAACAGTGCCCATGTTCATTTGATTGATTGCCAGCACCAACATATGTACGATTCCACCTCAAACTGACCCAATTAACTCAATTAAATTGATAAACAATCACGGGATCGATCGCACCAAGCATCCACCTTCACGGCTGTTCAATGGAACAGTACCCCCCATGAAATTACAATTCTGCCCTTGTGCAGAAAATTACCAAAATGCCCCTCACGCATCCTGACCCGTAACTCGGTCATACGGACTCCGATTGATGCGTGCCGCCTGTCTACAAACTCAGGGCATCGAGATCTTCCTAACGGTCCTCGGTCCTCGGCCATCGGACCTCCCGATCAAAAAGTCAACATTTCCCCCTTATTACGTTCAAATTACGAAAATGCCCTTACACTTCCGTACATCATAACTTTCACCACGAACGTCGGAATCGAACGTGCCACCTGTCTATGAACTCGTGACGTCCCGAACTACGTCACAGTCATCGGTCAAAGTCCATTTGACCATCCGAATTAAAAGTCAACGTTTTGCCCACGCCTAGGGGCAAAATGGTCATTTTGCACCATTCGTCCGAAATCGCCCAACTAATCCCAGATTAGTAAATCACAATTAAATATTATTAAATCCCGATATTCGGGACGGGTCGTTACAACCTTCCCTCCTTAAAGAATTTCGTCCTCGAAATTACCAATAACCTTATTCCACAACCACCTTGTGGAAACATTTCGACTACACATCTGTGTACACTTGTACACCCACATACTGGGACAACACCAGCCTCGTTTGTACCCAGACATCCCATCACAGTCATACGTCACAACAACAACACTCGACCACCGCGAGTGGAAATGATCACCTGATCCGCGATAAAATCGCTTAACCATTTAGCTGACTCCTTCAGCTAGACGGTTCCCTTCCATTGCCAATAAATCCTTACATTTGCTCCCGTTGGGAGTCACCAAATCTCATTTGTCAGTCCACGCTGACACCACCAGTCAAACTGTCATCACAAAACTTTACCACCCTAGTAAAGCCCCAACCATCTGTCTATCCGTGACAACACCACGTACTACATCACTCTCGATGTAGCGCAAGATCAACCACATGATCACCATTCGCAGGGCAAGCCCAATCCTGCGACACAAAATAATCTCAATGTCCATAATCACCGACTCCCTCAGTGAACCAAGACGCTGGAAAAACTACGGTGTGATAAAATCACACAAGGCTACTCGTGGTTATACTGACCACCAATTCACTCATCCTGAGTGTACGTATACCGTCAACTTACTCCATCAAGTGGTGTAACTGGAACACATTGAATACCAGCCCAGCAGTGACACACATCTCAATACTAGGGTTCCACAAGCCAACCATGGCTAAGAGCACCTGCTCATAAAATCACTGGACCCGACAAGATCAATCTGCCCAGCGCACAGTATCCAATGTCCAGTCCACAATACAGCCAAACAAATGATATCAGAACCAGTCCGATTACCAACACATTAGTTACACACCACTGGTACATCCCACGTACCGCCATTAGGCACCACTCAGCCTAACCAGTATCAATCCTCGTACAACGTACCCTGTACGTACCGCAATCCATCAATCTGACTATAGCCACCCAGGTCATAGCCAAACACGTTCCAAAAATGAAGTACCTTTGCCCCAAACCAACATGAGACAAAACGAACTCCACCCGTCATCTAGTTCCAATTCCGAATCCGAATCCGCAATTTCATAAGAAATCCCGAATCCGAACCCAACATCATATTTTTAATCCATTTCCAAATCCGAATCCAAAATCATTATTCCGTAAGCTAGCATTGGAATAATCATTCCGCACCCAAATCCAGTAATCCAATTTCGAGCTTCGCAATCGAATCCTGAATCGTCACCCAGAAATTCGATTCCAAAACCCAAAATCTCGTTTACGTCCATCAAGACGTAACATAACCGATCCTATCGGTTACCTGCTCAAAAACACTCGATTGACTTCATAGGGAAGCCAATCCCAATATTCACACGTCAAAGGTTGACAAAATCCGACCACATCGGAAACCTACTCAACCAAGTCACAAACCATATGGACTTCACTCCGAAAAGAAGTTCAGTCCCGTCATTTACGACTCACATACCAAGGTAAGAGTGATAACTCTCATCCAATCTGGATCATCACGATCACAACCCAGATCCATCGCTACGTCACCCGACAAGTAATATCGCGATCCTAGATCGTCACATCGACCAAAGTCGACAACATCGCAAATCAGATCCACCTAGGATCCACACATGCTCACATAGCTAACAGTCCATCCGAAAGCTGATCGTAGGGTCTTACACCCTCAATTGAATCCTTCGCCAAATTTCCCTTGGTGGAAAGATGACCACGCAAACCACCACCAAATCCAAAATCATACAAAACTTCTTGTGTCCAATGACCCAAGGCCAAACCTGGGTCCACCTACCAATACCCGCTCAACGTACTGGTAGCAACAATCATCATCTGCCACGACAGGAAATCTGAAGTCAACCCTAATGACTTCGGAATACCAATCACTGATGCGAAAACGAGCACTCCTCTCGTCTCCCAAACACAACTCTCCCCGAAACGGGAGTTCCAACCACGTTGAAAACAGACATGCTCCCAATGAGATGTCAAGTCCAACCACTGGACTGCCCATGTCCATACCTTACTTGGACCACCACGTGTCCAAGATCGATTCATTACTCGGACCTCACGTCCGTCAATAATCATGTATGCACACACCCCGATTCCGAACGGAATATCCACAATTCTGCCTGAATGTGCATACCATACTGCCTTCGTCTCACATCTCAACCTAAACAGGTTCAATCCTCAGGTTCCAAGTGATTCACAATCACAAAATCCTACATCAATACCACGAATGGTTTTCCCCGACTTTTTCCAATTTCAATAATTTCCTTGTACTCTCAGGGGATATAAGCAGTACACAAACCTACCAATCTCGGAGTTGACCACAACTCCCCAAATCCACCAACTCGCATGACATAGGGAACATCGTCCCTAGATTCCCCAAGTTTCAATCATACCATTTTATCCGTTCATCACTTGTCATCATAAATCTGTTGGGACTTATCCCAACACATCACAACCTCCACTGGATCCCATCCAGTCCAAGACTCAACCACCACTGAGTCGCCGATACCAATCATCTGTTCATCATGACAGAGTCACACCCCAACTGGTGGCTCATCGTCATCACGATTACTGTCACCAGCACCAGCGCTAGTACCAGCACCAACGCACCATCATCAACACTAGTATCAGCACACAGGCATCCATACCAGTATTGGCATAAAGGTATCACCATACCAACATCCATACATAGCACACGGACACCCATGCTAGCACACGAACATCCATGCTAGCACACAGTGTGCAAGGTTGTTACCCTGGATCTCCGTTCATTCCGAACGACGATCCCGTAACACCACTCGTTCCCCACGACTATGGGTACCTCCAATTTTTTTGCCATCGGCACATCAGGATAATGAACGTTCCCTGAACGTCCCCAAGTATTAAAACCACACTAAATATCCTCGATAGCCAGTTATCTCGACACAACTGTCGACCAACAGTCATCGTTGTCAAGATCCGTAACCACACCTCACACTCATATTCGATCCAACACGGGATTCCATATTTTATCTCATAACCGCATCCGTGGATCGAATCCCATAATCCAGACTAGACTCACTACAGTCATCCACATGGTCATCCATGACCTCAGCCGCTCGTCGCAGCACAAGTTCTCACTTAAGGTTCACCTTTCGGTCCATCAATTATAAATTAGGGTTCCAAAATCACACCCTAGGGTTCACCGAACCCAACTGCCTTCTGCAGTAAAATCCACAACCTGACCGACCCCGCGGTCCTGACATCGTATAGACGTCAAATCCAATCCAATCGTCAATTCCACGTGGGTTCCACCACGAAGGTCATCGGCTAACTCCGATGCACCAACACCCCGAACACTAGCCAACACTACTAGGGTCCAAAACTTAGACCAATACTCAACTGAGTTTCACATTTCCAATCTAATGGGGTTCCCTGAACCTAGCTGTGCCCAGTGGCACAACAATCCATCATCACATGACCGAACCGACGGTCCCACATTACCAGTTAATCGTATACGACCCCACCTGGGTTGAATCGCAACAATGCACGGCGTATCGGGCCAAACACACCCAATTCACCATACAAACCCAAAACTATCTATCAGGTTGACAACGGAACTGCAGCCCAAAGAGACATCACACCCTCGTCCTTTACGCACAAAAGAGCAAAATCTGCTCTGATACCACTTGACACGACCCATCCCAATCCCCCCGGGATTACCATGGAATGTGACGTGCTCCCGTCTGACAAGAGGCGCCAGACAAGGGATAACCGATTGCCATTGCCCAAACGGGCTTCCAGAGTGCGTAAGGATCGATGGAGGAGGTGCGCGATGCTCAAGTCTCTGCTGCAGCCATATCCGGAATCAACCTGAAGGGCATTAAAACAAAAGCTGTGAGTGGACGAAAATAAACAAGTCTGCTTAAAACATTTATAAGACATTTATGCCCCTCAGTAAAATCATATGCATGCACCAAAACCAATAATCCCATATTTATTTAGAAATAACCATTAGGGCCTTAGCCCGGAAACCAAAGCATAGTTTCAATTTCCAAAAGTAAATCCAAGAGTTATTTCATCAATCCAGTAATATTCATTTATCATTTTTCCATCTCCGGCATCCCCGATGCCTAGCGTCCTAGACGCTTGACGTTCTAGACGTCATATCTCACGGTATTAAGCAACGCGTGCTGCCCGGGGTCTCACCGGGTCCATATCTCTGACATCCCCGATGTCTGACGTCCATGACGTCTAGCAATCCTGCTCCTGGATCACTATACGGTCCGGTAGCTCCGTACAATGAGCCCTCGCAGGCAATGCACCGTGACTTCTCCAGTGTCCCCGACACTTGGAGGAGACCAGGATATAAATATCCTCATATCGAGATGGTTTTATGGAACACATTCAATTATTCATTTCCAAAATATCACAAGGGCCCTGCCCCGAATTTCCATAAAACCGTCGTAAGTCCAAATAGTTGAATCAAATCCGAAATAGTTTATTCAATTCCATTTTAGGGTCCCCGACCCGAAATCACATATACAAGTCAACTGGGCTCCTGGCCCGATTCATAAGTTAACTGGGCCCCTGGCCCGATTTCATAATTCAATTGGGCCCCTGGCCCGATTCAACAAATTAACTGGGCCCCTGGCCCGATTTCACTTTATCAAATCCGTAACCGTTTCATGAAATCATATCCATCCATATTTATGGAAATCAGTGCAAATCCAGAAAACCTCGATTCACGTGCAAACACGTAAATCGCCTCGAAAAGCGTGAAAACATATAAATTCACTGATATCCAAAATAAATCATATAATCCCAATTATAACAATCATGAAACAGTTATGCATGCATCGAATTTATAAAACCAATGTCCACTCACAGACCGTTTAACCGAGCGCCTCGATACGCGTGCCATAGGCCCTCCCGGGCCACCTCACTATCACCGGGACTCCCAATCCTGTTCAAATCAATTTAGAGGATCACTAACCTCATCATTAACATCCTATTCAAGTCCCGTAATTTTCCCGAATTTTTAAGTATTTTTAAACTGGATTTAAAACCTTCGGACATCCCGAACAATATCGAGACGGTATCCGATCGACACGAAACCAATCCCAAAATGTTCGTTACAATGTATAGGATAAAAGTCATGTTGACCTCACCTCGAGATTCGTGCCCACGCGCCGTCACGCGCCGCCGTGAGTGGCTGCGCGTGAAAGCCACGCGCCTGCTACAGTGCTCCTTCTTCACCCGAATGACTGGTAAACGGGTCTGATTACCCGCGATAGGATCCGTTTCAAACACCCTCAATTCAATATCAATTCCATCCGTTCTTGATCCTACAACAATCACCAATCCACCAATTTCAGTTCTGTGTCCATGATTAGCATCAACCGTCGATCAATCTTGTCGACAACCCGTGATCACCCAAAACGGGTCGATCACCAGAGCTCCTCCAATCCTTAACCATAATCAAATTAACTTCACAGGAAGTTAATAAGGACTAATACGAACTAATTAGCATAATTAATTTAACTCGACAATACCTCAATCGTCACAACTCAAGCTCGAGTTTTCCGGCCGTCCACCATGTCCGTTCACGGCCCTAGGAGCTCCCAAGCTTGCCCCATTTGATCTGGTTCGACTCGTTGAAGTTCCAGGAAGCTCAATCACTCATCAATTAGGCTTGGGCTGGCCTGAAACTGGAAATTCGAATTTGAATTCCCCAGAACCCAGTTTCGGGTTTTTGAGTATTCCTCCACCATTTCCACTCCATTTTTCCATCTCTCAATCTCAGTGAACTGCCCTCGACACACTCTTCATTCTTTTAATTCAATTTAGCCGTTAAAGGCGTCCAAAACCGTCCTCAATCCACTGTGTAAAGGTTCCCGCACTGACCCGAAAACATGATAAAACAGTGCCCATGTTCATTTGATTGATTGCCAGCACCAACATATGTGCGATTCCACCTCAAACTGACCCAATTAACTCAATTAAATTGATAAACAATCACGGGATCGATCGCACCAAGCATCCACCTTCACGGCTGTTCAATGGAACAGTACCCCCCATGAAATTACAATTCTGCCCTTGTGCAGAAAATTACCAAAATGCCCCTCACGCATCCTGACCCGTAACTCGGTCATACGGACTCCGATTGATGCGTGCCGCCTGTCTACAAACTCAGGGCATCGAGATCTTCCTAACGGTCCTCGGTCCTCGGCCATCGGACCTCCCGATCAAAAAGTCAACATTTCCCCCTTATTACGTTCAAATTACGAAAATGCCCTTACACTTCCGTACATCATAACTTTCACCACGAACGTCGGAATCGAACGTGCCACCTGTCTATGAACTCGTGACGTCCCGAACTACGTCACAGTCATCGGTCAAAGTCCATTTGACCATCCGAATTAAAAGTCAACGTTTTGCCCACGCCCAGGGGCAAAATGGTCATTTTGCACCATTCGTCCGAAATCGCCCAACTAATCCCAGATTAGTAAATCACAATTAAATATTATTAAATCCCGATATTCGGGACGGGTCGTTACATGGGTGGACCCTGGAGAGACTTGGGTTTGAGACCCCGGTTAGCACACGTGTAGCTTTATTTTACCGTGACAGGTTCTGGATATGAATATATTGGATAAACATGATTTCAATTGGTTTGGGAAAACTGTGTTTTATGATGATAAATGGATTTGGGCTGAGATCCCACATATGCTTACTATGTTCTGATTTTCTGTAAATTGGTTTTGGGCAGGAGCCCGTGAGACTTGTATTTACGGAACTTGGGGTTGTGACCCTATTTATGGATGTTTTAACATATATTATTGGATAAATGGTTTTACTATGCATGCATGCTTTTTAGTGGAGGGTATAAAGGTCTTCTTATGGAAATGTTTTATAAAATCTTTATTTTTGTCCACTCACAACCTTTCTGTTTTTAATACCCTTCAGGTTGACAGCGGATGTGGACTGTAGCAGAGATCGAGATATCACATGCCTCCTCCGGATCCTGGCGTACTCTGATAGCCCGGGAGGGCAAAGGTCGGAAATATCCCTTGTCTGACACTTCGTGTCAGACGGGAGCAGGGTCATCCCGCACTAATCCCGGGGGGATTGGGATGGGTCCTGTCACAAGCGGCATGCAAAAATTGGAGTTTGGATGAATGAATGACGGGTTTAAAACGGTGGGGGGATATTTTCGTAATTATGCAAACAAGGGTAAAACGGTCATTTGCTGTAGCCAAATCATGAGTCAGCTATAGGATGCCTCATTTAATTGTTGAGTGACATCTGTCACTTAGAAAATGAAATTGGTGGCATTGGTTGGCGTTTGAAATCAAATGAAGATAAGTGAAAGAAAAGAAAGATAAACGTAAACAAACACATATATATATATATATATTGAACAATTTAACATCAGACGTGGAGAGACTCAACAGAGAGACTAAAAGTGAATTATAGAGTGACAAACGAGAAGAAAGAGGGGAGAAAACTGAAAGAAAACTCACAAACCCGAAACCAGATTTGGGCACTTGAATCTCGATTTTCAAGTGTTGGACCAATTGAAGTGAAATTAAGCTGAGATTCAGCCTTCTGGGAGCCAAACGACTCGAACCAAATCAAACAGGAAGGGAATTGATGGAGATTTGACTGAAAATGGACCTTACGACGTCTCTGAAATTTGAGGCTTGGTTGGATTAATTCGAGGTAAGAATGAATGTAATTGACAGGACCCGCCCCGATCCTCTCTGGGACCATATGGGGACGTGCCCTGCTCCCGTCTGACACCCAATAATTCATACCAATTTTAACCTCAAAACATCAAATGCATAAATAACCAAATTAAAGTCATACATCAAATCCGAATTAAACAGATGTCAGACAAGGGATGAAATCCAAAATTACAAGTTGCGAGCACGACTCTAACATAAACCTGCGGGTACACCACCCAGCAGGGGTTCAGGTACGCAGAAGTAGATCTATGCCTCAGCCTCAGGTTCCTCCTCTACCTCAGTATCACGACCTGGAGGGGTTACCAAAAACATTAAGGGTGAGTGGACCGAAACTCTAGTTTATAAAATCATTTGATAAGTAAAACATATAATTTACCCCTCCGTTTTCCAAACATGCATGCAACCGTATTTAAAACCATCAATCATATAATATGAACCAAAAAGGCATATAATAAAACCATAATATCATTTTAGTCACTGCACTATACACTCCAACCCGACATTCCTGATGTCTGACGTCCCTGACGCCCAATAAGGTCACAATCACAAGGCTACGCGTGCCACTTGGGTCTCAATTCCGAGTTCAATCCCCGAACCCTGTTCGGTTACAGCATCCCCGATGCTTAGCGTCCTAGACAGTGGACGTACTAGACGTCCGTGACCTCTCCGGGGTACCTCATCCGGAGGAGACAGTATCATATGGAAGGATCTATACAGTGCAGTAACAAATACATTTTATTGATATCCACATGCAAGGCATATATTTATACATAGATAAAATCCAAACCAAACCTTATGTTCCATCGGACGGGTCTCAAGCCCAAATACCGTGAAACGTGTCATAACCATAATTTCCATATCATCATAACCGTTTATTTGATTTTAGCATGTGAATAAATAAGTAAATCGGAAAACATTTTGAGCATGCAAGTGTTTAATGAAATCGGGCCCACTCACTGTACGATCCCGCTGCGAATCTGCGCGTACGGACCTGTACCGGGATTATCGTACAATTCCTGTCAGTTCAATTCACACGTAAGGGTCACTACAAATCCTTAATATTTATTCAAAAGAAAGTTCGAAATAGAAACCGGTTCGGGGAAACCGTCGACACGTTTCCCGAGGCAACCGACCCTAAACTGACCCTTCAAACTAGCTCAGATCAACATGGTTAATTCACCGACAATGTTCAGAATGATGAGAGGAATAAAAGTCATGTTGACCGTGATCGGAGATAAGCCCCAACGCGCCCTCAAGCGCCGCCCAAAGTGGCTGCACGTGAAAGTCACGCGCCTGACACTGTAGCTACAGTGTCAGCACCTTCACCCGTTTGTCTGTAATTCGGGCCTGCCACCCGTGGCTTGACCCGGTTAATTACCCATCAATTCCTACTCGATTTCAATCCAATTTGATCCTAACATGTTATTTAAACATCTAATTTAAGTTCTGAGTTATTAATTAGCCAAATCGAATCCTTAAATGGCCCTTCGACCCGTGATCATCCAAACGGGTTGATCACCCCAACTCACTGGTTTCTAAACCAAAATCAAATTAACCTTACATGAAGCATCATAGTATCACAACGAACTGGAAAACACACTCAATTGAACCAACACTCACCTGGAAGTAGTCGTCCAAACTTCTGAAATTCTTCTGAACACGGCAGTCACCGTCCCAGCTCACCCGTGGCTGGTTGCCTTCGATTTTGATATGGTTGTGTTCTAAACACTCCCTGTAACGACCCGTCCCAAATTCCATGATTAGATTAGTGACTAATCACGATTAGTGAGGCTAATCCGTGATTAGTAGAGCGAAATCGGACGAACGGTGCGAAATGACCGTTTTGCCCCTGATGGTGGCAAAACGTTGACTTTTTAATCGGGCGGTCAAATGGACTTTGATCGATGACCGTGACGTAGTTCGTGACGTCACGAGTTCATAGACAGGTGGCACGTTCAATTCCGACGTTCGTAGAAGAAGTTATGACGTTCGGAAGTTTAGGGGCATTTTGGTAATTTTGGATAAAAGGGGTCAAAAGTTGACTTTTTGACCGGAGGTCCGATGGCCGAGGGCCGAAGACCGTTACGTAGATAAGGACGATACGAATCCATAGGCAGGCGGCACACTGAAATCGGACTTCGAACGGGAGAGTTATGGGTCACGGAAGTTCGATTTCACTATGCACGAACTTCGAGACGGGGACGTTTTGGCGAAAGCTGATTGGGCAGATATTTTTAGTGGGTCCCATGGATGAGTGACAAGTGTCACTCATCCTATTGGTCAATACCCTTAATTTGTGGATCTAATTAATAAAATATTATTATTTTAATTATTTTATAATTAATTCTAACAATCTTAAATCCTAACCATCCATTCTATTTTAATCTCTCAATCCTCACCCTCCATTTCACTCCTCTCACCAGATCCACATCATCATCTTCATTTCTTTTCATTTTCTTCTTCTCCAAGCACAAAACCCGAACCCCCCCCTTCACCATTTTCTTCATTTTCTCCAAGCAGCACACACACATACCACCAGTCCCTAGGAGATAATATGACCGTGAGGAGTGTGAGAGGCGGAGGGCTGAGAGGCTGGACAGTGGCAGGCGGCGGAGGACACGGCGGAGCCGAACCCGTGAGGTAAGGAAATTTCAAAAATTCGAAATTGGGTTTTAATGGGTTTTTCTCCATTCCATTAATTGGGTGAGGTTCCTAGGACACCCAGGAGATGAATGGGATTGGTCTAGAGGCGTTAGACGACCTGGAACAGCCGTGAACGGCGGAGGAAGTCACGGCCGCCATGGTTGGATTGAAGGTACGTGTTTTTGACGTTTTCCTTCCATTTTAATGTCATAGGACTGTAGGTTAGGGTTAGGGGATGAAAATGGGACAAACGGGAACGGTTTTGGTGGCCGGACGGCGGAGAACCGGCCGGGTCAAGCCGCGGGTCACGGCGACCCGGTTGCAGATGTTCGGGTCGACCCGCGAGGAGGCAGGGATGACTGATGCCGTCATCATGTCAGGGATGACGTCATCATGTCAGATCTGACAATGTCAGACTGACATGTCAGACAGTGGGCCAATGGGAGCGTGACACGTGTCACTGTCAGGGGCTGTCAGTGATGACGTCATGCTGACGTCAGCGATGACGTCAGCAGGTACTGTAGCAGGCGCGTGAAGCCCACGCGCAGCCACTTCAGGCGGCGCGTGAGGGCGCGTGGCAGGGAATCTGGGGAAGGTTCCAACATGTGAAATCTTCTATTCGATGTAACGAACATTTTGGGACTGGTTTCGTGTCGATCGGACACCGTCTCGATATGTTTCGGGGCATCGGAAGGTTTAGGTTTGGGATTAAAAATAGTTAAAAATACGGGAAAATTACGGGGCTTTAGTGGGAGGTTAATTAAGTAGTTAGTAACCTTCTATTACGATTTGGACAGGTTTGGGAGTCCCGGTGACGGTGATCGGCTCGGGGAGCCGTATGGCACGCAAATCGAGGCGGCAGCTCGGACGGTCTGTAAGTGGACCTTGTTTTCTAAATCGGTGCATGCATAAATGTTTATTATATGTTTTATTACTTGTTTGATGATGCCATGGGTGCATGTGTATGTGGTTACGTATAAGCACGTATTTCGAGGTTTCGGCCTTATACGGTGCTTATACGGGTCTGTATTTCTTTATTGATTTAAATGAAATGGTGTTGGATTTCTAAAAGGCTAAACTCGGGTATGAAACCCATTTGGTTTTGTCTCGGGCATATGACCTCAGATATCGGGCACGGTGCCCAACTGATGTCCTATGTTCGGGTACGAGACCCAGTCACTTTACGGTTTTGATCTCAGGTCAGGGAACCTTAAATGGATTCCAGGTTCATGACGGTTTATGGGAACCGGCATGAACCCTTGTTGTGGTATCGTGGTTCATGACGGTTTATGGGAACCGGCATGAACCCTTGTTATGTTATTACGGTACATGACGGTTTATGGGAACCGGCATGTTACCTGATTATGGATATTATGGATCATGACGGTTCAGGGGAACCGGTCATGAATGTTTATGTTATGTATATATATGTTCGTCTACCTTCCTTTACTTCTATTATCTCCTCCGGGGAGGGTCGTTGGCCTGGGTGGACCCCGGAGTAGTCACGGAACACCGACTGAGTGGAGTCACCCCCCAGTTGGGTTCCTTACTCTCAGGAAGGCTATGGTTACTATTACCTCGGGTAGGGTCAGTGGTCTACGGACATTGACCTTGACTTTGAGATGACTCGGATTGAGACCCGGGTAGCGCGCGCGTAGCTTTGGATACCGTGACAGGATTGGTTGTGTGACTTATATATATGTATGTGATGGATATATGATATATGATATGTGGTGTGTACATGTGTGCACAGGATTTGGGCAGTGGCCCGTATGGTCGTTTTCATTGTGGTCCTTTCGACCTTGGTTTATATCTGCTTTGGACTTAGTCCCACATATGGTTTGTTTTGGATAAATGGTTTTCGAATGCATGCATGCTTTTTAGTGGAGGGTACAAATGTCTTCTTATTAAATGTGTTTATAAACTCTTGTTTTGTCCACTCACAGTTTTTAATGTTTTGACTGCCCTTCAGGTTGACATCGGATGTGGACTGTAGCAGAGATCGAGATATCACATGCCTCCTCCGGATCCTGGCGTACTCTGATAGCCCGGGAGGGCAAAGGATGAAAATATCCCTTGTCTGACACTTCGTGTCAGACGGGAGCAGGGTCATCCCGCACTAATCCCGGGGGGATTGGGATGGGTCCTGTCAACGTGGTATCAGAGCGGGGTTGTCTCTATTCGAGCAACCGTGTAGCTCCTGGAGTATGTACGCAGGTCGAGGATGTGATATCTCAAGGGGCTGCAGTTCGTGGTCAACCTGATAGTTAGGGTGCCAGTACGATAGTTAGTAGGATGGAATCATGGATTTCTTGGTTCGGCACTCGATGCCGGGGTTGCCATAGTTCTGTCAAGGTTGACAGTGTGGGACCCTACGGAAGGATTAACGTGTTCGTATTCTGGAGTGTGATCGTGAGACGGTTAGTTGGGATCGTCTTCACGATGTCGTAGGATCGGTTCCGACGACTGATTCGATGTTGTGACCATTAGATGGTCAGATTATGTTGAGTTAGATAGATTTACTGCAGTTGGCAGTTAGCAACCGGATTCGAGGAATCCGAGTTGGATTGTTGGTAGGATTGGATTGACGTCTTTACGATGTCGGACCGCAGGGTCGGTCCGATTGTTGATTTTACTGCTTTTCGCAGTTGGGTTCTGGGGAACTCTAGGTGTGATCGTGGAGCCCTACCGTATGGGTATGGTTCGGGAAGGCGAGTTGACTGGTGGTTTGACTTGGACGACTATTCGGTTTGGATTCGGTAGTCGGTCTAGTCATGTCAGCTTGTATTGGGACTGCACTTCGCAGTCAGGGTTGTACGTATCGGTTAGACCGAGTTGGTTGTCGTGCTACTTCAGTTGTGGGTTGGTGCAACTAAGGTCGTGGATGACCTGGTAGACGACAATGGTTTAGTCAAGTTACGACAGGATAGAGATTGTTGGACAAGTTACCAGGGTTGGTACTTGTCGATGGAATCCCTGAGTGGGATACAGAGTAGTTGGTACGGGCGATTGATTCCGTTGGATACGGAGTCTGGATATAGCGATGTCTGGTAGTTAGGTCTGCACGAGTGCGGGGTAGACGCTACTACCGAGAGTGGTTATAGTTACGATTGTTGGGGATCGGGGACGTTCGGGGAACATTTTCCTTTTCTCGTATGAGTTGTCAGGGTTACTGTACCCAGAGTTGTTAGGTACGAGGGAGACTGAGTTTCTCCTATTCGAGCAGAGGTATGGGATCGTCGCTTGGTATGAGCGGAGATCCAGGGTGTCAGTTTTGCACACGGCGTGTTGATACTGACACTAGTTTTGGTGATAGTGCGTGGTGCTGGTACTAGTGCTGGTACTGGTGCCGGTGATCGTGATGACGATGAGTTACGGATCGGGGTGTGACTCCGTCGTAATGGGCATATGTTCGGTATCTGTGGTTCAGGAGTGGAACTCAGATAGAGTTAAACTGGTTAGGGGACACGTGGTTGATGTCCGGGTATGTTGTTTCCAATCTTGTTGGAACTTCGGAATCGCGAGAGGTTGCGAATGAGGTGACGAGTGGAATGCGGGTTTTCCGCATTGGTAATGGGTATGTCGAAGTCATTTTGGGTGACTTCTCAGGTTCTACCATAATTGATGGTGGTAGATGACGTTGAAGATATAGATGTTCTTGGTTGCCACTAGTACACTGATCGTGTATTGGTTGGTGGACCCGGGATCTGTTCTGAATCATCAGGAGGAGATGAGTATATCGAAGTTAGGTGACTGAAATTTCTCATTTCCTGCTTAGTGACGGACGATGTTAGGTTACATGACGTGGTGAGTGCAGCGAGTGTTGTTTGCATTCACGTAGGATGGATTATTCGATCATTCTTGATTTTTCCACGGTGGAATGCCAATGTAACAACCCGTCCCGAGAGCCATGATTAAGATAGTGATTAAGGTGTGATTATTGAGGTTAAGCAGTGGGTAGGTGGTCCCGATGGGTCCATGAGCGTAGAATGACGATTTTGCCCCTAGTTCGGGCAAATAGTTGACTTTTAGTTGGAAGGTCGATTTGAGTGTTGATCGGTGACTAGGACGTAGTTTAGGACGTCACGAATCCATAGGCAAGTGGCACGCCTGATTCCGACATCCGAGGAGGAAGTTGTGATGTTCGGAAGGTCGAGGGCATAACCGTAATTTGGGTTAATTAGGGGGAAAAGTTGACTTTTTGAGTAATCGAGTTTTGGTAGGTTGACCTAGGATGGTTAGATAGATTCCGTCGTCCTGAGTTCGATGACAGGCGGCACGTATTCATCGGACTTACGAGGCGAGAGTTACGGGTCTAGGAAGTTTTGGTTAAAACGTAAATATAAGCTAAAAAGAAGGGTAATTTGGTCTTTCTGCACATTGGGATTTGTGCAGAAAGAAGGAAAGGGACGGTTGGGATGGAGCCATTTGGTGAGAGAGTGAGGAGGATTGGTGACACGTGCTAAAGGTGGAGTGGCTTCTGGTGAGTTCGAGTGTGTGCACGGCCCAAATAATTGGGGTGCGCCCGTGTTGTGTGGGGTGTTGGTTCAGAAAACAGAGGGAGGTCGTGAAGGAAATTGAGGGTGGTGGTGTTTGTGTTGATGAATTGTGAGTGTGTGAGGGTGATCAGAGAGTGAGAGGGAAGCAGTGAGAGAGGTTGACGGTGTGGTGGCTGTGTGTGAGGGTGTCGAGAGCTGCGGGAAAATCAGGGGGGAAACAGGAAGGAATTTGTGAGAATTGTGGCGGTGGCAGCCGTGTACGGGGCAACTGAGTCCGTGGTGGTGTCGTGCGGGTTGCGAGGAGTCAACCACTACCAGCGGAGCTCACGACGGCGACTGGAGGCAGGTAATTCTCTCATTCCCATGTCGATACTCTGTTTTCCCGTTGAGTTTCAACGTGGAAGTCGTGGTTCGGGAGGTTGAATCGATGAGTCTAGAGTGGTCTAAGGGTTTTAGTTGAGTACTAGGAGTAGTTTGGTTGTGCTGCCGTGATGGGTGGTGCACGGTGGCGGCAGGCACGACGGAGGTGTCTGTGTCCTCTGTTTTGGCCGTGGGTTTCAAACGGCGAGTTGTCGAGCTTGGGGCTGAGTCGACAGTCCAGGAAGGTTGGTTGAGGTTTGGTAGAGTCCTAGGAAGGGGTTGGTGTAGCCTCCGTGAAGGGGGAAGTCGTGGGTGGCCGGAGTAAGAAACATGGCAGTGTACGGGTTTTTGTTCAAGGTTGAGTCGACGAGTTTTAGGGTGAGTCGAGGTGAGTGACCTACGGGAAGGAGTAGCCTAGGATGGGACGATGCTGTTGGTGAAGAGAGGAGTCGTTTTGGTGGACGGAATGAGGAGAACCGCTCTCGCCGGTTCAGGATCCAGACCACTGGTGCGAACCGGGTCTGCTCAAGGTTGACGGTGCACTGTAGCAGGCGCGTGAGGGCCACGCGCAGCCACTTTGGGCGGCGCGTGGGGGCGCGTGCGGCGGCGTATGGAGAAGTGATCAACAGGACTTTTGGTCTAGGAGTTGTGGTGAGTTCAATGGAGTTGGTTTCGGGTCAATCGGAAGTTGTTTGAGTGTAGTTCCGCGAGGGTGAATGTTTAGGGTCCCGGGTTTTAAGTCTTTGGTTCGGGGAATTTTAAGGAAATTAGATAGTTGTGTCGTAGACGTATTAGTGACATAATTTGACGGTGTTTGACAGGATCGGGATTTCCCGAGGAAGCCGAGGAACGGGCTGGACGTTCGGGACGCGAGTAGGGCTCAGTACTGTGAGTGGACCCTTTTCTTAAACTCGATCATGCATAACTGTTTTTATATACGTTTTTGATGGTTTTACTTAAGACACTATGTTTATTGCCTATGTTATGATGGTTTTACGTGATTATACGTGATTGAGATGTTTGCACGTTTTTCGAGACATTTTCGGGATTTTACACGTTTTTCGAGAAAAATGCTGGTTTCGGATTTTGATGCCACATTTGGGGATTTCCACCTATAAAGGTTTTCTGATAATGATAAATGGGTTATGAAATATGATTTGTGATTACATGTGGTTTTGGTATGAAAATGGATATTTTTCTGGATTTGGGTTCGGAATGACGGTTCTGAACGCCGGAAGGACTTCGGACCAGTGATTTCGGATTCGGGTTTGGATGAGGATTTGGTAAATGGTTTTCAAATGGTTTTGGGATTGGATTTGCTGGATCTGGTTATTGGGTTTAAAGACCCGGATATATGTGACGGGGGACCGGCCGAATTGGGTTTAAAGACCCGGATTGAGTTTAAAGACTCGGGAGTTTAAAGACTCGGATATATATTGATTTCCCCCGTAGGCCTTTGAGTTTAAAGACTCGGGAGTTTAAAGACTCGGATATGATTAAGGCCTGGATTGAGTTTAAAGACTCGGGAGTTTAAAGACTCGGATAGGTCCAGCAGGTTCGATCGGGAAATGAGGATTTGATACGGTTTCTGATACTCATGCTATGGTTTCTTATGCTATTTTATAGTGTTTCTGTTTCTTATGATGTTTTATAATGATTATTTTATGATTGTGTTCATAACTGTAGTTATGCATGTGGTTTCAAACCGGAGGGTTAAACTCGGTTTTCATATAAAATGGTTTTGAACTTTTTGTACTTTCTGGTCCACTCACATTTTTGTTTTAAATTGCCCTCCAGGTTGTGGAGCGAGCGCGGGGTCTTGACGTCGAGGCAGTGTCCGAGGCATAGATGTGACATGAGGGATCCTAGAAGAGTTTAAAGGCTTCTGTGTGCGTGTACTTATCAGTTTTTATTTTCCTTGTAATTTAGTGCTATGCTCTGTAAACGATAAGGTTGGGATATTTTGTTTAATTACTCCTGCGTCTGACTGGGTTTGAGTGAGTTTTACTTGAGTTTTGTGTCGGGGAGTCAGACGGGAGCGGGATTTACCTCGGGTTTCGGGGTGAAACCGGGGTGGGTCCTGACAATTGGTATCAGAGCATAGGTTTGTCGGGTTTGTGGGGTTTGTTGGTTTGTGCGGTTGTGTTTTAGTTGCTTAACTACTTCTATGCCTCTTTCAGTGTGCGGTTGACGATGCCTCCGAGACGTAGACCCTCTCCACAACCTGAAGAAGTAGCAAGAGAGACGGAGAGTGCCACGATTGAGCGAGCCCAGCGGCTCGGGGCTACTACGTTTAGTGGTGGGGCTGATCCTGAGGAAGCCCAGAGGTGGATTACCAGACTGGAGCGGATTTTTGCGGTGATGCATTGTCCGCCGGAGGAGCGAGTGTTGTTGGCTACCTTTTTACTAGATGGTGCAGCTTACGAGTGGTGGTATACTCTTGAGTTGTCCGGTTGGGATGTCCATAGTGTAACTTGGGAGACGTTCAGGGAACGGTTTCTGGAGCAGTATTATCCTCGTTCTTTCCGGGATGCCAAGGAGGCGGAGTTTCTGCAGCTCCAACAAGGGAATATGACAGTGGCAGAGTATGAACGGAAGTTTCAGATGTTGTCTCGGTTTGCTCCTGCTTTTGTGGCCACTGAAGCCGAGAAATGCCGTAGGTTTGAGTTGGGTTTGCGAGGTGAGATTCGAGCCATAGTGACGGCTGGATCTTTTGCTACCCTCCGAGACTTGTCGGATGCTGCGGTGCGAGTTGAGGCTAGTTTGCCGGTGCGACGCCGGGAACCATCGATTCCTGGAGCTTCGAGCCAGCGGACACCGAAAAGAGGTAACTTCGGTGGATCGTCCTCGTCGGGCGATGATCGTTTTGGTAGGCCTGGCAGTGCCCAGAGTTCAGGATTTTGGGGTTACCGAGCACCGCCGACTCCGCAAGCGAGTGCGACGTCGGTAGCGTCCACAGGGAGACCGAGCAGTGGACCAGGCTGGAATGTGTGTTTCTACTGTGGGGAGCGAGGTCATTTTCGACGTGAGTGTCCACAGTTGCCACATGAAGGTGGTATAGGCAGAGGAGCAGCGGAGCCTGGGCAGAGTACAGCGTCAGGGACATCAGGTACGAGAGGAGGTGGTGGCACAGCCACGAGTAGTTGGAGTGTACAGTAAGTTCCGTAGCAGGTTGACGGGAAGTATAGGAAAGGAGTGACTATAACTGATCGATCTGAGACTATGGAAGGAGAGAACCCACAAGCTAGAGTTTGCCTTTAGGACTTTGTGGAGTTATTCCGACCGTGGCCGGAATAGCAGCCGAGGGAGATGGGTGGACAATTGTTTGGGTTAGTAGTCGAGTTGGTTTGGGAAGGTAGGGTGGTTGTATACGAGGATGTACTCTATGACTTCTGTCGGGTACTCTGAAATAAGGTATTTTATAATACTTTTGTTTTCTGAGTTTTCCTTGCGTCCTCCATGCAACTGTTACATAGCTAGGGCTGGGCGTGGTAACAGTAGTTGGGGATGGAGTGAAATACCCAAGGTGGAGTTGATAGACAGGAAACTTAGGAGAAGTTGTTGTTGACTTAATGTTGATTCCGGGTAGGAGACCCTAGGTGTCGGGAACTAGCGGTGGAATTTCGGGGACGAAATTCTATTTAGGTAGGTAGATTGTAACAACCCGTCCCGAGAGCCGGGATTAAGATAGTGATTAAGGTGTGATTATTGAGGTTAAGCAGTGGGTAGGTGGTCCCGATGGGTCCATGAGCGTAGAATGACGATTTTGCCCCTGGTTCGGGCAAATAGTTGACTTTTAGTTGGAAGGTCGATTTGAGTGTTGATCGGTGACTAGGACGTAGTTTAGGACGTCACGAATCCATAGGCAAGTGGCACGCCTGATTCCGACATCCGAGGAGGAAGTTGTGATGTTCGGAAGGTCGAGGGCATAACCGTAATTTGGGTTAATTAGGGGGAAAAGTTGACTTTTTGAGTAATCGAGTTTTGGTAGGTTGACCTAGGATGGTTAGATAGATTCCGTCGTCCTGAGTTCAATGACAGGCGGCACGTATTCATCGGACTTACGAGGCGAGAGTTACGGGTCTAGGAAGTTTTGGTTAAAACGTAAATATAAGCTAAAAAGAAGGGTAATTTGGTCTTTCTGCACATTGGGATTTGTGCAGAAAGAAGGAAAGGGACGGCTGGGATGGAGCCATTTGGTGAGAGAGTGAGGAGGATTGGTGACACGTGCTAAAGGTGGAGTGGCTTCTGGTGAGTTCGAGTGTGTGCACGGCCCAAATAATTGGGGTGCGCCCGTGTTGTGTGGGGTGTTGGTTCAGAAAACAGAGGGAGGTCGTGAAGGAAATTGAGGGTGGTGGTGTTTGTGTTGATGAATTGTGAGTGTGTGAGGGTGATCAGAGAGTGAGAGGGAAGCAGTGAGAGAGGTTGACGGTGTGGTGGCTGTGTGTGAGGGTGTCGAGAGCTGCGGGAAAATCAGGGGGGAAACAGGAAGGAATTTGTGAGAATTGTGGCGGTGGCAGCCGTGTACGGGGCAACTGAGTCCGTGGTGGTGTCGTGCGGGTTGCGAGGAGTCAACCACTACCAGCGGAGCTCACGACGGCGACTGGAGGCAGGTAATTCTCTCATTCCCATGTCGATACTCTGTTTTCCCGTTGAGTTTCAACGTGGAAGTCGTGGTTCGGGAGGTTGAATCGATGAGTCTAGAGTGGTCTAAGGGTTTTAGTTGAGTACTAGGAGTAGTTTGGTTGTGCTGCCGTGATGGGTGGTGCACGGTGGCGGCAGGCAC
Source organism: Prinsepia uniflora (assembly GCA_032719365.1). Lineage (NCBI taxonomy): Eukaryota > Viridiplantae > Streptophyta > Magnoliopsida > Rosales > Rosaceae > Prinsepia > Prinsepia uniflora. Next base: position 4,366,564 of record CM064869.1, on the reverse strand, counting down.
GACGGAGGTGTCTGTGTCCTCTGTTTTGGCCGTGGGTTTCAAACGGCGAGTTGTCGAGCTTGGGGCTGAGTCGACAGTCCAGGAAGGTTGATTGAGGTTTGGTAGAGTCCTAGGAAGGGGTTGGTGTAGCCTCCGTGAAGGGGGAAGTCGTGGGTGGCCGGAGTAAGAAACAGGGCAGTGTACGGGTTTTTGTTCAAGGTTGAGTCGACGAGTTTTAGGGTGAGTCGAGGTGAGTGACCTACGGGAAGGAGTAGCCTAGGATGGGACGATGCTGTTGGTGAAGAGAGGAGTCGTTTTGGTGGACGGAATGAGGAGAACCGCTCTCGCCGGTTCAGGATCCAGACCACTGGTGCGAACCGGGTCTGCTCAAGGTTGACGGTGCACTGAAGCAGGCGCGTGAGGGCCACGCGCAGCCACTTTGGGCGGCGCGTGGGGGCGCGTGCGGCGGCGTATGGAGAAGTGATCAACAGGACTTTTGGTCTAGGAGTTGTGGTGAGTTCAATGGAGTTGGTTTCGGGTCAATCGGAAGTTGTTTGAGTGTAGTTCCGCGAGGGTGAATGTTTAGGGTCCCGGGTTTTAAGTCTTTGGTTCGGGGAATTTTAAGGAAATTAGATAGTTGTGTCGTAGACGTATTAGTGACATAATTTGACGGTGTTTGACAGGATCGGGATTTCCCGAGGAAGCCGAGGAACGGGCTGGACGTTCGGGACGCGAGTAGGGCTCAGTACTGTGAGTGGACCCTTTTCTTAAACTCGATCATGCATAACTGTTTTTATATACGTTTTTGATGGTTTTACTTAAGACACTATGTTTATTGCCTATGTTATGATGGTTTTACGTGATTATACGTGATTGAGATGTTTGCACGTTTTTCGAGACATTTTCGGGATTTTACACGTTTTTCGAGAAAATGCTGGTTTCGGATTTTGATGCCACATTTGGGGATTTCCACCTATAAAGGTTTTCTGATAATGATAAATGGGTTATGAAATATGATTTGTGATTACATGTGGTTTTGGTATGAAAATGGATATTTTTCTGGATTTGGGTTCGGAATGACGGTTCTGAACGCCGGAAGGACTTCGGACCAGTGATTTCGGATTCGGGTTTGGATGAGGATTTGGTAAATGGTTTTCAAATGGTTTTGGGATTGGATTTGCTGGATCTGGTTATTGGGTTTAAAGACCCGGATATATGTGACGGGGGACCGGCCGGATTGGGTTTAAAGACCCGGATTGAGTTTAAAGACTCGGGAGTTTAAAGACTCGGATATATATTGATTTCCCCCGTAGGCCTTTGAGTTTAAAGACTCGGATATGATTAAGGCCTGGATTGAGTTTAAAGACTCGGGAGTTTAAAGACTCGGATAGGTCCAGCAGGTTCGATCGGGAAATGAGGATTTGATACGGTTTCTGATACTCATGCTATGGTTTCTTATGCTATTTTATAGTGTTTCTGTTTCTTATGATGTTTTATAATGATTATTTTATGATTGTGTTCATAACTGTAGTTATGCATGTGGTTTCAAACCGGAGGGTTAAACTCGGTTTTCATATAAAGTGGTTTTGAACTTTTTGTACTTTCTGGTCCACTCACATTTTTGTTTTAAATTGCCCTCCAGGTTGTGGAGCGAGCGCGGGGTCTTGACGTCGAGGCAGTGTCCGAGGCATAGAAGTGACATGAGGGATCCTAGAAGAGTTTAAAGGCTTCTGTGTGCGTGTACTTATCAGTTTTTATTTTCCTTGTAATTTAGTGCTATGCTCTGTAAACGATAAGGTTGGGATATTTTGTTTAATTACTCCTGCGTCTGACTGGGTTTGAGTGAGTTTTACTTGAGTTTTGTGTCGGGGAGTCAGACGGGAGCGGGATTTACCTCGGGTTTCGGGGTGAAACCGGGGTGGGTCCTGACAGCCAAGGATCGATACGAGGTGATTGGGGAGGACCCACAGTCTCGATCGTGACGTCTATAGTCGTTTGACGTAGTGGTGGATCTGGATCGTGATCTTGATGATCCAGATAGGTGGAGAGTTTATCACTCTTACTTGGATGTGAGTGGAGCATGTTGGGACTGAACTTCTTTTCGAGGTAAATCCCATATGGCTTATTACTCACCTGAGTAGTTGTCCGTTGAGTAGTTTTCCGACGTGGTCGGATATGGTCGGCCTTAGATGTGTTGATGTTGGGATTGGCTTCCCTATGAAGTCAATCGATGGTAATGTGGTAATCGGTTAAGCAGGTAACCGATAGGTTCGATTATGGTACGTCTCGGTAGACGTGAACGAAATTTCAGGTTTTGGAATCAGATTTCTGGATGACGATTCAGGATTTGATTTTGGAACTTGAAAGAGGATTTCTAGATTTGGGTTTTGGAATCGGATTCTGGGTGACGATTCAGGATTTGAGTCTAGAGCTTGACTATAGATTTTCTTTTATGGATTTGGGTTCGGAATGGTTATTCCAAATACTAGTTTACGGAATGATGATTTCGGATTTGAATTTGAACATGGATATGGATATGATTTCTGGGTTGGATTCGGGATTTCTTACGAAATTGCGGATTCGGATTCGGATTTGGAAATAGATAATGGGTCGGAGTTTCGATTGTCTAATACTGGATTGGACAAATGGACTCCATCGTAGAAACGTGATTGACTACAACCTAGGTGGTTGTAGGCTGATTGATGGGTAGATGTACGTACCTTGTACGTTGTTCGAGGTACGATACTGGGTGTACTTGTCGTGCCTGGTGACGGTATATAGGAGATACCGGTAGTGCGTTGGAGAGCGTATTGGTAGTCGGATTGGTTCTGATACCATCGGATTAGTTGAGGTCGTGGACTGGACATTAGATACTGTGCAGTGGGTCATGGTATTTCTGATGGGTCTAGTTACACACAAGTCGAGTGAAATGCTTGTGGTTAGTGTAACCACGAGTGTGTGTCATATCAGTTTTTGACTGGCGACTGTCAAGTGGTGGCAGTTTGTAGGAGGTGTCAGCGTGGATCCTGATGTGAGGTCTGATGACTCCCAGTGGGAGCAGACGTCAGGTTATCTTAGTGACTGAGTAAGGAACCGTAGAGTTGTTTATGTCAGCGAAAGGGTAGATTTGACAAGTGGGTCGATCATAGGATACTTGGGCTACTCTGATACTGACAGGTGGTGTCAGTTCGGAGCGTACGACTTCTGCTATTCGACGTGGTCGAATGTAGACGAGGCGACGAGAGCGTTAGTGGCACGTCTAGCTGCAGACGAGTAAGTATTGTTCCGGTTAATGGGTGTACTAGCGTACACGTGTTGCGCGGTAGGTCGATTTTACTTTCCACGAGGTGGATGTGGAATCAGGATAGTGGAGTTTCGAGAACGGAACTAAATTAAGGAGGGAAGCACGGTTAGATTAGGTCGGTTGGAATTTCGAGGACGAAATTAATTAAGGAGGGAAGGTTGTAACGACCCGTCCCAAATTCCATGATTAGATTAGTGACTAATCACGATTAGTGAGGCTAATCCGTGATTAGTAGAGCGAAATCGGACGAACGGTGCGAAATGACCGTTTTGCCCCTGATGGTGGCAAAACGTTGACTTTTTAATCGGGCGGTCAAATGGACTTTGACCGATGACCGTGACGTAGTTCGTGACGTCACGAGTTCATAGACAGGTGGCACGTTCAATTCCGACGTTCGTAGAAGAAGTTATGACGTTCGGAAGTTTAGGGGCATTTTGGTAATTTTGGATAAAAGGGGTCAAAAGTTGACTTTTTGACCGGGAGGTCCGATGGCCGAGGGCCGAAGACCGTTACGTAGATAAGGACGATACGAATCCATAGGCAGGCGGCACACTGAAATCGGACTTCGAACGGGAGAGTTATGGGTCACGGAAGTTCGATTTCACTATGCACGAACTTCGAGACGGGGACGTTTTGGCGAAAGCTGATTGGGCAGATATTTTTAGTGGGTCCCATGGATGAGTGACAAGTGTCACTCATCCTATTGGTCAATACCCTTAATTTGTGGATCTAATTAATAAAATATTATTATTTTAATTATTTTATAATTAATTCTAACAACCTTAAATCCTAACCATCCATTCTATTTTAATCTCTCAATCCTCACCCTCCATTTCACTCCTCTCACCAGATCCACATCATCATCTTCATTTCTTTTCATTTTCTTCTTCTCCAAGCACAAAACCCGAACCCCCCCCTTCACCATTTTCTTCATTTTCTCCAAGCAGCACACACACATACCACCAGTCCCTAGGAGATAATATGACCGTGAGGAGTGTGAGAGGCGGAGGGCTGAGAGGCTGGACAGTGGCAGGCGGCGGAGGACACGGCGGAGCCGAACCCGTGAGGTAAGGAAATTTCAAAAATTCGAAATTGGGTTTTAATGGGTTTTTCTCCATTCCATTAATTGGGTGAGGTTCCTAGGACACCCAGGAGATGAATGGGATTGGTCTAGAGGCGTTAGACGGCCTGGAACAGCCGTGAACGGCGGAGGAAGTCACGGCCGCCATGGTTGGATTGAAGGTACGTGTTTTTGACGTTTTCCTTCCATTTTAATGTCATAGGACTGTAGGTTAGGGTTAGGGGATGAAAATGGGACAAACGGGAATGGTTTTGGTGGCCGGACGGCGGAGAACCGGCCGGGTCAAGCCGCGGGTCACGGCGACCCGGTTGCAGATGTTCGGGTCGACCCGCGAGGAGGCAGGGATGACTGATGCCGTCATCATGTCAGGGATGACGTCATCATGTCAGATCTGACAATGTCAGACTGACATGTCAGACAGTGGGCCAATGGGAGCGTGACACGTGTCACTGTCAGGGGCTGTCAGTGATGACGTCATGCTGACGTCAGCGATGACATCAGCAGGTACTGTAGCAGGCGCGTGAAGCCCACGCGCAGCCACTTCAGGCGGCGCGTGAGGGCGCGTGGCAGGGAATCTGGGGAAGGTTCCAACATGTGAAATCTTCTATTCGATGTAACGAACATTTTGGGACTGGTTTCGTGTCGATCGGACACCGTCTCGATATGTTTCGGGGCATCGGAAGGTTTAGGTTTGGGATTAAAAATAGTTAAAAATACGGGAAAATTACGGGGCTTTAGTGGGAGGTTAATTAAGTAGTTAGTAACCTTCTATTACGATTTGGACAGGTTTGGGAGTCCCGGTGACGGTGATCGGCTCGGGGAGCCGTATGGCACGCAAATCGAGGCGGCAGCTCGGACGGTTTGTAAGTGGACCTTGTTTTCTAAATCGGTGCATGCATAAATGTTTATTATATGTTTTATTACTTGTTTGATGATGCCATGGGTGCATGTGTATGTGGTTACGTATAAGCACGTATTTCGAGGTTTCGGCCTTATACGGTGCTTATACGGGTCTGTATTTCTTTATTGATTTAAATGAAATGGTGTTGGATTTCTAAAAGGCTAAACTCGGGTATGAAACCCATTTGGTTTTGTCTCGGGCATATGACCTCAGATATCGGGCACGGTGCCCAACTGATGTCCTATGTTCGGGTACGAGACCCAGTCACTTTACGGTTTTGATCTCAGGTCAGGGAACCTTAAATGGATTCCAGGTTCATGACGGTTTATGGGAACCGGCATGAACCCTTGTTGTGGTATCGTGGTTCATGACGGTTTATGGGAACCGGCATGAACCCTTGTTATGTTATTACGGTACATGACGGTTTATGGGAACCGGCATGTTACCTGATTATGGATATTATGGATCATGACGGTTCAGGGGAACCGGTCATGAATGTTTATGTTATGTATATATATGTTCGTCTACCTTCCTTTACTTCTATTATCTCCTCCGGGGAGGGTCGTTGGCCTGGGTGGACCCCGGAGTAGTCACGGAGCACCGACTGAGTGGAGTCACCCCCCAGTTGGGTTCCTTACTCTCAGGAAGGCTATGGTTACTATTACCTCGGGTAGGGTCAGTGGTCTACGGACATTGACCTTGACTTTGAGATGACTCGGATTGAGACCCGGGTAGCGCGCGCGTAGCTTTGGATACCGTGACAGGATTGGTTGTGTGACTTATATATATGTATGTGATGGATATATGATATATGATATGTGGTGTGTACATGTGTGCACAGGATTTGGGCAGTGGCCCGTATGGTCGTTTTCATTGTGGTCCTTTCGACCTTGGTTTATATCTGCTTTGGGCTTAGTCCCACATATGGTTTGTTTTGGATAAATGGTTTTCGAATGCATGCATGCTTTTTAGTGGAGGGTACAAATGTCTTCTTATTAAATGTGTTTATAAACTCTTGTTTTGTCCACTCACAGTTTTTAATGTTTTGACTGCCCTTCAGGTTGACATCGGATGTGGACTGTAGCAGAGATCGAGATATCACATGTCTCCTCCGGATCCTGGCGTACTCTGATAGCCCGGGAGGGCAAAGGACGAAAATATCCCTTGTCTGACACTTCGTGTCAGACGGGAGCAGGGTCATCCCGCACTAATCCCGGGGGGATTGGGATGGGTTCTGTCACTCCCAGAAAGCTTACTCTGCGATTAGATTGGTCCAACACACCGTAGAAATTAAACTCCCGATTTCCCTCCAAAAATCCCCGAAATGGTTTCTCTCTGGTTCCACTCTTATTTTTAGTCCTTTCAATACCAGAGTGAAGCTCTCACACACATACACACACACACACACACACACACACACACACACACACACACACACACACACACACACACACACACACACACACACACACACACACACACACACACACACACACACACACACACACACACACACACACACACACACACACACACACACACACACACACACACACACACACACACACACACACACACACACACACACACACACACACACACACACACACACACACACACACACACACACACACACACACTATATAATCGGTTTAAACAATTTCAAGCCGTCCCAGAGGCTCGTGGGTGTCCAATTTGTCCACTGAAAAATGTTTCCCGAAAAGCTTCGAACTTGAATTAACAATGGTGTCGTGCAAGGTGGATGCAACAGACCACGTTCTAAAGCATCAGACACTCCCAACTTTCCAGCACACAATTGCATAATCAATTGCACGTTTGAGCCACCGCACATGGTGGTGCCGCCCATGTCCCCCCCGTGGTTGCTACAGTAACCAGGGCAAAAGACCAAAATGCCCCTGGTTCAATAATTACCAAAATGCCCCTCACTTCCTAGACCCGTAACTCAGCCATACGAAGTCCGATTTCGGCGTGCGGCCTGTCTACGGACTCAGGATGTCGAGACCTACCTATCGGTTCTTGAGTCGCGTGAAAATTAATTGTCAAACGAAAAGTCAACATTTTTGCCCGTGAAGTCCAACTTACGGTAATGCCCCTGAACTTTCGATAGTCATAACTTTTTCCCTGATCGTCCGAATTGGACGTGCCACCTGCCTATGAACTCGTGACGTCCCGAACTACGTCACGGTTATAGGCCAAAGTCCATTTGACCCACAAATCAAAAAGTCAACAATTTGGCCATCCATTCACAAGGGTAAAACGTCAGTTGATACATTAAATTACAATATCGAAATCCTCGAATGTCCGGGGTGTTACAGTAATTGATTTCGAAAATGTGTTTATAGGACTCTTCTGTGACTTCCTGGTTAATTAGAATCAACAATTGAGTTCGAATTGGGGGAAGTGAAAACTTGAACTCGACGACAGGGGATTCGAGATTTATAGGTTTAAATTTGAATCATGTGAAATAAATGATACATAACTTTGATTAAGCTGAATTAGATGAGATATAATGATGAAAAATGAATAAAACAAGGTTCATTGAAGGCTAATTAATCGGGTCGTGCCGAGGGTCGAAGAACTCAATTATAGGAAATCGGGTGAGGAAGACAACTGTAGCAGTTTATGTAATGACCCGTCCCAAATTCCTAGATTAGATTAGTGACTAATCACGATTAGTGAGGTTAATTCGTGATTAGTTAGGCTAAATCAGATGAACGATGCGAAATGACCGTTTTGCCCCTAGTCGTGGCAAAACGTTGACTTTTCAATCGGGCGGTCAAATGGACTTTGATCGATGACCGTGACGTAGTTCGTGACGTCACGAGTTCATAGACAGGTGGCACGTTCAATTCCGACGTTCGAGGAGAAAGTTATGACGTTCGGAAGTTTATGGGCATTTTGGTAATTATGGTTAAAAAGGGGCAAATGTTGACTTTTTGACCGGGAGGTCCGATGGCTGAGGGCCAAAGACCGTTACGTAGACAGGGATGATACGATTCCATAGACAGGCGGCATACTGAAATCGGACTTCGAACGGGGAAGTTATATGTCACTGAAGTTCAGTTTCATTATGCACGAACTTCGAGAAAGTGATGAGTTGACAATATCTGATTGGCCAGATATTTTGAGTGGGTCCCATGGATGAGTGACAAGTGTCACTCATCCCATTGGCTAGTCCCTAAAAAGGTGGATCTATGCTAATTAAATAGTATTATTTGTATTATTTTATAATTAATTTATCCTACAACTAATCCTATCCATCCATTTCAATTCCATCTTTAAATCCTCACTGACAGAACCCATCCCAATCCCCCCGGGATTAGTGCGGGATGACCCTGCTCCCGTCTGACACGAAGTGTCAGACAAGGGATATTTCCAACCAATGCCCTCCTGGACTATCAGAGTACGCCAGGATCCGGAGGAGGCATGTGATATCTCGGTCTCTGCTACAGTCCACATAGAAAGACTGTGAGTGGACAAAAATAAAGAGTTTATAAAAACATTTCATCAAAGACCTTTATACCCTTCACTAAAAGGCATGCATGCATAGTAAAACCATTTATCCAAACGCATAAGTTTAAACAACCATAATTAGGGTCTCAACCCCAAATTCTATAAATACAAGTTCTACGGGCTCCTGCCCAAAACCATTTACAGAAAACCATAACATAGTAAACATATGTGGGATCTTAGCCCAAAACCATTTATCATCATAAAACATAATTTCCCAAACCAATTTAAATCATGTTTATCCCTTATATTCATATCCAGAACCTGTCACGGTAAAATAGAGCTACACGTGTGCTAACCGGGGTCTCAAACCCAAGTCTCTCCAGGGTCCACCTAGGTCAATGTCCGTAGATTAATGACCCTCCCTGGAGGTAACGAACCATGCCCATCCTGAGAGTAAGGAACCCAACTAGGGGGCGACTCCACTCAGTCAGTGCTCCGTGACTACTCCGGGGTCCACCCAGGCCAACGACCCTCCCCGGAGGAGACAATCATATATAAAGGATGGAATATGAAAAACCTTTTGAAATCATTCTTTAAACTTTTCCAGGATTCATGCCCGGCCCCTCATAAGCCGTCATAATCCATAAAATCCTTTCATGGGTTCATGCAGGTTCCCATAAACCGTCATGGCCCGTAAATCCATTTCAAGGGTTCATGCCGGTGCCCATAAACCGTCATGAACCATAAAAACCATTTGTAACACATAACTGAGCCCTAGGCCCGAATCCACATACAAACTGGACCCCCGGTCCGAATTGTAAACCAATTGGGCCTCCGGCCCGATGCCTCGTTAAATCAACTGGACCTCAAGTCCGAGAGTTCGTAAATCAAGTTTACCTTTTCAAATCCAAAATCATTTCATTAAACCATTTCCAAAACCATAAGAATGGAAAATCGGAGTAAAATTGGAAAACCTCGATTTACGTGCAAGCACGTAAATCGCCTCGAAATACGTGAAACCATATAATTTACAAGTATCCAAATCAAAATCATCAAATCACATTATCCTTTTGGAAATCCAAAACCATTTTATTCAGACCAATAAAGACGTACGGACCCGTATAGGCACCGTATAGGGGCGAAACCTTGAAATACGTGCCTATACTTAACCACACATCCAAATGCATTCATGGCATCACAAACAAGTATTTAAAACATATAATAAACATTTATGCATGCACCAATTTAGAAAACAAGGTCCACTCACAGACCGTCCGAGCTGCCGCCTCGATTTGCGTGCCATAGGCTCTCCCGAGCCAATCGCTATCACCGGGACTCCCAAACCTGTCCAAATTTTAATAGAAGGTTAATAACTACTTAATTAACCTCCCATCAAAGCCCCGTAATTTTCCCGAACTTTTAACTATTTTTAAAACGACCCTAAACCTTCCGACACCCCGAAAACTATCGAAACGATGTCCGATTGACACGAGACCAGTCCCAAAATCTTCGTTACATCGAATAGAAGATTTTCCATGTTGAACACTTTGTAAAATTATGGCCCACGGGTCCTCACGAGCCCCTAGAAAGTCGAAAACACTGTTCATCATCATCCTCCTGAGAACTGAACCAGTTACTATTCACAGACACTGTTCACCGCACGGTTTTCTCGGGTTTTCGGACTGATTCGGGGTCCGTTTGGTCCCGTTTTAATCCCTAAATTCCTATTTCTTCATTTCTTATCTAACCCAATCCCTAAAACTAAGAAAAACCACCCGAAACGGAGCTTCCATCCGCCATCAATGGTGGCCGGATTTTCTTCAGCCGTTCACGGCCATTTCCGGCCATCCCAAGCCCCAAAACTAATCTCATTAACTTCCTATAGTCCCCAGAAATGTTTCCCAATCCTTAGAATCGAACAAAAACTAACGAAACCGAAATTTGAATTTTTGGGCATTTTCTTACCTCACGGGTTCACCCGCCGTGAGCCGCCGCCGTGAGCCACCATGGCCGTTCACGGCCATTTCCGGCCATCCCAAGCCCCAAAACTAATCCCATTAACTTCCTATAGTCCCCAGAAATGTTTCCCAATCCTTAGAATCGAACAAAAACTAACGAAACCGAAATTTGAATTTTTGGGCATTTTCTAACCTCACGGGTTCACCCGCCGTGAGCCTCCGCCGTGAGCCACCATGGCCGGCCGTCGTGTCCTCCTCATCATCACCGTCATTCCTCCAAGTCACTCACAAGATTAATGGTGAGGTGTGGTGGTATGTGTGTGGTGTGGTTTGTGTGTTTTTGGAGGAAAATGGAGAAAATGCATACATGGGGGGTGGGTTTCGGGTTTGAGGGAAAGGAAATGGAGAGGATGAAGTGATGATCAGATGAGAGAATGAGAGATGGAGGGTGAGGATTTAAAGATGGAATTGAAATGGATGGATAGGATTAGTTGTAGGATAGATTAATTATAAAATAATACAAATATTACTATTTAATTAGCATAGATCCACCTTTTTAGGACTAGCCAATGAGATGAGTGACACTTGTCACTCATCCATGGGACCCACTAAAAATATCTGCCCAATCAGATATTGACAACTCATACCCGTCTCGAAGTACATGCATAGTGAAATCAAACTTCCGTGACCTATAACTCTCCCGTTCGAAGTCCGATTTCAGCGTGCCGCCTGCCTATGGATTCGTATCGTCCTTATCTACGTAATAGTCCTCGGCCCTCGGCCATCGAACATCCCGGTCAAAAAGTCAACTTTTGACCCCATTTAACCAAAATTACCAAAATGCCCCTAAACTTCTGAACGTCATAACTTCCTCCTCGAACGTCGGAATTGAACGTGCCACCTGTCTATGAACTCGTGACGTCACGAACTACGTCACAGTCATCGGTCAAAGTCCATTTGACTGCCCGAATGAAAAGTCAACGTTTTGCCACGACTAGGGGCAAAATGGTCATTTCGCATTGTTCGTTCGATTTCGCCTAACTAATCGTGATTAGTCACTAATCTAATCTAGAAATTTGGGACGGGTCGTTACACTTACCCTCCATCTCTCATTCCCTTATCTGATCATCACTTCATCCTCTTCATTTCCTTTCCCTTAAACCCGAAACCCACCCCCTATATCCATTTCATTTTCTTCTTTTTCCTTCACAAACCCGAAACACCCACACACACACACACCATCACCATTCCTCTTGTGACCTGTGAGTGAGTGTGAGGAATGAGGAAGGGCTGGATGATGAAGGACTGGGACTGAGGGTGGTGGCTCACGGTGGTGGACGGCTGAGTTGTGAGGTAAGAAAATATTTAAAATTTCGAAGTTTGGGTTTAAGGGTTTTTAATCGATTTCATTAATTGGAAATGCTATCTGGAGGTCCTAAGAGTCGATTGGGATAGGTTTTGAGGTTGGGGATGGCTGGGAAGGGCCGTGGACGGCGGAGGAAAATACGTCTGCCATGGCCGAATTGAAGGGCACGAGTTTGATGGTTTTTATTTGGATGTGTGGTTACGTATAGACACGTATTTCGAGGTTTCGGCCCTATACTGTGCCTATACGGGTATGTAGTCTTTATTGGTCTAAATGAAATGGTTTTGGATTTCTAAAAGGATAAACTCGGGTATGAGACCCATTTGGTTTTGTCTCTTGCATATGACGCTATTTACGACCTTCGGGTCTAAATCGTGGTCGCGACGGGTGCTATGTGCACGGTGATCGACGATACGACGCTCGCCTCCGGATTGGGATGTGTTCCTTCCGGAGAGGTCACGATGCACGATTCGTGTTCGGGTAGCCTGGGGAGGCTCGACTTTGGAGTACTGACGGTTCAGGATAGCGATCGGTGATGAGTGCACCATGTTCTTGTGGTGGTCGCGTCGCCTGATTCGTTCACAGCGACATACCAGGATTGAGGGCGGTCCTGGATGGATGGTTGCACGCATCACTATGATCGGAGTCGTGACTGACCCTTAGATATCGGGAACGGTGCCCAGTTGAGTCATATGTTCAGGCACGAGACCGAGTTGTTTTACATTGATGCTTTCGGGTCAGGGGACCCTAGATGGATTTCCAAGTTCATGGCGGTTTATGGGAACGGGCACGAACTCTGGAAAGGTCATTGTGGTTCATTATGGTTTATGGGAGCCGGCATGAACCTTTGTCAGGTCATTCTCGTTCATGACGGTTTATGGGAACCGGCATGAACCCTGTTTAATGGATGTTATGGATCATGACGGTTCAGGGGAACCGGGCATGAATGTTTATGTTATGTATATATATGTTCATATACCTTCCTTTACTTGTTCTATTATCTCCTCCGGGGAGGGTTGTTGGCCTGGGTGGACCCCGGAGTAGTCACGGAGCATCGACTGAGTGGAGTCACCCCCCAGTTGAGTTTCTTATTTTCAGGAAGGCTATGATTACTATTACCTCGGGTAGGGTCAGTGGTTTGCAGACATTGATCTTGACTTTGAGAAGACTCGGATTGAGACCTGGGTAGCACGCGCGTAGCTTTGGAAACCGTGACAGGATTGGTTGTGTGAATTATATGTATATATGATGTATGCTATATGATATGATATATGATGTGTGTTTACACAGGTTTTGGGCAGTGGCCCGTACGGTTGAGTCTTTATGATTCGTTCACTATGGATTTGGGTAGTGGCCCGTATGGTCATTTTCATTATGGTTCTTTCAATCTTGGTTTTGGGCTTAGTTCCCCACATATAGTTTCTTTGGTTAAACGGTTTTCGAATGCATGCATGCTTTTTAGTGAAGGGTACAAATGTATTCTTATGAAATGTTTTTATAAACTCTTGTTTTGTCCACTCACAGTTTTAAATGTTTTGATTGCCCTTCAGGTTGACATCGGATGTGGACTGTAGCAGAGACCGTGATATCACATACCTCCTCCGGATCCTGGCGTACTCTAATAGCCCTGGAGGGCAAAGGTTGGAAATATCCCTTGTCTGACACTTCGTGTCAGACGGGAGCAGGGTCCTCCCGCACTAATCCCGAGGGGATTGGGATGGGTCCTGTCAGTTTACTGTGCATACGTGTGGCTTTCACGCACAGCCGCTTGCGGCGGCGTTTGAGGGTGCGTGAGGGGTTTTCTGAGGAAGTGTTCAACATGTGTTTTACTCTAGGAAATGTAATGAACATTTTAGCGTTGGTTTCGAGTCGATCGGACACCACCTCGATATTGTTTCGAGGGTTTGAAGGATTATGTTTCGTTTTAATTCGTATTTTATTCCCGAAAAATTGGGGGAGTTTAATATGCTGTTATTGGAATCATTAGTTACCCATAATGATGTTGTTTGATAGAATTTGAGAGTTCTAGAAATAACGGAAAGGCGTGCAGCTCGAAATCGAGTGGTTTGGACAGTGTGTGAGTGGACGTTTGTTTTATAAACTGTTATGCATGCATAGTTAAATGTTTTACATGATTGATTGGATAATTTGGTTTGCAATGATGTCAAGGTGATTTGGCATGATTAATTGTGATTTAATGATTATTTTAATCGGTCGTTCGGGCACGTTTTACGAGGAAAGTGCAAATGATATTTTAGGCTAGGCCCGGAGTAAAAAAATGTTTCAAAAATGATATTTTGACTTAGTTGGTGAGTCAAGGATGATTTATAGATTATTTTAATGTTTTCAAATGAGATTTTACGGATTTACGTGTAAATGGTATTTGGGCTTGAGACCCTGTCGGGAATGATTTTTACTTGGTTTGAAGTCAAGGATTTGATTGAAATGTTTTGGGATGTAATCCCGGGATGGTTTTCATTGTGATTTTGAGTGCCCAGACGGTCGAAGCTATGGGATCACCCAGACGACCGGAGCTCGGGGGATATGTTTATGATTGTTCCCAGGCAGCCGATGCTAGAGGTACACCCAGGCAATTGACACTCGGGGCCCAGGCAGTCGGAGCTCGGGGTGATTTCCAGACGACTGATGCTTGGGGATATACGTGCCGGGAAAGTCGGAGCTAGGGGTGGCTTCCCAGATGACTTAGGCACGGGATATGGTCTACGCGTAGTGCGGATTGATTGATTGATTGATTGATTGTGCACTTGTGAGTAGTGCTGTTTGATGTTGATTTTGATTGCGTACTGGTTTTGCATATGGGGTTTTTGTCATTCCTTGCGTACTGGTATTGAGTACGGGTTTTGGTCTTTGTGGTTAGGTTAGTGTTTTCATATGTTTGGCTTGAGAGCCGGGATTTGATACTTTTATGTGATTTGGCTGGAAAGCTGGTTATTGTTATTCATATGTTTTACCCTATGCATGTATAGTTTTATAAACTGGAGGGGAAACTAGTCTATTTAAAATGTATTTTCAAAGGCTATTATTTTTGTCCACTCACACCTTTTCTGTTTTTGATGACCCTTTGTAACGACCCGAACTTTCGTAATTCTTATTTTATTGTAAAATGACCGTTTTACCCCTGAGAGGGGGAAAAGTTGACTTTTTCCTCGGGAAGTAATTAGGACTTTGACCCGTGACCGTGACGTAGTTTAGGATGTCACGAGTTCATAGGCAGGTGGCACGTTCGATTCCGACGTTCGAGGAAGAAGTTGTGACGTTCGGAAGTCGAGGGGTATTTTGGTAATTTGGTCAATTAGGGGCCAAATGTCGACTTTTGACCCGGGAAGTCCAACGGACGAGGGCCAAGGACCGTTACGTAGGTCCCGTCGATACGAATCCATAGACAGGTGGCATGCCAAAATCGGACTTACGACAAAAAAGTTATGGTCAAGAACGTAATTACGATTAACCAAACTAACCGAGAACCGAATCAAAATAATATTAAAATAATGAAATCTGGTTACTTTATTCAAGTCATTCTGGACCCTTGGATGAGTGACACGTGTCACTCATCCCCACACTCCCTAGAACCAGGATCTTGGTCTGCCATGTGATTAATTAATTAATTTAATTTCCTTAAATCCTCACCCTTCATCCTTAGGTCAGATTAAATCCTAGCCGTTGGTTTCTATTCTCTATTCTGTTTTTAAAACCATCAGAGACTCACATATTCATTTTCATTCCTCTCAAACCCGTGCACCCTCTCACTCTCTGCACAAACACACCATCGACTACACCACCTCTCAGCCTCAACCCACACACCAGACTACCTCTCAGCCACCTCCAGACGGCCATCACCACCACCACGGACGGCGGCGCAACCCAGAAACCCCCCAGACCCGAAAGGAACCCGTGCAGCCCAAAACTATCCAACCGTCTAAACCATGACTTCTGGGCTCGAACAAACCTAGGGCTAGGACCATTGTGACGGCTGGACGACTCAGGACTGGACTGGGCAGCCCACGGCGGCGACACGGCGGCGGTAAGCCCATAAACCCGAGAGACACCGATTTCCTTCCCTGTCTCGAACCGTTCATTTTTGACGTTAAACTTGTTTGGCTGCTTTTGAGACATAACCTAGGGGACTAGACGAGCATTTTGGACCAGAGATCGTGGCTGGAAGTTCGACGGCTCGCCGGAGAAGACGAACCAGAGCTGGCAGCCAGTTTCCCGTCGATTTTCAGGTGGTTTCTTGAACCTAAAAACCTGTTTTAATCATACAGAACCATAGAACATGATTAGACGAGTTCATAGGAACAAATCCCATCGATTTTGGTGGTCAGGTTGATGAGAACTGGTCGGGTCGAACCGTGGGTCTACGGTGACCCGGTTCTCAGACCCGGTTACTGTAGCTGATGACGTCATCATGCTGACGTCAGCAGTGACGTCATGATGACGTCATCATGTCAGAATATTGTCAGACCAGGGACCAATAGGCTGTTGACACGTGTCCTCTGACATTGTCAGTGATGACGTCATGCTGATGTCAGCAGTGACGTCATGCTGACGTCATCATCACTGTAGCATCGTTGACTAGAGGGTTGACCGGCGCGTGGGGGGCACGTGTGAACAGTATTTTGTGTGGGACCAGTGCCATTTTCAAGGTTTCGACGATACGGATCCAATGGCGGTGGTTTCGTGTCGATCGGAGATCGTTAGGTTGGTCAAATTAAGATCTGACGCCTTGGGAAGCGTGTTCGGACGGCTTTCCCGGGCCGGTTTCAGTCTAGGGTTTCTAAGTTATTTAGTAGGGACTTAAAGTGACCTTTACGTATGTTTTGGGCATGACAGGAATTGTACTTTAACCCTTGGACGGGGCTTTACGCTCGGGATTGCAACAGGATTGTACTGTGAGTGGGCCCTTGATTTCACTAAACTTCGGCATGCATAACTGTTTTACTTTCTATTATATCTATATGTGATTCAAGTAAAAGTATCTGTTTATCTTGAGTATGATTTATGGCACGTATTACGATGTTTGGGCATGAGACCCGTCTGGTTGTTTATGAATGGTTTGGAGTCATGTATATGTATAATGGATCTCGATATTATCTGTGGTACTGCACTGTATAGATCTACCCTAGGATTCTATCTCCTCCGGAGGTAGGTACACTGGAGTGATCACGGCGCATTGCCTGTGAGGAGTCATTCTACGGAGGGACCGGACCGTAGAGTGACTCAGGAGCAGGATTGCTACTGTTGGACGTCTGGGACGTCAGGCATCTAGAATGCCATGCTCGGACTAGGTTCGGGATTTGGACTCGGGATTGAGACCCCGGGTGGCACGCGTAGCCTTGAGACTGTGACCTTATTGGACGTCTGGGACGTCAGGCATCTGGGATGTCAGGGTTGGGATGTATAGTGCAGTGACTAAGATTATATTATGTTGATATTATTCTGCTTATGATTTTATGGTTTTGTGGTTTATGATACTAAGGCATGTCTTTTCGGAAAACGGAGGGGAAAAGCTATATGTTTTCGAAATGGTAAACTATTTTGTAAACCTTGAGTTTCGGCCCACTCACCTTTGTTGTTTTACCACCCCTCCAGGTAGTGCTATTGAGGAGGAGGATCCCGAGGAAGAGGAGGAGGATCCCGAGGAGGAGGCATAGGTTTACGTTGTGCACCTGAACCCTACTGCTGGGTAGGTTGGCACGTAGCGTGTCTAGAGTCGTGCTCAATAAACTGTATTCGGGAACTATCCCTTGTCTGACACTATTTGTATTCAGATATTTGTGTGGTGTGCTATGTATGACTTAACTTTGGATTTTCTTTATGCATATTATTTTCAATAAGGGTATTTTTGGTATTTTAATGTCGGGTGTCAGACGGGAGCAGGGCCCGTCCCGGGTGGTCCCAGGGGGATCGGGGCGGGTCCTGTCACCCTCCAAGCCGTGGCACGACGTTCGAGGCTGATCGAGAGGTGGAGGCATGAGCGGAAATCGGTGCAGTTATCCCTTATCTGACAGGTGCTGAGGGGTAGTTTCAAGACTTCAGTTGACTTGTCAGACGGGAGCAGGACTGGACACGATTATCAAAGTTCAGTTGGGACGGGTCCTGTCATTTTAGAGTCTAGGGCATGTAAGGGCACATGGGCCCACCCTTGACTCGTATTTTAGGTAATTCGATATTTTGGATCCATTGGCGTAAGTTTTGCGTCCATCAAGATTTATTTAGGGGTTGTTTATGATGTTTTTAGTACTTTAAATGTGTTTTAAGGAATGGGTAAACTCTCGGGATGAAGGGATTAAATATAATAGTTTAGATAAACATCCATTAATATTAATTGCCCTATTTGCGAGATGTTATGATGTTGGAGAGTTTGAATGGCAGTATGGATTGAGACGAAGCTCGTGGGACTTCCATGAATGAGCGCCTAAAAGTATATGTAATAGTGGATCATATCAGGTGAGCTCTCCTCAATGTACAGTGAGTGTGCCTTTTCCTTAAACTTATGATTACATGATGTCATGTGATTGAATATTCTATGATTGCCATGTGATTGGGGTAAATTAGGGGTTGGATTTATGTTGAATGAATTGATTGTGATGCTTAGGAATTTAGTTGATTATATGCGTTAAGATTGTAATAGATGTAACGACCCGTCCCGGGAGTCGGGATTGGATTGGAGTTTAATGACGGAGTAACTGTAATTGTTTTATTGAACTGTTTTAGAAACTTATACTTTATTTTTGTCCACTCACAGTCTTTCGTGTTTTCGATACCCTCCAGGTTGTTGCAGTGCGGGTTGTTGGTCGAGAGAGACGGAGACATCACAACTGAAATCCACAGTAGTTCGGCGCACACGGGAAAGTTCGAATACTTTCAGGATGGCTGGATCGAGAATCCTTTGTCCGACTTACGTGTCACATGGAGGGTGGACGTCAGTCTAGCCTTCGTGTCATGCGTAAGTCAGACGGGAGCAGGGTTTAGCCCTTAATCCAGGGGGATTAGGGGTGGGCCCTGACAATAGAACTCGTAGACAATACCACGAGCTAAACTCGGAGTTTGGTATAGATTGATATATTAAATTAAGGATGGAAATTCCTATGGAATTGTACAATATGAATCATAAAAATGATGGGGGTTAGTGTGGTCTCGACATCTGTTAATTATGATATTGTGAGGGTTATGTGACAGGACCCGCCCTAAAAAATACCTTGAAAATCGTACATAGTCCTACACTCGTCTGGCAGAAATTCCAAAAGTACCCTAAGACTTGACGACTCCTCAACCCAAAACCGTGAGACAAGGGATAAAACCAACAACAGTCATTCTCTAAGGGTCACCGCCCACACCACCCACTGACCCTGGAAGTGAGGCAAACTTAGTTGATAACCACCATGACCTCAGTCGCAGCCCACGACAATGAATTAATTCATCAGTCGATATGATAAGACCCAAACCTGAATACATCCCGTAAGGCGTACTCGGGCCTGCTCCCGTTTGAAAAGTGACACCAAAAGACCAATAACTTGTTAGACAAGGTCTTCACCAAACCAAAAAAATGTGTGAGTGGACAAAAAGTAATAGTTTAAAACATAATTTGAAACATTCAACTCTTACCCTTCGTTTTCCATAACCACTCGTTGAAAGTCCGGGTCGTTACACAATAACTCCGTAGACTAATCGCCATGCCTAGCTGGTAACCCATCGACTCCACTGCCTCTGCCCGAGTCCACTACCGAAATCTTGACTCACACCAGAGTCCCATTTCGGTACCCCGACTTGCCTAGAGACCTATTCTACAATCTCGACTCACCTAAGTCCTAATTCGATGTCCAATCTTGTCTAAAGTATACCTCGAAAAATACCCTGTAAAGTCCGAACATGGTAGTTTATACTTATTTTGAAGTATCGTGAGTCAAAATACACCAACCAATATCCAAACATCCTAACCAAGGAACCACTAAGTTCACGTGACCCTAGAAGTACACCGTTACTTAGACCCGTAACTTCCGTCACAAACTCCGATTTTCACGTGTCACATGTCTACAAATTTATGAGCTTGAGACCTACACATCGGTAAAAGGAAAATGTCCAAAAGTGTTTCCATGAAAAAACCAACGGATCCCTTCGAGGCCAAAGGAAAAATCGTCATTTTCCTTGTAAATTCCCAAAAATAACCATAATTTTCGGTCCGGGTCGTTACCATCTACCTCTCTTAAAGAAATTTCATCTGTTAAATTTACATATGCAGGTCAAAATTCAACCGCCTATAATCCCTCGAGTGTCCCTATGTTATTACCGACATGATTCCAAATTACCCGCCAACTCGAACAGTGTTAAGGTACAGTGTGAGTGGATGAAACCAGTTATAAAACCATGCATGTATAAAACAAATCATAAATATCTGAATTTCAAAACAAGTTAACCCTGTACCATGGGCCCTATGAAAAACCGTGCAATGTAAAACAAATACCCGTGACCTACATTTCCCTGAAATCCCTAGTGATGAAACCATTCCAAAAACCTATGGACACAATAACCAATATAGTCAAACCTCAAGCCCTGCTGGTCCAACTAGATAATCCCCCGTACTACGCATAGGCAATCATAGATCATGGAGAGTCCAACCTCGTTGGAACGTGTGGAGTCCAATTCTGACGACATCTGAGTCCGTCCTTGGGAATATTTGGAGTCCAACCCCGTCATAACGTGTGGTGTTCAATTTTGTCTATGTCCGAGTCCCATATCCCGTACTACTCATAGCCACCATGGAACTTGTGGAATCCAACTCAGTTGGAATGTGCGGAGTCTAACTCTGACTCCGAATCCGAGAATCCTCAGAGCCCAACTTCTTAATAGCAATCTAATAGCATGAAGATGATTATATTGAGAAAACAGTTTAGAAAATACCTTTTAACTTGCTTTTGGAATACCCATAAAAGCCCAAAACCATTGTAAGCTGGGCACGAGCCCAAAATTCGATTTTTCCCAAAATTCATAATATCATGTGTCTAAAAAACCACATCCTGAATTTTCCAAAAAAAAAAAATCCAAGTAGTTCACAAATAACCGTAGAATAACCAAATTATTTTTTTGCACACAAAATTCGTAATAAAAAATAGTCCACTCACCCTGCACCTAACAATCACACTCCGAGGTGCATCAACTAGTGGAATGCTCGGAATAACGTCACCCTGTTTTCTATGATACCAAATTGACAGGGTCCGTACTAAAAACCACCTCGAAAACCGTACCTAGTCATGCTCTTATCTGACACCCTAGGTAGAAATTCCAAAAGTACCCTAGGACTTGACTCCTCAACCCAAAATCGTCAGATAAAGGATAAAACCAACAACAATCCCTTTTTAGGGGTCACTGCTGTCAGGACCCACCCCGGTTTCACCCCGAAACCCGAGGTAAATCCTGCTCCCGTCTGACCCCCAACGCTAAAGCCAAAAGAAAAGCATGGAATTCACTAAAATACCACTGTCAGACGCAGGAGAAACTTTTACACATTCCAAAGTCACAGTTTTACAGAGCATGGTACCAAATATAAAGAAACCAAACAACGATAATAATTACACGCACGCGGAAGAAAATGTAAACACTCCGGAATCCCTCTCGTAGTTCCTATGCCTCAGACGCTGCCTCGACACCAAGACCCCGCGCTAGCTCCACAACCTGAAGGGCAGTTAAAAACAGAAGGTGTGAGTGGACCATAAATAAAAGAAAAGTTTCTGAAATCATTTATAAGAAAACCGAGTTTAGCCCTCCGTTTTGAAACCACATGCATAACCCAGTTCATAAAACAGTTATAAACCAAATCACCATAAAACCACATCATAAGAAATAGAAACACTATAAAACAGTTATAGAAATCATATCACAAGCATCATAAAACTATATCGTAAAACATCATTTTCCGATCAAACCTGCTGGACCTATCCGAGTATTTAAACTCCCGAGTCTTTAAACTCAATCCAGGCTTCAATAATCTCCGAGTCTTTAAACTCCTGAGTCTTTAAACTCAACAGGCCTACGGGGGAAATATCAATATATCCG
Source organism: Prinsepia uniflora (assembly GCA_032719365.1). Lineage (NCBI taxonomy): Eukaryota > Viridiplantae > Streptophyta > Magnoliopsida > Rosales > Rosaceae > Prinsepia > Prinsepia uniflora. The sequence goes on along the minus strand of CM064869.1, from coordinate 4,344,430 downwards.
AATCTTTAAACTCCCGAGTCTTTAAACTCAATCCGGGTCTTTAAACCCAATCCAGGCCCGTCCCCCGTCAAATCAATATCCGGGTCTTTAAACCCAATATCCAGATCCAGCAAATCCAATCCAACCTTTTGAAAACCATTTCAAAATCCATATCCAAACTCGAATTCGAAATCACCGGTCTGATGTCCTTCCAGCATCCCGAACCGTCATTCCGAACCCAAATCCGAAAATCCACTTTTCAACTTTAAAACCAAATTCCGCTTTCTGAAATCCGATTCTAAAACCGAAAACCTTGATCATCGAAATCATGTTCCAAAATCCCTTTATACTCATTGAAAACCATTTATCATTTGAAAACCCCAAATCATGGCATCATAATCAGTAATCAAACCTTTCTCGTAAAACGTGCCAAATACGTAATTTCCTCAGAAAACGTGCAATTAAGTAAAACAGTTATAGCATATTCAAATAACCATGAAATCACAAGGAAAACCATAAAACAAGTAATTAAAAGCAGTTATGCATGCTCGAGTTTAGAGAAGGGGTCCACTCACAGTACCGAGACCTCAATCGCGTCCCGAACGTTCTGCAAGTTCCTCAGCTTCCTCGGGAAATCCCGATCCTGTCAATAACCACCAAATTACGTCACTAACACACTTACGAAGGTCCACCTAAATTCCCTCAAAAATCCCCTAATCCTAAACGTCATAAACCGGGACCCTAAGCTTCCACCTTCGCGAAACTACGTCGATTCGACGTCTGATTAACCTGAAACCAACTCTAACGGACTCATCATAACTCCTAGACCAAAAACCATGTTGACCTTTTTCCCCAGAACCGCCGCACGCACCCCCACGCGCCGCCCAAAGTGGCTGCACGTGGCCCTCACGTGCCAGCTACAGTACCACCGTCAACCTCGAGCAAACCCGGTTCGCACCAGTGCTGCAATTCGGACCGGCGAGAACTGTTCTCTGCCGTCCGGCCACTAATTCACCTCCTTTCTTCACCTAGAGCTTCGTCCAGACCTACCCTATCCTTTCCCCAACTCCAAGTACCTCGACTCATCCCGTGCTCATCGACTCAAGCTCGAAAGAAACTCGAACCAGTCCCCTGTTTCCTTCTATGGCCACCCAGGTCCCCCCCCCCCCCCCGTCACGGTGGCAACACCAGACGCTTCCTAGGACCTTCCTAAACCTCACCTAACTCACCTTAACCGTCGACTCACCCCCCAAGTCCACGACTTCCCGTCTGAAACGCACGGCCAAAACAGGGTACACAGAGTCCCCTCCGTCGTGCCAACCGCCACCGTGCACCTCCCGTCACGGCAGCACAACCAGTAACCTCCTAGGACTCAACTAAATCCCCTAGACCACTCTAGACCCATCGATTCAACCCCTAGACTCACGACTTCCACTTTAAAACTTGACGGGAAAACAGAGCATCGAACACAGGACTTAGGAATTACCTGCAATCGGTCACCGCCGTGCTCGGCGCCGCTTCTCTGGGGTCCACAAAGCCACCTCAGCCTCCTCTCGAGGTCAATTGCACCGTACACGGCCACAGCACCCCCCACAAGCTCGCACAGCCTTCTCTGAGTTCTTAACTCACTCACACACCACCAGCACCCTTCGAACCTTAGCAACACCACCCCAGCATCTCTCAACCTTCTTCTGATCACTCCTCACTCACCAGAACTCACCAGCAACCACGATCACCCCTCAATTTTTCCTCACGATCTCCCTCTGTTTCCTGTTTTTCTCTGCGAACAACCACGCACACTTGCACGGTTGCACCCCAATTATTTGGACCGTGCACACATGAGAACCCCCCAGAACCCACTACACACTTGCCACATGTCACCAATCCATTCCATTCTCTCACACATGACCCAATCTCAGCCATCCATCTGCCTTTTCTGTGTACAATTCCCCAGACAACCAAAAGACCAAACTGCCCCTCCTTTTAACTCAAAAGTACGGTTTTGCCACTACCTTTCTAGACCCGTACCTCACCCATCGTAAGTCTGATGAATACGTGCCGCCTGTCATCGAACTCAAGACAACGAGATCTACCTAACCATCCTCGGTCAACGTACCAAAACCCGATCGTCCAAAAAGTCAACTTTTCCCCTTATTTTACCAAAATTACGATAATGCCCTCAACCTTCCGAACATCATAACTTCCTCCTCGGATGTCGGAATGGGACGTGCCACCCGCCTACGGATTCATGATGTCTTAAACTACGTCTTGGTCACCGGTCAATACCCACTTGACCACCCGAACGAAAAGTCAACATGTTGCCCAAACCAGGGGCAAAATCGTCATTCTACCCTAACGACCCCAACGAGACCAACTAACCACCGATTAAGTTCACTAATCCCACCTTAATCACACTACTAATCCCGGCTCTCGGGACGGGTTGTTACAACTGCCCACACCACCCACTGACCTTAAAAGCGAGGTAAACATAGTTGATAACCACCCCGACCTCAGTCGCAGCCCATGACATTGAATTGATGCAACAGTCGATAACTTCCTCGACTAATCGCCATGCCTAGCCGATAACCCGCCAGCTCCACTGCCTATGCCCGAGTCCCCTACCAAAATTTCAACTCACACCAAAGTCTCATTTTGGTACTCCGACTCGCATAAAGACCCAATCTGCAATCCCGACCCACCTAGAGTCCTAATTCGATGCCACATCTCGTCTAAAGTATACCTCGAAAAATACCCCGTAAAGTTAGAACGTGGTAGTTTATATTTATTACGGAGTATCGAGAGTCAACATACACCAACCATTATACAAACAACCTAACCAAGGAACCTCTAAGTTCACGGGACCCTAGAAGTACACCGTTACTTAGACCCATAACTTCCGTTCACGAGCTCCGATTCCACATGCCGCTTGTCTACGAACTCATGAGCTCAAGACCTACTTATCGGTCAAAAGAAAACATCCAAAAGTGTTTCTAAGAAATAGATGACCAACGGACCTCTCCAAGGCCAAAGGCAAAATCATAATTTTTCCCGTAAATTCCCAAAAATGACCCTAATTTCTGATATGGGTAGTTACATTATAAACCATATAAAGATAAAATACTTTGGAATGAGCATAAACTAACACTATAGTGGAGAATAATTGATATGAAATGATAAATACAACAATGGTGATATTCGAGAATATATAAGTTATATGATTGAGATTCTATCATCGAGTAGACATGTCAGCCTACCATTGGGATACCTGTTATGATGATTTAATCATAGTGATAGCTAAAGATTCATGTCGTCTTATGATGTGATGATAAATGGGGATTCACGCCAGCTTCTGACATGATAATAGTCGAGGATTCATGCTGGCTTATGATATGATGATATTCGAGGATACATGATGTCTTATGATATGATGATAGCTGAGTATATTGTCGGCTTATATAATATACCTGTAACGACCCGAAAATTTGAGAAAAGTAAAAAAGATAGTTTTGCCCCTATAAGGACAAGATGTTGACTTTCTAACTGGGACACTTTGTGGACGTGTCGTAAGGACTTTTATGAAGGTCTCGACATTCAGAATCCATAGACAAATAGTATGCCAAAAACAGAGGTCAAATAGGTTCGTTATGGGTCAAGAATTATTAGGGGCATTTTGGTAATTTTGGACATAGGGGTATTTTGATAATTTTGCAAGAAAAACCTAGTGCAGTCTAGAAAGTTCTTGATTTTTCCCTCTCTTATGCATCCATTGACCTAGTGTTTCTATGTGTGTGTTGGTATGGAGAGTTTGGTAGGGTAAAGCCAAAACCAAGAAAAGCCATAGGGGAAAGCCACCCTCGAAAGAATGAGAACTAGAGATGACATGATCTTCCCCGTAATCCCCCTTGATTAGCATGGGAGGACCTGTTACTGTCTGATACGTCATGAAAAATCACTAAAGTACCCTCGAGATTTAAGTATGTATACTTACCATGCGTGATATAAGGGATATGGCTACATTCTAAACAAGATATCCAGAGTATACAAATCTTCGTGATGCCTCAGCCTTCACACATCCTGTGTTCGCGATTAACCTGAATAGTGTTAAAACCAATAAAAAGTGTGAGTGGACAAAAACAAAGTTTTGGAAAATTTCTTTTCAGAAATCAGTCATTAAACGCTCCGTTTAATAAAACTATGCATGCATCAAATTTATGAATAAAACATGAATATCAAAATACGTGAAGTAACTAGAAAATTAGGAACTTCAAAATATGTAGACTTACTAAAAGCCCGTCCATTTAAAACTCATGTAATGTACCAACACAATGTAACATACCAACATGTAGCCATATCAGTCACACTGCACGCACCAACATATCAAATCAACCTCAATGTCAGCTGTTGAATCATCATATCAAGGTGCACTACCAGTAGGCTAATATCACTCGGGAAAGACGGAGTCCCAGACTCGACGTCTAAGGAACGGTCCTAGTCTCAGGAATGACGGAGCCCGAGACTCGACGTCTAAGACGAGTCTTGGGAATAACAGAGCCCAACTTGACATCTGAGACTAACTATCACAATCGGCATCTCGAGTGGGTCATCATTCACATCATCACAATCATCACTGTCATCATAACATCCCACAATCACATCATATCACAGTCACATCAAGCCTTGTAAAACGAGCCATTAAAATAGCCATAAAACCATGTCAAATCCCTTTTTAGAAAACACCGTCAAAATCATGTAAACATGACATCACAAGTATAAAACTATTCCATATAACTCATTGGGGATTCGGGTTTACTAAACCCAATTTCCTAGTAAAACGTTTTAATATCATTTTTCTTAAATATTCATAAAAACTCCCAAGAAATCTACATGAATCATACGTAACCAACCATAAGCAATTCTCATTATAAATCAATAAAAAACCACATAAAAATGCATGCATAGAGTTAGGAAAACAAAAGTCCACTCACACGTACCACCGTTTGCTCTAACACGAGCCGTAAGCCAATCCAAAGTTTCCAGGACGTCTTGGCATGTCAAAGTCATACTCGAGGGTTACTAACAATCAATATAAGTCCATACAATAAACCCTCACAAACCCCGGAACAGTAAATGCGTCACGAGGAGAAAAACCTCCAAAACACCAACCAAATGATCTCCAATCGACCTGAAACCACTATCATTCGATTCAGAACGTCAAAATCTTTCGAACAAAATTGGGTTGACCTCAAAATTCGTGCCCACACACGCGGTCAAAATTTGGTCAACGATGGTAAACATCGGTCAACGTTGACGTTATTGCTGATGTCAGCCTAGCATCTGGCATTTTTTGACATCCTGCCACGTTGCACCCCCTCATTGGTGCCACATGTCACTACCTAACACGTCCACGTATCTGCTGATGTCACTACTGACATCAGCATTGACAGTTCCTGACAACTAGCCATGTCGCACCAACCCTGGTGACACGACCCATCCCAATCCCCCCGGGATTACCATGGAATGTGACGTGCTCCCGTCTGACAAGAGGCGCCAGACAAGGGATAACCGATTGCCATTGCCCAAACGGGCTTCCAGAGTGCGTAAGGATCGATGGAGGAGGTGTGCGATGCTCAAGTCTCTGCTGCAGTCGTATCCGGAATCAACCTGAAGGGCATTAAAAACCAAAAGCTGTGAGTGGACGAAAATAAACAAGTCTGCTTAAAACATTTATAAGACATTTATGCCCCTCAGTAAAATCATATGCATGCACCAAAACCAATAATCCCATATTTATTTAGAAATAACCATTAGGGCCTTAGCCCGGAAACCAAAGCATATTTTCAATTTCCAAAAGTAAATCCAAGAGTTATTTCATCAATCCAGTAATATTCATTTATTATTTTTCCATCTCCGGCATCCCCGATGCCTAGCGTCCTAGACGCTTGACGTTCCAGACGTCATATCTCACGGTATTAAGCAACGCGTGCTGCCCGGGGTCTCACCGGGTCCATATCTCTGACATCCCCGATGTCTGACGTCCATGACGTCTAGCAATCCTGCTCCTGGATCACTATACGGTCCGGTAGCTCCGTACAATGAGCCCTCGCAGGCAATGCACCGTGACTTCTCCAGTGTCCCCGACACTTGGAGGAGACCAGGATATAAATATCCTCATATCGAGATGGTTTTATGGAACACATTTTATTATTCATTTCCAAAATATCACAAGGGCCCTGCCCCGAATTTCCATAAAACCGTCATAAGTCCAAATAGTTGAATCAAATCCGAAATAGTTCATTCAATTCCATTTTAGGGTCCCCGACCCGAAATCACATATACAAGTCAACTGGGCTCCTGGCCCGATTCATAAGTTAACTGGGCCCCTGACCCGATTTCATAATTCAATTGGGCCCCTGGCCCGATTCAACAAATTAACTGGGCCCCTGGCCCGATTTCACATTATCAAATCCGTGACCGTTTCATGAAATCATATCCATCCATATTTATGGAAATCAGTGCAAATCCAGAAAACCTCGATTCACGTGCAAACACGTAAATCGCCTCGAAAAGCGTGAAAACATATAAATTCACTGATATCCAAAATAAATCATATAATCCCAATTATAACAATCATGAAACAGTTATGCATGCATCGAATTTATAAAACCAATGTCCACTCACAGACCGTTTTAACCGAGCGCCTCGATACGCGTGCCATAGGCCCTCCCGGGCCACCTCACTATCACCGGGACTCCCAATCCTGTTCAAATCAATTTAGAGGATCACTAACCTCATCATTAACATCCTATTCAAGCCCCGTAATTTTCCCGAATTTTTAAGTATTTTTAAATTGGATTTAAAACCTTCGGACATCCCGAACAATATCGAGACGGTGTCCGATCGACACGAAACCAATCCCAAAATGTTCGTTACAATGTATAGGATAAAAGTCATGTTGACCTCACCTCGAGATTCGTGCCCACGCGCCGTCACGCGCCGCCGTGAGTGGCTGCGCGTGAAAGCCACGCGCCTGCTACAGTGCTCCTTCTTCACCCGAATGACTGGTAAACGGGTCAGATTACCCGCGATAGGATCCGTTTCAAACACCCTCAATTCGATAACAATTCCATCCGTTCTTGATCCTACAACAATCACCAATCCACCAATTTCAGTTCTGTGTCCATGATTAGCATCAACCGTCGATCAATCTTGTCGACAACCCGTGATCACCCAAAACGGGTCGATCACCAGAGCTCCTCCAATCCTTAACCAAAATCAAATTAACTTCACAGGAAGTTAATAAGGACCACTACGAACTAATTAGCATCATTAATTTAACTCGACAATACCTCAATCGTCACAACTCAAGCTCGAGTTTTCCGGCCGTCCACCATGTCCGTTCACGGCCCTAGGAGCTCCCAAGCTTGCCCCATTTGATCTGGTTCGACTCGTTGAAGTTCCAGGAAGCTCAAACACTCATCAATTAGGCTTGGGCTGGCCTGAAACTGGAAATTCGAATTTGAATTCCCCAGAACCCAGTTTCGGGTTTTCAGAGAATTTCAGCCCCAAACTCACTCATTCCTCTCATTCTCAATCTCAGTGAACCGCTCTCGACTCACTCACCATTCTTTTAATTCAATTCAGCCGTTAAAGGCGTCCAAAAGTGTCCTCAAATGACTGTGCAAGGTTCCCCTGCACAGACCCGAAAACATTAAACAACCAGTGCCCATGTCCTTTTGATCGATTGCCAGCACCAAACATGTGCAATTCCACCTCATACTGGTCCAATTAACTCAATTAAATCATAAACAAAACAAGGGATCGATCGCACAAAGCATCCACCTCACGGCTACTTCAATGGAACAGTGTCCCGTGAAGAAAATTACAATTCTGCCCTTGTGCAGAAAATTACCAAAATGCCCCTCACGCATCCTGACCCGTAACTCGGTCATACGGACTCCGATTGATGCGTGCCGCCTGTCTACGAACTCAGGGCATCGAGACCTTCCTAACGGTCCTCGGTCCTCGGCCATCGGGCATCCCGATCAAAAAGTCAACATTTCCCCCTTATATCGTCCAAATTACGAAAACGCCCCTGGACTTCCGTACATCATAACTTTCACCACGAACGTCGGAATCGAACGTGCCACCTGTCTATGAACTCGTGACGTCCCGAACTACGTCACGGTCATCGGTCAAAGTCCATTTGACCATCCGAATTAAAAGTCAACGTCTTGCCCACGCCCAGGGGCAAAACGGTCATTTTGCACAATTCGTCCGAAATCGCCCAACTAATCCCAGATTAGTAAATCACAATTAAATAATATTAAATCCCGATATTCGGGACGGGTCGTTACAACCTTCCCTCCTTAAAGAATTTCGTCCTCGAAATTACCAATAACCTTATTCCACAACCACCTTGTGGAAACAATTCGACCACACATCTGTGTACACTTGTACACCCACATACTGGGACAACACCAGCCTCGTTGTACCCAGACATACCACCTCAGTCATACGTCATAATAGCAACAACACTCGACCACCTCGAGTGGAAATGATCACCTGATCCGCGATAAAATCGCCTAACCATTTAGCTGACTCCTTCAGCTAGATGGTTCCTTTCCATTGCCAATAAATCCTTACATTTGCTCCCGCCGGGAGTCACCAAATCTCATTTGTCAGTCCATGCTGACACCACTAGTCAAACTGTCATCACAAAACTTTACCACCCTGATAAAGCCCCAACCATCTGTCTATCCGTGACAACACCACGTACTACATCACTCTCGATGTAGCGCAAGATCAACCACATGATCTCAATTCGCAGGGCAAGCCCATCCTGCGACATAAATAAATCTCAATGTCCATAATCGCCGACTCCCTCAGCGAACCAAAACGCTGGAAAATATGACGGCGTAGTAGCATCACGCAAGGCTACTCGTGGTTACTCTGACCACCAACTCACTCATGCTGAGTGTACGTATACCGCCAACTTACTCAATCAAGTGGTGTAACTGAAACACATTGAATACCAGCCCAGCAGTGACACACATCTCAGTACTAGGGTTCCGTAAGCCAACCATGGCTAAGAGCACCTGCTCATACAATCACTGAACCCTGACAAAATCACTCTGCCCAGCGCACAGTATCCAATGTCCAGTCCACAATATAGCCAAACAAATGATATCAGAACCAATCCGATTACCAACACATTAGTTACACACCACTGGTACATCCCATGTACCGCCATTAGGCACCACTCAGCCTAACCAGTATCAATCCTCGTACAACGTACCCTGTACGTACCTCAATCCATCAATCTGACTATAGCCACCCAGGTTATAGCCAAACACGTTCTAGTAATGGAGCACATTTGCTCAAACCAACATGAGACAAAACGAACTCCACCCGTCATCTAGTTCCAATTCCGAATCCGAATCCGCAATTTCGTAAGAAATTCCGAATCCAAACCCAAACATCACATATTTAATCCATTTCCAAATCCGAATCCGAAATCATTATTCCGTAAGCTAGCATTGGAATAACCATTCCGCACCCAAATCCAGTAATCCATTTTCGAGCTTCGCAATCGAATCCTGAATCGTCACCCAGAAATTCGATTCCAAAACCCAAAATCTCGTTTACGTCCACCAAGACGTAACAAAACCGAACCTATCGGTTGCCTCTCCAAAACACTCGATTTACTTCATAGGGAAGCCCATCCCAATATCCACACGTCAAAGGTTGACAAAATCCGACCACATCGGAAACCTACTCAACCAAGCCACAAACCATATGGACTTCACTCCGAGAAGAAGTTCAGTCCCGTCATTTACGATTCACATACCAAGGTAAGAGTGATAACTCTCATCCAATCTGGATCATCACGACCACAACCCAGATCCATCGCTACGTCACTCGACAAGTAACATCACGATCCTAGATCGTCACATCGACCAAAGTCGACAACATCTCAAATCAGATCCACCTAGGATCCACGCATGCCCACGCAGTTAACAATCCATCTGAAAGCTGATCGTAGGGTCTTACACCCTCAGTTGAATCCTTCGCCAAATTTCCCTTGGTGGAAAGATGACCTCGCATTTCACCACCAAATCCAAAATCATACACAACTGCTTGTGTCCAATGAACCCAAGCCAAACATGGGTCCACCTACCAATACACGCTCAACGTACTGGTAGCAACAATCATCACCTGCCACGGCAGGAAATAAGAAGTCAACCCCAAAGACTTCGGAATACCAATCACCGGTGTGGAAACGAGCACTTCCCTCGTCTCCCAATCACAACTCTCCCCGGATAGAGAGTTCCAACCATGTTGGAAACAGACATGCTCCCAATGAGATGTCAAGTCCAACCACGGGACTTCCCACGTCCATACCTCACTTGGACCACCACGTGTCCAAAATCAATTCATTACTCGGACCTCACGTCCGCCAATAGTCATGTATGCACACACCCCGATTCCGAACGGAAATTTCCTCAACTCTGCCTGGATGTGCATACCATACAGCTTCCGTCTCACATCTCGACCTTAACAGGTTCAATCCTCAGGTTCCAAGTGATTCATAATCACCAAATCCCACATCAATACCACGAATGGTTTCCCCGACTTTTCCAATTCCAATAATTTCCTTGTATTCTCAGGGGATATAAGCAGTACACAAACTTACCAATCTCGGAGTTGACCACAACTCCCCAAATCCACCAACTCGCATGACATAGGGAACATCGTCCCTAGATTCCCCAAGTTTCAATCATACCATTTTATCCATTCATCACTTGTCATCATAAATCTGTTAGGACTTATCCCAACACGACACAACCTCCACTGGATCCCATCCAGTCCAAGACTCAACCACCACTGAGTCGCAGATACCAATCATCTGTTCATCATGACAGAGTCACACCCCAACTGGTGGCTCATCGTCATCACAATTACTGTCACCAGCACCAGCGCTAGTACCAGCACCAACGCACCATCATCAACACTAGTATCAGCACACAGGCATCCATACCAGTATTGGCATAAAGGTATCACCATACCAACATCCATACATAGCACACGAACACCCATGCTAGCACACGAACACCCATGCTAGCACACAGTGTGCAAAGTTGTTACCCTGGATCTCCGTTCATTACGAACGACGATCCCGTAACACCACTCGTACCCCACGACTATGGGTACCCCAATTTGACCACTGGCACATCAGGATAATGGACGTTCCCTGAACATCCCCAAGTATTAAAACCACACTAAATACCCTCGATAGCCAGTCATCTCGACACAACTGTCGACCAACAGTCATCGTTGTCAAGATCCGTATCCACACATCACACTACTATTCGATCCAACACGGGATTCCATATTTTATCTCATAACCGCATCCGTGGATCGAATCCCATCATCCAGACTAGACTCACTAGAGTCATCCACATGGTCATCCATGACCTCAGCCGCTCGTCGCAGCACAAGTTCTCACTTAAGGTTCACCTTTCGGTCCATCAATTACAAGTTAGGGTTCCAAAATCACACCCTAGGGTTCCACCGAACCCAACTGCCTTTTGCAGTAAAATCCACAACCTGACCGACTCTGCGGTCCTGACATCGTATAGACATCCAATCCAATCCAATCGTCAACTCAACGTGGGTTCCACCACGAAGGTCATCGGCTAACTCCGATGCACCAACAACCCGTACACTAGCCAACACTACCAGGGTCCATTATTTAGACCAATACTCAACTGAGTTTCGCATTTGCAATCAAATGGGGTTCCCTGAACCTAGCTGTGCCCAGTGGCACAACAATCCATAATCACCTGACCGAACCGACGGTCCCACATTACCAGTTAATCTTATACAACCCCACTTGGGTTGAATCGCATCAATGCACGGCGTATCGGGCCAAACACTCCCAATTCACCATACAAATCCAAAACTATCTATCAGGTTGACAACGGAACAGCAGCCCAAAGAGACATCACACCCTCGTCCTTCGCGCACAAAAGAGCAAAACCTGCTCTGATACCACTTGACACGACCCATCCCAATCCCCCCGGGATTACCATGGAATGTGACGTGCTCCCGTCTAACAAGAGGCGCCAGACAAGGGATAACCGATTGCCATTGCCCAAACGGGCTTCCAGAGTGCGTAAGGATCGATGGAGGAGGTGTGCGATGCTCAAGTCTCTGCTGCAGTCGTATCCGGAATCAACCTGAAGGGCATTAAAAACCAAAAGCTGTGAGTGGACGAAAATAAACAAGTCTGCTTAAAACATTTATAAGACATTTATGCCCCTCAGTAAAATCATATGCATGCACCAAAACCAATAATCCCATATTTATTTAGAAATAACCATTAGGGCCTTAGCCCGGAAACCAAAGCATATTTTCAATTTCCAAAAGTAAATCCAAGAGTTATTTCATCAATCCAGTAATATTCATTTATTATTTTTCCATCTCCGGCATCCCCGATGCCTAGCGTCCTAGACGCTTGACGTTCCAGACGTCATATCTCACGGTATTAAGCAACGCGTGCTGCCCGGGGTCTCACCGGGTCCATATCTCTGACATCCCCGATGTCTGACGTCCATGACGTCTAGCAATCCTGCTCCTGGATCACTATACGGTCCGGTAGCTCCGTACAATGAGCCCTCGCAGGCAATGCACCGTGACTTCTCCAGTGTCCCCGACACTTGGAGGAGACCAGGATATAAATATCCTCATATCGAGATGGTTTTATGGAACACATTTTATTATTCATTTCCAAAATATCACAAGGGCCCTGCCCCGAATTTCCATAAAACCGTCATAAGTCCAAATAGTTGAATCAAATCCGAAATAGTTCATTCAATTCCATTTTAGGGTCCCCGACCCGAAATCACATATACAAGTCAACTGGGCTCCTGGCCCGATTCATAAGTTAACTGGGCCCCTGACCCGATTTCATAATTCAATTGGGCCCCTGGCCCGATTCAACAAATTAACTGGGCCCCTGGCCCGATTTCACATTATCAAATCCGTGACCGTTTCATGAAATCATATCCATCCATATTTATGGAAATCAGTGCAAATCCAGAAAACCTCGATTCACGTGCAAACACGTAAATCGCCTCGAAAAGCGTGAAAACATATAAATTCACTGATATCCAAAATAAATCATATAATCCCAATTATAACAATCATGAAACAGTTATGCATGCATCGAATTTATAAAACCAATGTCCACTCACAGACCGTTTAACCGAGCGCCTCGATACGCGTGCCATAGGCCCTCCCGGGCCACCTCACTATCACCGGGACTCCCAATCCTGTTCAAATCAATTTAGAGGATCACTAACCTCATCATTAACATCCTATTCAAGCCCCGTAATTTTCCCGAATTTTTAAGTATTTTTTAATTGGATTTAAAACCTTCGGACATCCCGAACAATATCGAGACGGTGTCCGATCGACACGAAACCAATCCCAAAATGTTCGTTACAATGTATAGGATAAAAGTCATGTTGACCTCACCTCGAGATTCGTGCCCACGCGCCGTCACGCGCCGCCGTGAGTGGCTGCGCGTGAAAGCCACGCGCCTGCTACAGTGCTCCTTCTTCACCCGAATGACTGGTAAACGGGTCAGATTACCCGCGATAGGATCCGTTTCAAACACCCTCAATTCGATAACAATTCCATCCGTTCTTGATCCTACAACAATCACCAATCCACCAATTTCAGTTCTGTGTCCATGATTAGCATCAACCGTCGATCAATCTTGTCGACAACCCGTGATCACCCAAAACGGGTCGATCACCAGAGCTCCTCCAATCCTTAACCAAAATCAAATTAACTTCACAGGAAGTTAATAAGGACCACTACGAACTAATTAGCATCATTAATTTAACTCGACAATACCTCAATCGTCACAACTCAAGCTCGAGTTTTCCGGCCGTCCACCATGTCCGTTCACGGCCCTAGGAGCTCCCAAGCTTGCCCCATTTGATCTGGTTCGACTCGTTGAAGTTCCAGGAAGCTCAAACACTCATCAATTAGGCTTGGGCTGGCCTGAAACTGGAAATTCGAATTTGAATTCCCCAGAACCCAGTTTCGGGTTTTCAGAGAATTTCAGCCCCAAACTCACTCATTCCTCTCATTCTCAATCTCAGTGAACCGCTCTCGACTCACTCACCATTCTTTTAATTCAATTCAGCCGTTAAAGGCGTCCAAAAGTGTCCTCAAATGACTGTACAAGGTTCCCCTGCACAGACCCGAAAACATTAAACAACCAGTGCCCATGTCCTTTTGATCGATTGCCAGCACCAAACATGTGCAATTCCACCTCATACTGGTCCAATTAACTCAATTAAATCATAAACAAAACAAGGGATCGATCGCACAAAGCATCCACCTCACGGCTACTTCAATGGAACAGTGTCCCGTGAAGAAAATTACAATTCTGCCCTTGTGCAGAAAATTACCAAAATGCCCCTCACGCATCCTGACCCGTAACTCGGTCATACGGACTCCGATTGATGCGTGCCGCCTGTCTACGAACTCAGGGCATCGAGACCTTCCTAACGGTCCTCGGTCCTCGGCCATCGGGCATCCCGATCAAAAAGTCAACATTTCCCCCTTATATCGTCCAAATTACGAAAACGCCCCTGGACTTCCGTACATCATAACTTTCACCACGAACGTCGGAATCGAACGTGCCACCTGTCTATGAACTCGTGACGTCCCGAACTACGTCACGGTCATCGGTCAAAGTCCATTTGACCATCCGAATTAAAAGTCAACGTCTTGCCCACGCCCAGGGGCAAAACGGTCATTTTGCACAATTCGTCCGAAATCGCCCAACTAATCCCAGATTAGTAAATCACAATTAAATAATATTAAATCCCGATATTCGGGACGGGTCGTTACACCTGGTCTGCCACGTGGCCTGACAAGATGACGTGGCTTACCACATCATCGTCGTCAACCTCTGGTCGAGTCAACCCGAATGACTATAATGAGTCGTTCAACCCGTATGCTTGAAAACGTCATTCTGTCATATCCTTTTTTCGCCATTCATTCACCTTTGAACTCGTCTAATACCCAGAAACCGTTCTACGAGCTTGAAAACAATAAAACGTACCTATAAATCCCCAGCTCACGACCAACCTTCGAGCTTGTCCCTAGGATGATTAATGCCTCATTTTCCTTTCCTTTTTGTTCCTACATGCTCGCAAGAGCTCAAGGAGTGCAATCCTGGCCTCAGAACACAGTATCAATGACCCAAATCCAAACCGAAAATCTAACACACACGGGCTTACCTTTTTCTTGGATTTTCCCAGCTAACCACCGTGGCTCCGCCACCACTGTCACACTTAGTCTCTATCGACCTCACAACCTCTCTCTGTCTCTCTCAACTAGCACTAGCTGGTGAAAACCATGAAGAAAATGGTGAAGGTAGGGTTTCGGGTGTGTTTAGAAAATGAGAGAGTGATGGAGAGATATGGATACAAGGATAAGGATCATAGGATGAGTGACTCTTGTCACTCATCATGTGGTCCCTAGTTAGATATTTTTGGGCCCCAGAACAAACAAGCAACTATCCACTTTTCTCATAAAACGTACAACCGTAAATTCTGACTAAAACCTTCATTGACCCGTAAAATAACCGTTCGAAGTCCAAAATCAACGTGCCGCCTATCTACGTAATCGCAATCTCGCGATCTACGCAATGGATCTCGGTCCATGATCAAATAGCATCTCGGGTCAAAAGTCAACATTTTCCTCCTTCCATGGGTAAAATCATCATTTTACCTCAACTAATTTCGATTATTCTCGATAATCTCCTAGAAATCCCATGATTTCAAGTCGGGTCGTTACAAGAAAAGAAAGAAAAAGAAAGCAGAAGGAGAAAGGAAGAAAGGGAATGAGAAGGAATAACATCTAATGAGATATGGGGAAAAAGGTAAGGAGAATATGGAACCGTGAGTTCCAGTTTCATATTTTCAGGTGAGGTTTAAGAGCTTGGAAAATAGGTACTCTAGTACTTCCTTAGAGTTCCTGCGGTCATTTTGAGATAGGAAAGGAAGAGTTTGGACGTAAGGAAAGCCATAATAATGGTTGGGGAACTATGGCCGAAAAATCAAGCTATCAAACCACGAAATTGGGTAAGTTTTTCTCTATTCTAAACCTATAGTCTCTTTTTTGGGTTTGAATAGATGAACATATAATATTAGAACAAAGGTTGTGTAAACCATGATTTCCGGTCGGGTTGGGATCGTAGGTCGAGAACCTGAGTTGCAGGAGCCGGGTCGACCCGGTTCCTAGGTTGAAGGTGATCTGATGTAGGCGTGTGACCCCCACGTGCAGAGAGCCTCACCGGAGCATAAGGGTGCGTGCAACGGTTTCTGGGTTTGCGGTCAACATGGAAAATACTTGTTTTAGTATTCAAAATCTAATTATACAAGGTTTGAGTTAATTAAACACAGTTTGGGCGTATTTTTGAATTTTTAATGTTTTGAGGTATGAATCTAATTCTAGAAAGAATTTATGGGAATTAAGCCTAAGGCTTCTGATAATATTAATGAACATTGTTGGCACATTTTGATGAATAAAAGGACTTATGGAAGTGGGAAAAAAAGGTGTTTAGTAAAGAGCTTGCAAATTCCATTTTCTTACATAAAAGTTATTACCTTAATTACTATACAATTATGATTTAGATTTTACAATGTAAATTTTGATATTATAAGGAATACTGTGAATGGTTATATATTTCAAATTTGTGGTCATTTTAATAATTTTTATTATAATTGACAATACAAGTTGTAATAAATATAATAATGAAAATAAGATCCGAAAATGGTAGAACAAGTAGATTTCATTACTTATCGGGGTAAGTGGGTTGAATGTGGGCAATTACCCCGTAAGGGATAAATTTTGTTTGGTTAAGTATTAAATGAGAATAACAATAACAATACGAAAATTCCTAATCTGACAAGAATTGTCAGACGGGAGCAAATTCAGTTCAATTTTAAAGTAAATTTGGAAACGGGGCCTGTGAATACCAGCATAGAGTTATGTCGAATGAGGTGACATGATAGCTGCGGATTTTACAGATCTATGGCTGTTAAATAGCCGAGGGACATGCTGACTTATATGGATATATCAGCCGAGGGTCATACAGGCGAATATGATATGCTAGTCGAGGATTAGACCGACTGATGATATATCGACACTATCGTCGATATTTCCATGGATATATCGTCAAAATTGGGTGGCGGCATCGAAACAAGGGGGAAGAAATTTCTTCCTCTAATATCCATGATTTCGTCTGAAATCAGAGATTATCGGCGATATTCACCGATAACTACTGATTTCACTGATAGTTATCGAGGTCACCGTACCTTCGAGCCTTGATTCGTCCGTTTTCAGTGCTGATGCTGGAAAAAAAGGGTTGGACTTTCTTCGTCTTGTCCAATCGATTCATTTGGGGTTGATTTCATAATCCAATTTTAGGTAAGACTTAGTTTAGCCATGATTGGATTGAGTTTGGTTGTGTAGTTGTAGAAAAATGAAGAAGAAGGAGTTTTTCGGGGGGAGAGAGAGAGTACAAAAAAATGAAGGAGAAAGAGAGAGAGTAAAAAAAATGAAGGGACTTTCCATCAGTCCAATTAATTTGTAGTGGGTTCCATCTCATTTCATATGCTGATATGATATGCATAATTCAGTTTTGTTCAATTAAGTAAAGGATATTTCCTTATTGTTCAATTAATTAAAAAAATTCTAAAAATAAATTATAATTAAAAATTTGTAATTCAATTAAATAATGATGTTATTTTGATTTTCTTTCAATCTAATTTATTTTCAATTTTTTTACAACTTTAGTCATCTTGGCAAAATTTTTGTGTCTTGGTAGATGAAGACCAATCCAATTTTCAATCCGGTAGACACTCTACTTATTTTTAATGAAGTTCAATGTGTAAAGTATTTTTAGTGCAACATTATCAATAAAATTATGTTTTATTTTAAATTTATCTTTAAAATTTTCTACTGTTAGTTATCGCCAGACTTATATTCTATCATATGATTCATCATATATTTATTATATCAAAGTTATTTTATAGTTTTATTAGTCCTATATAGCCATCATTGGATGCTTAATTTTTTCCTAAAATTTCATTCCAAATTTTCAACTTTTAGACCGAATTTTCGTCATTTTTGTTGACCGTAAACGATATTAATATACATGCGGCGTGACATGATATGATAGCGGAGGTGATGTGCTGACTTATGTGACATGATAGCCGAGGTAATATACCTGCGTATGGGATATATACTTGAGTCATGATGGTAGGCGCGCGAAGGACATGTCGACTTACATACGTTATCCAATGATGATTGTTGGCACCAGAGTATGAGGTACGTATCAGTGAAGGTATATTCAATTTCGAGGTCAGTAGGTATGATGAGTGGGATGACCCCATTAATGAAATCAGTATTGGTACGTACAAGATACCATTGAAATGCCCGATACCATTTGAAAGAGAGACGATGAGGTCAACGTATGGTTACTTGTGTAATCCATTAGTAATAGATATGCCAACTTCAAGTGTGGCGATTTATTTAGGTTTGTCAAATGATGCATGTCATTAGATTGTGATTGGCGTGAGGCGTGAAGTTGATTGAATCAACGTGTTTTTCAGCCCCGCGGGGCTAACATTTTATTATAATATTAATTTTATAATTTCGCCCACTATGTTGTTTGCACTCTTCAAGTTCAAGAGATCAGGTTCATTGTTACGAGAATGACGTCACGTGATGTCAGTTCTCACGTCACTCAGTTCTCACGCCACTTGGGAAGGGTAATAAGGTAATGAATCGGGGTAAGTATTCGCGGACGCCTTGAAATGGTAACTTAGTGTGTATTATTTTACCTTTTCACTAAACTTCCTAAAATACAACGTTTTAGATGACTTTCGTCACATGGACCGAGTCCCCATGTATCAGCCAGCATCAGTGACTCCAGTATCCTTTGAATTTCCAGGGTAGGGTGTAACATGTTCCAAATTTCTTTCCCTTATCACACACATGAATGAAATCATGAGATTAATGGGACTAATGGGGTCGAGGCCTTCATGCACGCCGATTGCTTCAGATCAAAGCAAGCATGTTGTACGCTACATGGCAAAGGTTGCATGCAGTTCCATTACCATTCCCATGATGGCTAGCTAGGGAACATATATGGAGAGAAAAAGGAATCTCCAAGTGCTTATAAAAAGGCTATAAACCTATCAAAAATGGGGGAGATGACCTACAGGAGGACGATCATACAAAGAGAAGGTAGACAGTTCATACTTTTATTTACACTTATTTTGGATAATTACTGACGTGCGCGTTAGAGTGTTTTCCTTTTTATTAATGATACATGTCGGGAGAATCATAAAATTTTTCGCTCCAGTATAAATATTTTAAACGACTTAAGTTACAAATTAACTACAACAAAGTTGAAAAAGACTCGTGTGATAGAACAACTATACTAAGTTATTTTGTTGTTGGTCGTATCAATCTATATTTATTTGAATTTTGAAGCATGTGACAGAATAAATATTTTCACGGCTAAACATATTTGAATTGAGTTATATATTTTTCATTACAACCATACTAATGGCAGAAAATATATAATTTGGATTTTTACATGAAGTTTAATAAATATAAACTCCATGTAAGAGTCATTATAGTAATGATAAAAGGAATTATACACGATATGTATCTATTTACAATTTACGTTTAGTATAAATAGTATAAAAATGAAATTATACACGTACCTATTTTTTACAGGTTCGAGGGTGGTTAGCAATCAGTCAAATATGCAATTCAGCGTCTTCCAAAAATGAATTACATAAAGTGGAAATGAAAAAAAAAAAACAAATAAAGACAAAAATAAGAAGGGATGAAAGTAGAATATTCACCTTTTTACGAAAACAGTTCCAGGAAGACATTTCGAACAAGAATCGGCAACGGCTCAAACTGCCAAGACGCGGTGTAATAAAAAAAATTAAAATTGAAGCCCAAATCCCAAAACTACAATAACAAAAACAAAAAATAACAAAAAACAAAAAACAAATACGAATACGAAAATGAATGCAGCGTCGCTCTCATCAGCTCTGGCCTACGAAGGTTTCAATGCTCGCTGGCTTTGCTCTCTCTCTCTCTCTCTCTCTCTCTCTCTCTCTCTCTCTCTCTCTCTCTCTCTCTCTCTCAATTTGCTTACCATGATCTTGTGGAGGCAAAGCCAAAAGCCAGCGAGAGATAAGTAGGAAATTTTTATTTGTTAAATATTATTTAATGTTTATAGATATTCACAGGGCCTCGGTTTTTCCGTTTCGTTTTTGCAACTCTTCGTCTTTGGTTCGTTACTTTTCTTTTCCATCCTTTCTCTCTCTCCATCGCTTTCTCCGATCCCTAATTCGCTCGCAGTCTCGATCTTGAATTTAGCTGGTAATGCGCTTTTTCTCTTCTTCTTTTTTTTTTTGCGCGCGCTTTGATTCTTTCGAATTTTGTTGTTAATTTTGAATTTTTTGGATCATTTTGGTTTGAGTTTTTGGAGTTTTGTTTTTAGTTGGGATTAGAGGGAGATTGTGTTCGACATCGGGGAAAATGGGTCTGATTTCGGGGATTCTGATGGGGATGGTCTTCGGGGTTGCATTGATGGCCGGCTGGCGTCATATGATGAGGTACCGGAGCACCAAACGAGTCGCTAAGGTAAGAATATGGGTGCTTTCCTTTTTCGTTTCATATTATATCTATTTTCCTGTCTTGTGGAATATAATTGCATTATTCTGTGTTCTTTTAAGTATTGAGTGAAGACTGGTATATTGGACAGTAATGTGCTGTGGAAAGCTTAGAAATGATATTATTGGTACAAAATAGCTTCACTAGAGTTTGCTTTTGGTTTTGATGGTACTCTGAGGATTTTCATTGCTCAGTTTGGCTTTGACATTTTTGGGATTTGGAAGTCGGATGCATAGGAAAAGAACTAAAACATGGTACGAAATTGCTTTGTGATGTGTAAAAGATTGTACTATTTACTAAAATAAATACGATAAGACAACTGACTAGTGAGTAGTGAGAATGTCGTTGCAAGGGGATGTGATTGGCTTCGCCAAGCTAGGGCAATGTCAGGTCTGTAAACACATAGATATCCTAGGTTAAAGGAAAATTTTGCAAAGTTAGGTAGGAATATTCACTGGTCTTTACCTGCAAGTGGCATTGTCTGAGTTGGATACATATGACATTTGCGCAAGAAACTGTCAGCATACCAGGAGTGAATTTAGTGTGGGAATGGAAGGAGAAATAAAATATATTTTGGCTGTTAAGAGTTTGATTTGTGGAACCTGACTAGTTGTGTGTCTGGTCAGTTGGATTTTCATCTTTTAGAGGAAGTAAGTCTTGTGGCGACTTCATGCGGAATCTGGAATCTAAGGCTTCATCTTTCTACCATGATTTGTGACAGGTGGGATGGAGTTGGGATGGCTCAATTCTAGAGTGTTAATAAGATCCTTCTATGTACACGTTCCTCGTAAACCTGTTATAAGCTTTGCATTTTCATTTTCCATCTGGAGATATATTTTCTGTGGGAAGATAAAATTATATAAGTTCTGCACCATTCTTATTACACAATCAGTGAATAATTGAAAGTGTAACAGTTCACGAACTACTTATTTTAACTTTTTACATTGTTATATTTTCAATTTTCAATATAAGAACGTTTATGTTATATACTTATATCATATATATATGCACACACATATACACTCCCGCACAAATCCAATTTAATTTTTGGCTTTGATGACTAGGGAACTCAATTATTAGTCTCTTACCTGAGAAAATTTATATTTCTGGATTGAATTCATCCAATTTCTGGAAATATCCTATTTATAGAATTATTGGTCAGGGATGTTTTGGCACTGAATTCTACATGGATTCACTCACTAAAGTTCATCAGTTTTACTTCATCCCAGGAGTAGTTTAGGTCTCGCCAGTTCCTGTACTTGATATTTTATCCGAAACTTTTTGCCTTGATATTTACTTTATAATTTCTCTTTCACAGGCAGTTGACATTAAACTTCTTGGGTCACTAAACAGAGATGACTTGAGGAAAATATGCGGAGACAATTTTCCCGAATGGATATCTTTCCCTGTGTTTGAACAGGTACTCTTGTTTCTTATCACTTTTATTGAATTATCATTTGTCCTAACTATTCTTTCTCCTAATAAGGTTTGAATATCAGTTTTAATTGCATTATTTTGGTTCCTTCTTCAGGTGAAATGGATGAATAAGCAACTGAGCAAACTGTGGCCATTTGTTGCAGATGTAAGATATTTTTCTTTCCTCATGCATGCATATAAGATTGACAGAAATGCATTTGGACTATTTTTTTTTTTCAAAACCAAAACAAAAACCTTACAGTTGTATTTATTTTTTCAGGCAGCAGAAGTAATTATAAAAGAATCTGTTGAACCACTATTGGAAGAATACCGACCTACGGGAATTACTTCATTGAAGTTCAGCAAACTGTCTCTTGGTACTGTGGCACCCAAAATTGAAGGTATGAGTCTGACAATCCTTACATCTCTCTCTAAATGAAGATTATGAATAGCTTTCAAGCGTGAATGAAAATTATTAATAAATGTGAAACCTTCTTATATATTCAATTTATGCAGGTATTCGTGTTCAAAGTCTTAAGAAAGGTCAAATCACTATGGACATTGACTTACGATGGGGTGGCGATCCAAATATTGTATTAGGTGTTGAAGCTGCACTTGTTGCTTCAATTCCCATCCAGGTTGATATATCAATAATTTGATGACATGTTTCTGAAAGCTTTTATTTGTTTTGAACTAGTACTGTTTGTTACTCTGACAAGAAGGTTTTTTTTCTTCTTTGGTTTCTCTTCCTTTGCAAAATCAGAATTTAGCATGCAATAGAATTTTTAATTTCTGATGTTTTTGTGGTATATCTGCTACAGTTGAAAAATCTTCAAGTTTTTACTGTGGTTCGCATAATTTTCCAACTCGCTGAAGAGATCCCTTGTATTTCTGCGGTTGTCGTTGCCTTGCTTGCAGAGGTATTGCTTTAAATGTTAACTGGTTTCTAATACATGATGATCTTGTGAAGTCACATTACTCTGGATGGTAAATGCTTAATCTTGTTGGTTTTAGCTTGATATAAATTGTTGGCCCATTCCCTTACTGGTTATTAAGGACACTCCTAGGATCCAGCAGATCCCCGAAGATTGAGTATCCAATCTCCCTGATCTGCTGGGATTAGTCAACAGGAATCAATACTGATTCCTTCCTAATGTATTTACTTCCTAGTCTAGATAGCCTTTACTTCTTTCCTAGTTAGTTCTAGTCTAGGTCTGTATAAAATACACCACTGCTGTACATTCTAATTAATTCAATACAACATAAAACTTCTATACCTTTTTATGGTATCAGAGCCCTAAAAGCTCCACCGAGCAAACCCTAGAAAAAAAAAAACCCCCAAAACACAAACCCTAATCCATGGCCGCTCAACCCACCGCTGCTGCTGCTCAAACCACTGCCGCCCCTGTCAATACCACCCTCCCACCAACCGCCGGTGAACCAAACCCTCTTTTTCCCACCCTCGTCACCATCAACACTGCAGCCCAACTTCCCGTCAAGCTTACTGCCACCACCTTCTTTCCGTGGCGAGCTCAATTCAATGCCCTGCTTCGAGGGTATGATCTCATGGGCTATGTTGATGGCTCTCGGCCCTGCCCACCCACCACAGAAACAGCCCTTCATGATTTTTGGGTTCGTCAGGATCAACTCCTGCTTCATGCCATTCTGGCTTCTGTCTCCCCTCAAGTGATTCAACTCATTGCCGCTGCACCAACTTCAGCCGCTGCCTGGGCACGGCTCACTCACCTTTATGCCAGCAAAGCCCGGGCCCGTGTCCTTGGCCTCAAGGAACGGTTGACCCTTCTGAGGCAAGATTCCCGCCCAGTTTCTGAATATCTGCAGGAAATTAGGGTTCTTGCAGATGAGCTGGCTGCCATTGACAGACCACTGTCTGATGATGACCTCCTTCTCCATGTTCTTAATGGAGTTGGACCCGAATTTAGAGAAATTGCAGCAGCTGTGCGGTCCAGGGACACCACTGTCCCTTTTGAAAACCTTCATGACATGCTTGTTCAGCATGAGGCTGCTTCCAAACGTGCAGCCCACGTAGCACCCACTCCTCCAATAACAGCTCACTCAACTCAATCCTTTCGTGGTTACTCCTCCAACCGCAACACTAGGGGCTCCTCTGGCCAAAGGTCCAACTTTCAGCCCATGGACACCCACCGTGTCTCTGGAAACCGGCCTCACCAACAGTCCAATGACAGTTCCCGTCGCTCATCCTCCCAGCCAACTGGATACCGTGGCTATTGTCAATGGTGTGGCACTCAAGGCCACAGTGCTAAGCGCTGCCCTCACCTTCAGCAGTCTGCCCCGCCACCTCCGGTGGCCAATCCAGCCACTCCTGCCTCCTCCTCCGGCTGGCTCCTTGATTCGGGAGCCTCCCATCATGTAGCAACCAGCTCCCACCACCTTTCTGATGCTACCCGCTACAATGGTCCAGATGAGATCATCATTGGCAACGGTAATGGCCTCCTTATTACTCACACTGGATCCACCTTACTTCCTTCTCCCACCTCCCCCCCCTTCCATCTTAAAAATGTCCTATGTGCTCCATCCATGACCCGCAACTTAATTTCCATTTCCCAGTTTAATAAACAGAATAATACCTCTATTGAACTGTTTCCTGGTTATTTTCATGTGAAGGATCTCAGCACGGGGGCGGTTCTCCTACAAGGCCCGAGTAAGGATGATGTGTACGAGTGGTCATCGGTTTCTCTTCCCAAACCTCAAGCAATGGTGGCTGTGACAGTTTCCCCTCACCTTTGGCATCGTCGTCTTGGTCACCCTCAGTCCAAAACCCTCAAAAGTGTCTTAAGTCAGTTTCATGTTCATTTTTCTTCCAAAATTCCAGACCCTATATGTAATTCCTGTGCTTGCAATAAAAGTCATCGCCAACCCTTTGGCATTTCCTCCTTACATAGCACTCGTCCTCTGGATTTAATATATACTGATGTGTGGGGACCTGCCCCCTACACCTCCATTGATGGTTTTTCCTACTATCTTCTCCTTGTTGACCATTTTACGAAATATACCTGGCTGTACCCACTTCGAAAAAAATCAGACGTTTATTCAACCTTCAAAGACTTCAAAACCTTGGTTGAAAAGTACTTTAATTCACCTATCATCTCTCTTTACACTGATGGTGGTGGTGAATTCATCAAATTGAAACCATTTCTTGCTGAACATGGCATAAATCATCTTCTCACCCCTCCCCACACTCCTCAGCACAATGGTGCAGCCGAAAGGCGTCATAGACACATTGTTGAAACTGGTCTCACACTCCTTCATCAAGCCCGCCTCACCCTCACCTACTGGTCCTATGCCTTCAAGACCGCTGTCTACCTTATCAACCGCCTCCCCACTCCTCTCCTACAAAGCCAATGTCCATACACTGCTCTTTTCAATGCCACTCCCAATTATGCCAAACTCCGGACTTTTGGCTGCCTCTGTTATCCATGGCTCAGGCCATATACCTCCAACAAACTGCAGCCTCGTTCTCAGCCCTGCCTCTTCCTCGGCTATTCCCTCCACCAAAGTGCCTACCTATGCTATGACCCATCCACCAGCAAACTCTACACCTCCCGTCATGTACAGTTTGATGAGACCACCTTCCCTTCCACCACCTCCCTCTCCTCCTCCACTAGTGTGTCCTCTGAAACCTCCACCACGTGGCTGTCTACTGTCCCTCCTGTCACACACATTCCCCACCCGCCCTCTGTCACGTCACTGCCACCAGCGCTATTATCTGCTCACCAACAGGACCCCCTCGACACATCATCCTTGCAGGTACTTGCAGAAGCATCGCCCCCTGCTCATGTCCCACAACCTGCACCTTTGCTCCCTGCCACCAGCAGCCTTCCTGTTGCCCCTGTCTCTGCCGCAGCCCCTGCTGCCCCTGTTCAGCCCACTAGTGTCCCCCAGCAACCTCCCCTGCGCACCTACACCAGGCGCCCCCGACCTCCCCCACCTCCCCCGAATCCTCCCTCCCTCCAACCCACAAAAACCCACCCTATGTTAACCCGAACTCAAACAGGAACTGTAAAACCAGTTCCCTCCTATGCTCTCACCGCCACCAAGCACCATCTACCTACCTTGGCCGAGCCCACCTGTGTATCTCAAGCCAAGAAAGACCCTGAATGGCGAGCAGCCATGTCCAATGAGCTGAATGCTCTCATCAAGAATGGGACTTGGGACCTTGTTCCCTCTCACCCAAGTCAGAATATTGTTGGGAACAAGTGGGTCTTCCGTATTAAGCGGACACCTACTGGTGACATAGACCGCTTCAAGGCCCGCCTTGTTGCCAAAGGGTACCATCAGCGCCCGGGAGTGGATTTCACGGACACATTCAGTCCCGTAGTCAAGCCAACCACCATCCGTGTGGTCCTACACTTGGCTGTAACCAGTGGCTGGCCTATCCGACAGTTGGACGTCAACAATGCCTTCCTCCACGGCACTCTCCATGAGGCTGTCTACATGGCCCAGCCTGCTGGGTTTGTGGACCAGCAGCATCCCACACACGTGTGCAGACTCCGCAAGGCCATTTATGGCCTAAAACAGGCCCCCCGGGCCTGGTACACAGAACTTCAGTCCTTCCTGCTCACACAAGGATTTGTGCACGCCAGCTCGGATACCTCCCTCTTTCTCTTCAGGCAAGGTTCCAGCACTCTGTTTTTTCTGGTTTATGTTGATGACCTCATTGTGACAGGGAACAATCAAACGCTCATCTCTCAATTCATCCAAGCTCTTGCCACCCGGTTCTCTGTTAAGGACCTTGGTGACCTGCACTATTTCCTAGGCGTGGAGGTCATTCCTACTGCACATGGTCTTTTCCTCTCACAG
Source organism: Prinsepia uniflora (assembly GCA_032719365.1). Classification (NCBI taxonomy): domain Eukaryota; kingdom Viridiplantae; phylum Streptophyta; class Magnoliopsida; order Rosales; family Rosaceae; genus Prinsepia; species Prinsepia uniflora. Next base: position 4,317,400 of record CM064869.1, on the reverse strand, counting down.
CACAAGTATATCCTTGACCTACTCCACTTGGCCCGCCTGGATGGAGCCAAGCCTGTGGCCACTCCCTTGGCGGTTTCCCCTCCATTGCACCTGCATGATGGCTCTCCACCAGCCGATGCCACTCTGTTCCGTCGCCTTGTCGGGAGTTTGCAATACCTAAGCTTGACACGACCTGATGTTTCCTTTGCTGTCAATAAACTCTCCCAATTTATGCATGCCCCAACTGATCTCCACTGGCAAGCTCTCAAACGCGTCCTTCGTTACTTAAAGGGGACTCTGTTTTTTGGCCTACACCTCCACCGTAAGACCCCCTCCACTCTCCATGCCGTCACTCACTCTCTCCATGCCTATTCGGATGCCGATTGGGCTGGGGACCAGGATGACCGCAAGTCCACAACCGCCTACCTGGTCTACTTAGGCAGCAACCTTATCTCCTGGAGTTCCCGGAAACAGCGTGCAGTCTCCAGGTCCTCCACTGAAGCAGAGTATCGGGCTGTGGCATCCACCACCGCAGAACTGATCTGGGTTCAGTCCCTCCTCCGTGAGCTGGGCCTCACCCTTTCCGCCACACCAACCATCTCCTGTGACAACATTGGAACCACCTACTACTGCTCCAATCCTGTTTTTCACACCCGCATGAAGCATATCGACATTGACTATCACTTTGTTCGTGATCATGTCACCGGTGGTCGGCTCCAGGTGTCCCACATATCTACTGATGACCAGCTGGCCGATGCCCTCACCAAACCCCTGCCTAGACCCCGGTTTCAGTTACTGCGCACCAAGATCGGCATCGCTGATGGCTCCTCCGTCTTGCGGGGGCGTATTAAGGACACTCCTAGGATCCAGCAGATCCCCGAAGATTGAGTATCCAATCTCCCTGATCTGCTGGGATTAGTCAACAGGAATCAATACTGATTCCTTCCTAATGTATTTACTTCCTAGTCTAGATAGCCTTTACTTCTTTCCTAGTTAGTTCTAGTCTAGGTCTGTATAAAATACACCACTGCTGTACATTCTAATTAATTCAATACAACATAAAACTTCTATACCTTTTTACTGGTTAAGATTTTGTTGTCTGGTGATAGTCTAACATGGTATTAAAGCCTTGATTGTAGGAGGTCCTAGATTTGTAACCTCACTCCTTCATTTGTTTGCAAGGTGGGGGTAGGGCTACACCTATATGCCTCTCTACACGTGCATGATGGGGACATGAAAGAGGGTGCTAGCTCATATATGTTGGCCCACTCCATAATAGCTTAAGTTCTTAGGCTTGCCTGTCAGTTGATACTGCTAAATACTGCTAACTATGTTTTTTGTTTAGTAGAGAAGCAAAGGAATTGAAAACTGTGGAATATAGTTTTTTTTTTTATTCCTACTTCACATTATCACACAAACACATGATTTCAATTTAAGGTACTGAGGGCCAATTTGGGAAGCTTTGTTTTTCTAGAGTTTTTGTGTGCAAAAACATCAAATTGAAATGATGGTTTGTTGCAATGAGTATGGAGAAAAGTGAATTTGTTTCTGCTGAAGTGGTGTATAACATTAGTGACGATTTGGGTTTTCAGGTGCTAGTGACAGTTTTTAGACTTCTGAATTCATATTGAAGGATAGAACACCATAGAATAAGGAGTTTTAAATGTATAAAATGGGTATTTCACAAAATAAAGAATGCGGAGATAACAAGAAATTTATTTATGATACTAAAGATGCATTTTTTACGGTGGTTTGAATCAAAATTGTTTGGAGTCATCTTTAGTGTCGTTTGTGTTAGCTGAGTGTAGTCCAGCATCAAGTTATCATATATTGTCGAAGGGCTAGGATATTATAATTTCACAGTGCGCTTCTTTATGGTTATTCTTACAGTTTTGTAAATGACTCTCTGTTTACATCCAACAGCCAAAGCCTAGAATTGATTACACTTTGAAGGCTGTTGGTGGAAGCTTAACAGCCCTCCCTGGAATTTCAGATATGATTGATGTAAGTTTCTTAATTGTGATTTAAAGGATTTATCTTCTGGGCTTTCTTTTTTACTTTACTAGACTCATTTTTTTGTGCACATAATACTATTTAGGATACCGTGGAATCAATTGTCACAGACATGCTCCAGTGGCCACACAGGATTGTGGTTCCAATTGGTGGTGTGCCTGTTGATACAAGGTAATTTAGAATTTAGTCGTTATCCTTTTCTTCCTTGCTACATGTCCTGGTGCGATGTTGTATACTCATATTTCAGAAAATTCATTAAATTCAGTTGAAGGCTGATGGGTTGCTCATTAGTTAGCTGTTTCCCCATTTTCACCTGTTGATGTCAAGATAGACTGCATGGGATTGTCAGTAGTTCTTTTAGTTGTAAAAGACTAAGGAATGTTCTGAAAACTGGTATAATAATTAATTGAACATAGTAATTTTTTTATAATTATATTCGAAAGATATTTATATATTGGTATACATATTTGTCTATTTGCTTTCTTTAAAAAACCAAAAATTGTCTCTTTATTATTTCGTCCGACTTTGATCATAGTTGGACTTATATGCCTTTGATCCTTTACCCCTTCTGGTTTGATAAGCAATCCTGTTTTAGACCATTCAGAATCTCTTTTATTTAAAGGTTGTTATCGTATCAAAAAAAATATATGTTGCTATCTATAACACTTATTTTGGTTTAATGCAGTGAACTTGAGCTTAAACCTCAGGGAAAGCTCACTGTGACTGTAGTGAGAGCAAATGATTTAAAGAACATGGAAATGATTGGAAAATCTGACCCTTATGTTGTTGTCTACATTCGTCCGTTATTCAAGGTTAAGACTAAGGTCATTGACAACAATCTGAATCCTGTTTGGGATCAAACATTCGAGTTGATTGCCGAAGACAAGGAGACTCAATCACTAATTCTTGAGGTAATACCACCATCTTTCGTCCTTTCTTTGTCTGAGCATAGTAATTGGCTTGTCTCAGTAACTTATTGGAATTTAGTTTATATACTTTTAATGTTAGTTAAGTGGTACTATTTTTTAGTTCTACATGAATTAAAGAGTTAAAATATTATGCTCTAATAGATACTTGGTACTTTGGTAATATGAAATTTGTCGCACTGTCCCTGTATTAAATCATGAAACAGTAAAGAAAAAAATTATGGAAGTCTGCAAGACAAAAAAGAAGTGTATTTCGAAAACCAGCTTGTTGAACTCTCATATTAAGGGAACCTATATCATATTTTTTTAATGGTCCATATATTGTACTTTGAGAAATGTTTGATTGGGGAGATATGGGATGTTGTCTTCATTGCAAGTTATGATCGTGAAGGTCATTAATGAAGTTATTTCTGCTGGCAAGTCTGCTTATGAATTCACATAAAGTAAATGTATACATATTTATTTTCATATGCACAGAATGGGGTGCTCAAACTCAACCACCCTAAATAGTGTTTCCACGTGCTTGATTTGAAGTATAATTTAGATCCGCATTTGAAATATTTAGTATGGATACTTAAAAAGCATACCAGTTCTAAATGATTTATTCTTATGGTGCACTGAAGCTCAATTTTTTAAGCCAAGACTCCTGTATCAGAATTTTCAATTTATTTTGGAGTGTTGGTATCATGGAGTTGTTATGAGCAAACTCAAATTAATGTTTGCTTAGTGAGAAAATAAAAATGCAGACTAACGTTCATCAAATTATTAAACAGGTTTTTGATGAGGACATTGGGCAAGACAAGCGATTGGGAGTAACAAAGTTACCTTTGATTGAGCTCGAAGCTGAAACTCTTAAAGAGATTGAATTGAGATTGCAGCCATCCCTCAATATGCTAAAAATAAAAGAGAAGAAGGATAGAGGAACCATTACCATTAAGGTAAGGGTTATAACTTTATGAATTATACCTGTCTATTGTATACTGAGGTTGTCTTATGTACTTTAAACATTTCTATCCAGGACAGAGCAGTTTGAAATTTTATATGTTAGGAAAGGCTTGCAATACATTATACGCTACTTGCCTTATCATTTCTCGTTCTTCTCTAATTGAGTTGGGTTTTGTTTGCAGTTATTTTACCATGAATTCAACAAGGAAGAGCAGTTGATTGCTTTAGAGGCAGAAAAGACAATCCTAGAAGAAAGAAAGAAACTAAAAGAAGCAGGGGTTATAGGCAGCACAATGGATGCACTTGATGGAGCAGCTTCAGTGGTTGGAAGCGGCGTTGGAATGGTGGGTACCGGCCTTGGTACTGGAGTTGGGCTTGTGGGAACAGGTGTCACCGGCGGAGTCGGGCTTGTTGGAAGTGGCGTTACTGCTGGAGCTGGGCTTGTAGGAAGTGGCGTTAATTCTGGAGTTGGAATGGTTGGGAGTGGCTTTGGAGCTGTTGGAAGTGGCCTGAGCAAAGCCGGTAAGTTCATGGGTAGGACAATCACCGGGCAGACCAGCCACACGAGAAGAAGAAGCGGCTCTACAACTCCAGTGAGTACCGTCCAAGAAAATGGTGGTGCAAAGCCACGGTAATGTGCCTGCAATTTTTCCTGCTACATTTTGTGTGAAAAACTGACCTCTGTGAATTGTAGGCTTTAAATGAGTAGTTAAATACTTACTCTGCTTACTTCTATTTGAGCAGTCTCTTAAATTCTTTGATTCTAAATTTGCATAATAACGTCATAGGTATTGTTTTATTTCCTCTTCTTTTCTCTGTATCATTCAATATTTTTATTTGTCTTCTTTGTAATAAAGTTTTAGATGTACAAATATACAATGAAAGAGAATCGAACTTGTGACTTAACCGTACTTATGAGCTAACTCCAAGGATTTTTTTTTTTTTTATCAGATAACTCCAAGGACTTAGGATCTCCTCTTTTTAACTTGGCACTAGCAATGTAGGTCAGCTAGAGTGAGCCAAGGTTGGTGTTATTGAGAGAGGATAATTTATTAAGGCTCGCCTCGTAAAGTCTTTGGCTGGAAAAAAATCGATGTGAGAATTAAACTTTAATATATGGGTTTCGTTTGGATGAGGTGCCTTACTGATTATATGGTGAAGCACATCTACTCAACCATGTCTGTTTTTGGTCGTTAAGTCATATTCTTTTTGGTGTGGATCTAGTGAAAATAAACCCTTTTTGAACATTGTTGTTATAAAATATTGTACTGTTCTTCTCACTTAATACCCACAAGCCTACAAGGAGGACTAAAATAGGTAGAAAACAAAGATGCGGACAGGGTTATTAATGATTTTAAGCACCATTGGTCTATGAGTATGAATTCACATGGAGTTTCACATTTTTGGCAGACTTTGGCAGAGTTTACAGGTCATGTGAGCCCATGAATTGCAATAAGGGAGCCGCAGACCTTTTTATCTCCTCTTCGTGAGCTAGTCCAATCCAGTACAGTCCTACTCATACCCCGTTAATTTAATACCACGTTTTGCAACCGGCTGGTAGACCGTTATACCCAAATACCCTGTAAAAATTAGGCCTACCAAAGTAGGAATACAGAGGGAGGGACACATAAAGATGTGGGTTCTCTTCAGATATTATCTAAAATGTCTTGAACACGATTCTTCTCAGACAAAATCAATCGGACTCAATATTCAATATACAAGAAGGAAAAAAATTATGTGGCTTCAAAATTCAAAAATATATATAAAAAATCTTAATTTAAAAAAATGAAACTGAAAATTTTCAATTATTAAATTAATAAGTTCAAAATAAAACATTGGCTATACAAACACGTGACACGTGGTTCATATCTTAAAAAATCGTGCAAGGAATATATTCACGTTGAAATGTGAAATAAAAATATCACAAATTCTTTAATGCAAATGGTCCTCATTTCTTGAACAAGCGTTATAGTGAAAGCCAAGAATATGACCTTAATTTAATTAAAATCTCAAAAAAGACCCACAATTTTAACAATAATTAGTTTCATCATCATCGTCGCAAGCACAGCCGCCTGGGTAATAGCGCTGGCTCTCTCAGACTGCCCGGCAAGCGTGGGTTCGACTTTTGGTTTGAGAGAAAAGTAAAATAAATAAACAAATAAATAAATAATTATCATATTAAATTAAATTAAAAGATAATAAAAGAATAAAATAGTGTGGGACTCACACGATCTCTCTCAGTCTCTCTGTCTCTCTCTCTCTTCTCCGTTCATTCGTCACTCCTTGCATCACCTTGTGCTTCGTTTTTCCTTGTTCTTTTGACCTGTTCTTCTCTTGTAAGCTTCAAAGTCTACGGTCAGATTCCCTTTACGTATCTACAAAAGTCAAATTTTACTTTGTTTAATTACCGAAACACACATGGATATTTCTCCATTTTTAGGATATTTCGGGATATTTTCATAATATGCCAAATTTTTTTATAAAAAAATAAAAATGAGATATATTGGTGGTAGAGGTATTTGAATATTGTAATTGCTAATTTTTTTTATATAAACTACATTTTATTAACTATTAATGGCTAGAGCTAGAAGTAGCCCTCACTATTTGGCCCAAAAGTCCATGGGCTTATTGGGGCCCGATAAGCCTGATGGACAAAAGCTCGGCCCGACTCGCTATGGGCTGTGGGCCAGTTCGGCCCGAGAGTTAGCGGGCTGGGCTTGGGCTTATGGTGTTCAAACCCGATATGCCCGAGCCCGATAAGCCCAGTCCGACCCGCCCGTAATAAACCCGGCCCATAAGCCCGAAAATATAAAATATTTATTATTTAAAAATTAATACTCAACTCATTCTTAATACTAATATTTCAACCCAAACCCAAATCTCAGTCTCAAGTCCACCTAATTTATTTTAAAAAGCCCAATACCCAATACTCAATACAAACCCTAACCACTTCTCCACCTACTTAATAAGCCCAACGTTTTTGGACCCTTGAGTATTTTATTTTAACGAGACCACATTTTTGCACCCTTGTGTATTTTTTTTTCATTATTAATATTTTTTTTGTAATTTTAAAATTTGAGACATAATTTATTACAAAAACCCACTTAAGCCTGATCCAAGTGGACTTAATAGGCCCGACTTGAAAAGCCCGATATAAATCCGGCCCGATAAAAGTCCGTGGACTCTTTTTTATGTCATTAAGCCCGCCCGATCCAGCTCGCAAATTTAAAAATTATTTAATAAGCTCGGCCAGGCCCAATATCGAGGCCTAGTTAGAAGAGTGAAGTTTTTTTTTTTAAAAAAAATACAATAATATTAAGAGAAGAGAATTACATTCTATACTTTTAGTTTTATTATCCTCATTTACATATATTACTAAAAACTATAGTACTAATTGGAAATGAAATATGTAAGTTTAAAGAAAATTACCATTTCTTTTGTTATAAAAAGGTTGTCAATATTATTTTTACGGATAATGTTCGGATCATACTTTTGAGAATATCTCTTTGTCTAGTCATTTCATCTTATCAAATAATGTTTATTGAAAAAATCAATAATATTATTAATAATTAAGAATTATTTGATAAATTATAAAATACTGATATGAAAAGATATTATCATAATAAAATATAAATATTAATTTATTATTATATACGAATTTCAATGAGACGAGTTGATGTTATACATTTGACCATTTTATAAAATTTTGTTAATCAACCCATAAAAGTAAACCATTTTGTACTCTTCATAAGTTGCTTAATCGAGACTTTGAAGCGTGTAACTCGTGTTTGGAAACTCTGAACCACGAGCCGTGCAGTACTAATATTATTTTGACTCACTTAAACTATTCAACAATTCTCAATTATGACTTTTATTTTCGGTGTGAAATTCTAGGAAAAATAAATTAAAAAAGGAAAAAAAGAAAAAGAGAGCTAATAAGAAAAGGCAGCTGGCTACAAAAAGCTACCACCAGACCACCTGAGGAGCTACCACCTTATATATATATATATATAGAGGCAGATTGGTGAAATCTCAATTTTAACCTTTTTGATCCAACCATTAGATATGTACCCTTTTTAACGATTAAGATTTACTCTTATTTTCCAATTTAATTTTCCTTCTTTAAATAATTATCATTTTATGAACAAAATTCTCATTATTTTGTAATTATGATTTATATTCACTACTTAACCATGATTTCATTCATGAAGATTAAAAAGAAAATACAAAATTCTCATTATTTTGTATTCATGCATATTTTTGTTCACAAAGGGACGGAGAAAATAGTAAGATCACTTGTCACTTAATTAGTACTATTATATAGTGATATTTCTCCTATTATAATACATAAAGACCTTGAATTCGACTTTCATAAAAAAACGAAATAAATATTTCGTTTTAAATAAGGTAATGCTCCTTCTCCAAAAAATACATACAAAATATATATTCGAAACTTATGAGAGCAATTTGTTGATTGGAGCAAGCTGCACCCTAAACAGTATGGGGACGCTTTGTGGTGTTTAATGCAAAAGACAATTCATATAAATATACTCTCTTAAGTTTTTCGAAAACAACAAAACGGAGCAGAAGGAAATGGAGCATGCTTTTCAATCACGCGCCACCAACAGCGCGTCAAATTCGTCATCAGACTATTGGACCCCACCACCCACGTGGATGGCATATGGTGGCGCGTAAGATAACAGTCCCAACCAGAAACAACCTATCCGTCTAACTATCACAGTCATCTCCCTTGGATGCCTCTGCTGAAGAAAAAACCACCCAATAAAAGGAAACCACGTGTCTAATGGTTTTATCTTATTGGAAGATCAGCGTGAATAATCACAGCCATTTTTTGTTGTTAATTTCTTCACCTTTCATTTTCAGTGGACTATCCATACTTCAAGTTCCAGACAACCCTTCTCAAACAAACACTCCAAAAATGACTCCGTGACTAATTAAAACGCCATTTCTTTTCCCTCTTATTTCCAACAATGCCATCCCGTCCTCCACCATCTGCATCACCAATCCACCACCACCGTCACCACCCACTCCTCCTTCCACTAGTGATCCTAACACTAACTCTATCGATCCTCTCCCTCCTCATCTTTCTCTTCTTCCTCTACCGGAAGCTCTCCTACAACCGGACAACCCCATTCGATCACCGCAGCAGCGCCACCGCTACACCCACACCGACCACCACCATCAACAACACTGCCAAAAAGAACAACAACCGGTTTTCTTACTCTCTTCTCCGGCGCGCCACCGGTTCGTTCTCGGCGTCGAATCGGCTTGGCCACGGGGGGTTCGGGTCCGTCTACAAAGCGACACTCCCCTCCGGCCAATCCCTGGCCGTGAAGCTCATGGACTCCAGTGGCTCTCTGCAAGGCGAACGAGAGTTCCACAATGAACTCTCCATAGCTCTGAACCTCACCAATCCTTATATACTCTCTCTCTTCGGCTTCTCCACCGACCGACGGGGACGAAAGCTTTTGTTGGTGTACGAGCTTATGCCCAATAGAAGCCTACAGGAGGCTCTCTTGGATCGGAAGTGTCCGGAGCTCATGGGTTGGAAGAAGAGGTTGAGTGTTTTGCTTGATGTGGCTCGTGGGCTCGAGTTTTTGCACCATGTTTGTGACCCGCCGGTGATTCATGGGGATGTGAAGCCCAGTAATGTGCTACTGGACTCGGATTTCAATGCCAAGATTGGGGATTTTGGGCTGGCGAGGTTGAAAACGGAGGCCGAAGATCAGGGTGAGCATGGTGGAGTTCTGATGGTGGAGGAAGAGGGAGAGGAGGTGGAGGAGGAGAAAGATATTGGGGAAAGGGAGAAGAGGGATGGGGACGATAATGGGTCGATTTTGGAAGAGGAGAGTATGAGTGTTAGTGTCAGTTTGAGCGTTGTGACTGGTGGGCTTGAAGAGGGTCGATCGCCCGACTGTTGTGTGGTGAGGATTGGGGATTCGGATGCGGCGATGGCGGCGTCCCCGGAAGGGGCCTTTGATAAAGTGAGTCTTGAAAGTGATAGGGAATTGGTTTATGGGAAGAGGGTTAAAGGAAGTTCCGGGAGGGACTGGTGGTGGAAACAGGACAATGGCGGAGGATTGGGGTCTGAGTCAGGGAGGGTCAAAGACTATGTCATGGAGTGGATTGGGAGTGAGATCAAGAAGGAGAGGCCGAAGAGCGAATGGGTTGCTTCTCCGAGCTCCATTGGCGCCAATGCTGAGCCGAAGAAGAAGGGATTTGACTGGTGGATGTCGTTGGATGAGGAGAAAGGTAAGAAGAAGAAGAAGAAGGATAAGAATCGGAAGCCGAGGGAGTGGTGGAAGGAGGAGTTTTGTGAAGAGCTTACTAAGAAGAAGAAGAAAAACAGGAGGGCTTTCGATTCGGCGAGTGGTGGTGGAGAGTTGTGGTGGCAAAAAGATGAGGATTTAGGGCAAGAGCGGAAGAAGAGGAAGAGTAAGAGCAAGAGCAGTAGAGGCAGCATTGATTGGTGGTTGGATGGACTGGGCGGTGGTGATATTAGAAGTGGGCGGAGGAACAGCCAAGATTGGGGCAGTACTTGCGGCGGCGACATACCAAAAAGTGGTGGTATTAGTAGCACCCCAAGCATGAGAGGCACAGTTTGTTATGTTGCCCCTGAATATGGTGGTGGTGGGCAACTCTCTGAGAAATGTGATGTTTATAGCTTTGGGGTTTTGTTACTAGTCTTGATTTCGGGGCGGCGGCCGCTGCAAGTCACGGCCTCCCCCATGTCGGAATTCGAGAGGGCCAATCTGATATCATGGGCTAGGCAGCTTGCTAGAAATGGGAAGCTTTTGGACCTTGTAGACCAATCTATACATTCTTTAGATAAAGAAGAGGCATTGCTTTGCATCACAATCGCATTGCTATGTCTTCAAAGAACACCTGGAAAGCGGCCAACAATGAGGGAGATTGTGGGGATGCTTTTAGGTGAAGCAGAACCACCACATTTGCCCTTCGAATTTTCGCCATCGCCACCTTCAAATTTCCCGTTCAAGTCCCGGAAAAAGGCTCGGTGACGGTAAGTTTTTAGGACTTCGTTAACTGTAGAGTGTACTTTTGTAGTAGCTAGATCCTTTTTAATCTCATCTTTTTGTGTAGAAATTCAATTCATGCTTGAAAGGAAAGAAAAGTTGCATAATTTGTCATGATCTCAGGCACTTTTTTCCACTTAAGTTTTGCCTTCTTGAAGCTGCTGACATTTAGGAATTTTCTTGATTCATAACACATCTTTTTAGTAGGCCATGATGATCAGTAAATTTCCTCCTGGGACTCAATTGAGAAGTTTGCTTTTTGTGACTTTAGGTTAGGGTCCCTCAAGGCGGAAGATGACGATACCTTTTCATTTGTCTGCTAACTTTAAAAAAATGCAGATTTTTGTGCCAATGCATCAATTTCAGTTGAAAGGGACAAAATCTTGGCCCCATTAAAAATTCATTATTTTGCCACTAAAACTCTGTGTGACTGTATGTTTTGTTTCACTTCACTATTCTGCTGCTTTTTGATCATGGACAAGCTGCTTTTCCATGATAAGCTTACTTCCTTTGGTGGTGGTGGGATTTTCCATCGATTTCGTATTTCCATGATCATATTGCATCATTAAAGATGATTAATTTTGAGGTCGGTATGATGCTTCGAAGCGAGATTTGTGAAATATCCTTCAATTTCATGATCCTAGGGTTGTTTTAACATCTCAGAGATTGGTACTACCAAGTACCAACCAGGCAACCAGCTATATTTTAGTATTGGGACTAGTCTTAGTCTGGTGTACATGATATTTCCAAGTTTGAATCTTTGACTGGCGGATCGTAACTGGCAATGAGCATACTGCTGCTAATTAGAAAACGCAATGTAGTTTTGGATTCTGATGATGTGAAACTTTTTTATATGCATTGCCACTATTGAAAAGAATGTGATTCCAGAGTCATTACAGCTCTGGTGAGGAAAATAACCACTTTATGACATCTATGTGAGAAGTGAGAGTAAATCATTTTATGACAACTCAGCTTCGCCATTTATTTTGTTTTGGATAATTAATTAATTATGTGACAACTTAATTAATTTTTGTTTCGGAAAATTCTAATCTAAAGAGAAGGGAATTTTGGACGTCGTTCGAAAATGAGACCATTATTCCTGCAGAGCAAGATTCTTATTAGATGTGCTAGATGATGCTTTTGACTATTTGTGTTCTTTAAGAGCATCCGCATCAGAATGTCAAATTTAATTGGCCTCCATTTAACTCCTTAGATTTTTAAAATGAAATCAAAATGATGGGGCAGCTGGGGTAGGCCACATCAGCTGATGATGCGGCAGATCACTAATCCAACTAATAATCATGTTGAGAAGCTCGACCATGACTAAAGGAAAGAAAAAAAAAAAAAAAAACAGGAAGAGCAGCGAAGAAGACCGCCCCCGCCCCCGAGCAGCAGCGGAAAAAACTGGACCGATCTCCCGGCCTCTCCCGGCGTTTGATGCTCCACGGGCAGCAGCGAAGGTCTGAGTGAGCGGAGAACACGACCGCCCCCGAGTGAAGGCCCCCGCGTTTCGTGGTCTAGGGTTTTTGGGGAGTTGAAATTCCTCAAATTTCATGCATGGAGAGATGATTAATCGCGAACCCGGAGGCAAACAACCAACAGACGGTTAGTATAATGGTTTGTTTTAACGTTTTTGAAGCGGTTCTGTGGTTTTTCATTATGAGCCTTTTCTATCGTTTGTCAATAGTAACAGAGGGAGGAGATGCAGCAATGAAATAAATTGATGGGCTTAAAACAGCATAGGATATGTTTAGCAGATAAAATGGCGATAATGACAAATTAACCAAACGTAATTAGCTTTAAAGTTAGGTATATTAACTCCAAAAGTATTTCTTCTAAAAAATGATTATGTTAGGGGTCTTTTCTATCATTTTTACTGTACTTTTAGCCATTTCCCCCCGTCTCTCTCCCTCTCTCTCTCTCCATCTCTCTCTCTATCTCTTGTAATTTTTCTAGCTTTTACGGCTGAGTGAGTGGAGACTCGTAGTGATAATCCAGTGGCTAACTGTCAATGACCAGATATAGCTATGCGATCTGAAGGCTTGTTCGTAGGCTTTTGTTTTCTGAAGTTATGTATATTGAATTTTCACGTGTTTTGTCCATTAATTATTGCTAGATATGTCTTTTTTAGTTCTCTATATATTGTGATTCTACTTCATTATTACTGGATATGTCTTCTTTATCACTCTCTCCCTTGCCTTCCCCCTCACCTTCCCTCTTTAATTTTTACTTTGCGGATTGATTACTATGTTTTGTAGGGTGGGTGTGGATTTTGGCGGGATCACGAGATGGGTCGTAGAGTTGAGACAATAGAACCTGAATTATTAAGAAAGATTGAAAGTTAAAAGGGAACTGGAAAACAATCAAGCATCATGTAAAAAGGCATGGATTGGATTGTTGGTTGCATGTGCATTGCTTATTGGCTTGATATTTACGGATTGAAGGAGATGTTGCATGTTGTAATCAAGGATTGAAATATTGATATCGACAGATATATCGTTAGCCAAATTTATGAATATCTCGTTCTAAATATCAATATCGTTTACGGTCAACAAAAATGATGACATTTAGTTTAAAAGTTGAAATTTTTAAATGAAATTTTTGGAAAAAAATTAAGTACCCAATAATGGTTATATATGACTAATAAAATTATAAAATGATTTTGATATAATAAATATATGATGAATAATATAATATAATATAATCCTGACGATGACTGATAATATAAAATTTTAAATATAAACATAAATTGAAGTGAATTACAATAATTAAATGTTAATATAATTAAAAACATAATAATAAACATAAAAAAAATTCAATGGAAAAAAAATAATAAAATAAATTCAACTATATTTAAAATCAGAACAAAAAAAAATGAAAAATAGGGCCAAATTTTGTTCAAAAATTAGAAGGAATTGATATATTTAAAATTAGAATTAAAAAAAGGACAAACTTTGATGAAAAATTGGTAAAAATGGATAAAGAAAGAAATATTGAGGGGTTAAACCCAGGACCCCATTTGAGAAATAAACACACAACCACATTTGAGAAATATAACACACAGCCAACACGGCTAGCCAGCTTGATTAAAAGTTTAAGCAATGTATAATATATAATGTATACAAACTAACAATCATCTTATTCTTTCAGCGGATCTGCAACTCAGGTTTTTCAACCCGACTCAAACTACTTCGTTTTATATCTAATGTTCACAAATTAATAGTCCATCTTCATCATTTTGATCCCAAAAAGGGATATGTGAGCTCAAAATAAGAAAATTCTTCAATAATTCAGTCAATTTTGTTCACTCTCTTTAGGTGTCGCCGGTCTAATTTTTCGATATATCGAGCAATATTTCACCGATATAAGACGATATTTTCATGCATGGTTGTAATTGTCTAAGTATGTAATATATTTTATGGGTGTAATGGATGTTTAGTTATAACTCAAACTCTTTGAACTTTATATATCCATATCAAAACTTATGTCTTTTTTAACATGCAAGTGGGTGAGACTGCATTCTAAGCTAGTCGGATGAGAATCTGGTTTTCCAAAACCAAAAACAACACCCTAAAGCAAAAACAGTCCCGTAAAGGAAAAACAACACCCTAATCAAGCAAAAATATAACCCTAATGAAGCAAAAACAGCACCCTAAAACAAAAACAGCACCCAAATCAAACAAAAACAGCACCCAAGTCAAGCATAACCCTAAAATTATGCACTAAAGCAAAAACAGCACCCAAATCAAACAAAAACAGCACCCAAATCAAGCATAACCCTAAAATTATGCATTCCATTCCTCAAAAAACAACATAGAAGTCCATTCCTCAAGCAGAGTCAAGCATAATCAAATTCACCACATATACATATATCATGTTAGCTTGAAACCAACTCCATGTATCCCTTCATTGACATCCTTCTCTTTACTGGGGATCTGAACCTCAACCATCTCGAAGGAGATGCAGTGTGTGTTGAAACTTTAAGGGTGGTTGTGACTGAGCGTGTTGGCTACCACCACATTGTGACATGTCCTATATAGGTGGATTTGGTTGTGAACTTGCTCTAGGGGTAACTGCTTGCATAGGAACATTCTTCATCTTTGACATAGTTCTCGTCACCATGATGTCAGTACATACTTTTTCCATAGCTTCCTAGTGCCGGCGACATGCTTCTTGCCTTTTGGTGGCTTCAGCAGATGTCTTCGTTGTGATTAGTTCCTTGAATTTGACATATCGAACAAGGAGGATAATTGCCAACTATCATGGATCCAAAACCGCTTCCATACATAATCGGTTACCCATGTTCAAAAACCAATGTCATAACCAATTCCATAAAACCCACATTCAAAAACCAATTACATAACCAATTCCATAAATCCAAAACCACTTCCATACATAATAGCTTACCTATTTCACTCTCAATTCCATAAAACCCATATTCAAAACCCAATTACATAACTAATTCCATAAATTCAAAACCACTTCCATACAAAATAGCTTACCTATTTCAAAAACCAATTCAATAAAACCCATATTCAAAAATCAACTCCATAAATCCAAACCAAATTCCATACATAATAGCTTACCTATTCCCAAAACCAATTACATAACTAATTCCAAAAATCCATAACCACTTCCATACATAACACCTTACCTATTTCACTCTCAATTCCATAAAACCCATATTCAAAAACCAATTACATAACTAATTATATAAATCCAAAACCACTTCCATACATAATAGTTTACCCACTTCAAAACCCAATTCCATAAAACCCATATTCAAAAATGTTAAAACAAATAATTTTACTTACCGTTCCCCAAAAACCCTAGACCACGAAATTCGGGGACCTTCGCTCGGGGGCAGTGTTCTTCTTCGCTCGCTCAGACCTTCGCTGCTGCTCGTGGAGCTTCAAACGTCGAGAGAGGGCGGGAGATCGATCCAATTTTTTCCGCTGCTGCTCGGGGCGGGGGCGGTCGTCTTCTTCGCTGCTGTTCCTTTTTTTTTCTTTTCTTTAGTCATAGTCGAGCTTCACAACATGATTATTAGTTGGATTAGTGATCTGCCACATCATCAACTGATGTGGCCTACCACCAGCTGTCACATAATTTGATGTTCATTTTAAAAATCTTAGGAGTTCAAATGGACAAATTTAACCCCCCACAAACAAAAATGTTGTGATTTGGAACGAAAATGGGAGTTTATGGTGCATTTTGACACAAAATCGTGTTTATGGTGCATTTTGAGATAAATTTGGTAGTCCATGGTGCATTATAAGTAAACAGACAATTTAGTTTTTGGACAAGTTTATCTAAAAATTTATCCAAAAGTATCAAAATGGACATGCAGCAGGCTAAACAAATTTAACCTAAAATTTAACTTTTCTATTGAGATTAGCTACTAATAGCTTGCTATTTCTTCATCTTGTTTCTCTCTCTTCTATCTTTTTATCCTCTTCATTCCCTCTTCTTCATAAATTCCAAAAATTATCATCATTTGCGTTAACAAATTCTAAACGTTTGTGGTTTATTTAAAAATTCAAAGAAAATAAAATAAAATTTCAAATTTTTTCCATTTCTGGATCGTTAATTGACTCAGACATTTCGTATAGGGTTATAAAAAGTTTGATTTTTTCTTCGGTTTTTGGGAAATGGAGGTTTTTATGTTTTGCAACTTTCAGATAACGATCAGGAAGGTCTTGTTGCCGCGAATAGATCTTAAATGTGATAATATTAACAGATTCAACAATTATGAGGAAGAAAGGAAGAAAAATTAGAATGTGTACCATAAACTACAGTAATAACATCGAGCAAAATAACGCTCCTTACTTTTTTGGAGTCGAAAAATATTTTTTTGCCACATATATCATCTCCAAACAAGGACTTCAAGTTGCCGGCTATTAGGTTGCTACTCTTTTTTCCTTTTGAGATGAATTTTCATTTGAAATTTTAACTATTGTGGTTGGCTCTGAATTCGTGGTTGGCTCAGAATTCGTTCTATCCAATTTCATTGTTAAAATAGACATATTTATTTGAACCGTTTAAAAAACTAGCTATATATGTAGTGAATTACTTGAATTATGGTTTGGATCGATTTTACACCCAAAACAAACATATTTATTTGAACAGCTAAAAATTAAGTTAAAAACTTGTCATTGTAGGAAAATTATATTGTTATATATTCAAATTTGAAAAAAATGAATTCAATATTCAAAATTGGTGAAAATGAAGAGTCTGATTTTGGTAGCTGTAAAAACTAGCTAGCTATTAATAAGTTTTTGGTCATTTTAAGTTAAATTTGTCAAAAAATTTAGTTAGTCTAATGTGAATGCTCTAAATTAGGAATCCAAATGGTCGAAAGTCAATCCTTTGGGGATGTGTATGTGTGAGTGTGAACAATTTGGGTAGCTGGGTATTAAGATCCTGAAATATTAAAAGTAGGAGTGGCAAACAATAAGTAAGTCGGATTAGTGTCTTGACACAAATAACCTGAATTTAACCATGGAAAACAGTTGCAATTAGTACTATTCATTTAGAGGATCCTAGTAGAGTCTTTAAATTTAAGATAATTTTTAACTAAAATAGTTAGAAAGTTATTTTAGTAAACTACCTTAAGAAAGTTTAGTGCTCATATTTTGGAAAATCTTAAATATTTTATTATTTATTTCAAATTAAACATTTAAAATTCATCTAATTGTGAGGAGATAACAATTGCTACTTTATTTCTCCTATTTGTTAAAATTCTAAAGTAAATAGTAGGATATGAATTTTTCTGGAGCCCTATTTTTTCTGAAAATTGTTGAATTCACTAGGAAAATGTGTTTTAGAAACTTTATTAGAGAGGGCTTTGCTCTCACCTCTCTTTGAAAAACTCAGCCGGCCCTAAATCTGGGATAAGGGTTTCACCAGATATCCACCTTCTGGTGGTAAATTTGAGCTGAACCTCTACAAGATCCTTGCCTCTTATCTCTTGTCCTCCCATTTTCTGTGGATGTTGGGCTTTTCTTCCTTGTCCTAGTGGGTGAATTGTGCATGTCTCTTTTCCTTTGCGGAGCTAGTCGTGACGGTATACCATGCGACAACTGTAGTGAGTGCCTAGATGTAAGGGCTCGACTATGCTAGTACCGAGTGGGCTTATTGAGATGGCGATTTGGGAGATCGGTGCCTGCGTAGTTTTATTTTAGTTTTCAATTTTTAATTTTAGTTGTTTATTTGTGGTTGAATCCCTGACAGGACCCATCCCAATTGTAACGACCCGTCCCGGAATTCGGGATTAGATTAGTAACTAACCATGATTTTTGGGGGTTAATCGGTGATTAGTTGGGTGGAATCGGACGAACGTGGCAAAATGACCGTTTTGCCCATAGTCGTGGGGGAAACATTGACTTTTTATTCGGGCGGTCAAATGGACTTTGCCCGATGACCGTGACGTAGTTTGGGTCGTCACGAGTCCATGGACGGGTGGCACGTTCGATTCCGACGTTCGTGGTGAAAGTTATGACGTTCGGAAGACCAGGGGCATTTCCGTAATTTGGACGAATTAAGGGAAAATGTTGACTTTTTGATCGGGGGGTCCGATGGCCGAGGGCCAAGGATCGTTAGGATGGTCTCGATACCCTAAGTACAACGACAGGCGGCACGCGTGGAACGGACATCCGATGACCGAGTTACGGGTCACGGAAGTTGGAGGGCATTTTGGTAATTATTGCCTTGAGGGCATTTTGGTCCTTTCACCACGGGTTACTGTAGCAGCCGTGGGAGACCGTTGCTGCCCCACCGTGTGTGGCGGTTCTGCACACTCCAATTGATTAATCAGTAGTGGACTGTCTCAGGGGTTTGTTTAATTGGTTTGAGGATAATGGGGACACGGTTGTATGGCTTGGACAATTTCAGAGCACGGGAAAACTTAAAAATTCGTTGGGCTCCGTTTGCGGGAAGCAACTCTCAGTGAGTCTGAGAGTGTCTCCCACGGGTTGTCGTCTGCTCGATCGTTTAGATGAGTAGTGGAGGGTGTGAGGTTCATTTTCGAACCTGTGAGAGAGGTGAGAGTGAGAGAAATGAAGTTCGGAGGAAAAATCGAAATTTGAGGGAAAAATCGAAATTTGAATTGTGTGAGGAATTGGACGAAACTTGGGACAGTAATCGTCTTCTGGGACCCTTTGGAGATCAACCGTAGCTATTGGCAGGGGATTCGATAGCTGTTTGGCCATGATCACTGGTTCCTGTTTCAGAGTTGTGCAGGGACTGTGGACGACGACTTCCAGGTGAGTTCGTGTGCAATTGGTCGTGTTAGAGTGTTCTATTGGGTCCCCTTAAGCTCCTGTTTAGGTTAATTTGGAAATGGAAGTGAGTTGAGTGAGTTTGGAATGTCGACCCGATTTGAGGTCCGAGTTTGGATGGATCGATTTAATCAGTGTCGAGGCTAATAGATGACATATAATTGGAATTAAATGGTTATAGAAGAGGTTAGGATCAAAAAGGGAAGGAATTGATTGAGAATTGATAGCTATCTAACCGGGTTGTCACGCGGGTTGCCGGACCCGTTTGCAGAGGAAATGGGCGAAGAAGGCGAACTGTTCACCATCACTGTAGCAGGCGCGTGGGTGTCACGCGCAGCCACTTGCGGCGGCGCGTGACGGCGCGTGGGTCCGATTTTCAAGGTGAGTTCAAAACGACTTTTTTCCTACACAATGTAACGAACATTTTAGCGTTGGTTTCGAAATTTTCGGACACTGTCTCGATGTTATTCCGAGGGTCCGAAGGTTTAGGTTACATTTTTAATTAACGATTAATTCCCGAAAAATTATGGGAAATTAGTATGAGGTTATTTGAGACCTTAATGACCCGGTAATGTGTTTTCGGACAGGATTCGAGTTTCTGGAAAATGCCGGAAATTACGGGAGCGCGTATGGCGCGAAATCGAGCCTTAAAATTGGTGTGTGAGTGGACGTTGCTTTCAAATTTAATGCATGCATAAATTAATTCTATGATTTTATGATTATGATTATAAGTTGTGATTGATTTTGATTTCCGTATTTATACGTATTCGATTCCCGTATTTATACGTATTTTTACTATACATGTGAAATTACACGTATTTCGAGACTATGATCACTCGTGTGCTTGATGATGGTTTAATGAAAGAAGCTATATGAAATGGGTGTAAAGTGATTTAAGAAGGTTGTTTATGATTTGCGAGTGTTACTTACGATTTTGACACGTTTTTCGAGAATATTCCGGATTTGCACGTTTTACGAGATTTTGAGTTATTGTGATTTGATCATTGTTGATGTTTGAGTTGGGGAATTAAAATGAGGCTTGTGATTTTGAGGATTTTAAATGTGGGTTTTGAGTAGGCTTTGCTTGGATTGTGATTTTGATAATGAGATTTGAGAAATGAAGTGATTTCAAGGAATTAAAATGGATTTTGAAAAAGGTGATTTCGGGCTTGACGCTCGGGGCATAAAAGAAATTTTAACGAACGAGGTTTCTGTTTTCGAAAATTTAAAGTGGATTCTTGGTTTGGGTTCGGGATGATGTTTCCGGATGCCGGCTTACGGAATCATTATTGCGAATTTGAATTCGGGAATGGAAAAGGATTTAATAAAGTGATTCGCTATGGTTGTGCACGCCCCGTGTTTAATGATGATTTGTTTATGTTTGTAAAGTATGATTTGGGGAAAATGAATGTGGAAATTCGGACCATGGGTCCTGTTATGAAAAATATGATTTTGGGATGGATCCCACGTTGTCGTGATTGATAAACTGTTTTGGGGTTTAAAGACCCGTTGGAAACTGCTTGGGGTTTAAAGACCCGTTGTTGTGTTTGAAAACTGTTTTGGGTTTAAAAGACCGGTGCTATTTTTGGAGCACGTTTTGAGTTTAAAGACTCGGTTAATTGATGACGGGGGAGGGCCCTTAATGAGTTTAAAGACTCGTGAGTTTAAAGACTCGGTTACTGAGATACCCCCGAGGCCTATTGATTATATTTTGAGTTTAAAGACTCGTTGATATCTCGGGAAGGCCTGTCTATGCTCATGGTTTTGAGTTTAAAGACTCGGGCGCACTTGTTATCTAGTAAAATGATTGACTTGTGATTTATTGATGATTTCTGATGTTTCGGTTGAGTTGGGCAGTGGCCCGGTATATGGTTGTTGGTTTTGGGATCATGTTGTGCATTTGGTTTTGATTCGTGGTTTTGGGGCTGAGGCCCGGTGATTATGGTTACGGGCTAAGACCCGATGGTTGAGAAAGGAAAGATGATTTTGAGGTTCATACGAGTTTTTCTTTATGTTGAAATTTGATACACAGTTTTTCTTATGCGGGAAATCTTGACCGATTGCGAAATGATTTTGGTATGCATGCATTCGTTTTTACTCGGAGGGTAAAAATGTTTGTTGTAACTGTTTTGCTAAACTGATTTATTTGTCCACTCACACCTTTTGGTTTTTATTGACCCTCCAGGTCGTGGCGCGTTGTTCGAGGCTGTACGAGGGGCGGAGGCATGAGTAAGTACGTGTGGCTATCCCTGGTTTGGCAAGTACTGAGGGTAACTTGGGATTTTCAGTCATCTTGCCAGACGGGAGCAGGACCGGGCACGGTTATCGATGCCCCTTTCGGGGGCGGTCCTGTCACCAATCCCCCCGGGATTAGTGCGGGATGACCCTGCTCCCGTCTGACACGGAGTGTCAGACAAGGGATATTTCTGACCTTTGCCCTCCCGGGCTATCAGAGTACGCCAGGATCCGGAGGAGGCATGTGATATATCGGTCTCTACTACAGTCCATATCTGCTGTCAACCTGAAGGGCAATCAAAACATTAAAAGCTGTGAGTGGACAAAACAAGAGTTTATAAAACAGTTGATAAGAGAAGACATTTGTACCCTTCACTAAAAAGCATGCATGCATTCGAAAACTATTTATCCAGAAAAACCATAATGAAAATGACCATACGGGTCACTGCCCAAAACCTGTGTAAACACACATCATATATCATATCATATATCTCATAAAAGCATACATCATATATACATATAATTCACACAACCAATCCTGTCACGGTTTCCAAAGCTACGCGCGTGCTACCTAGGTCTCAATCCGAGTCTTCTCAAAGTCAAGATCAGTGTCCGTAGACCACTGACCGTACCCGAGGTAATAGTAACCATAGCCTTCCTGAGAGTAAGGAACCCAACTGGGGGTGACTCCACTCAGTCTGTGCTCCGTGACTACTCCGAGGTCCACCCAGGCCAACGACCCTCCCCGGAGGAGATAATAGAAGTAAAGGAAGGTATATGAATACATATATATACATAACATAAACGTTCATGCCCGGTTCCCGTGAACCGTCATGATCCACAACATCCATTAACCAGGGTTCATGCCGGTTCCCATAAACCGTCATGAACCAGAATGACCTGACAAAGGTTCATGCCAGTTCCCATAAACCGTCATGAACTTGGAAATCCACGTAGGATCCCTGACCCGAAATCATAAACCGTAAAGTAACTGGGTCTCGTGCCCGGGCATATGACGCTATTTACGACCTTCGGGTCTAAATCGTGGTCGCGACGGGTGCTATGTGCACGGCGATCAACGATACGACGCTCGCCTCCGGATTGGGATGTGTTCCTTCCGGAGAGGTCACGATGCACGATTCGTTGTCGGGCAGCCTAGGGAGGCTCGACTTCAGAGTGCTGACGGTTCAGGATAGCGATCGGTGATGAGTGCACCATGATCTTGTCCCGAGACAAAACCAAATGGGTCTCATACCCGAGTTTATCCTTTTGAAATTCAAATCCAGTTCATTTAAATCAATACAGAGATACAGACCCGTATAAGCACCGTATAAGGTTGAAACCTCGAAATACGTGCTTATACGTAACCACATACAAATGCACCCATGGCATTACAAACAAGCATTTAAAACATATAATAAACATTTATGCATGCACCAATTTAGAAAACAAGGTCCACTCACAGACCGTCCGAGCTGCCGCCTCGATTTGCGTGCCATACGGCTCCCCGAGCCGATCACCATCACCGGGACTCCCAAACCTGTCCAAATTGTAATAGAAGGTTACTAACTACTTAATTAACCTCCCACTAAAGCCCCGTAATTTTCCCGTATTTTTAACTATTTTTAATCCCGAACCTAAACCTTCCGATGCCCCGAAACATATCGAGACGGTGTCCGATCGACACGAAACCAGTCCCAAAATGTTCGTTACATCGAATAGAAGATTTCACATGTTGAACACATCCCCAAATTCTTCCCCACGCGCCCACACGCGCCGCCTGAAGTGGCTGCGCGTGGGCCTCACGCGCCGCTACAGTACCTGCTGACGTCATCTGACAGCTGTCAGGTCTGACATGTCAGACTCTGACAGGTGCCACGTGTCAAGCTCCCATTGGTCCACGTCACTGTGCTGTAAGTGCCACGTGGCAGTCTGACATGTGCCACGTGTCATCACGGCACTGGTCCACGTCTGTGCCACGTGTCAGCCCCTGATTGGGCCACATCATTGACATGTCAGTGCTGACTGTGCACTGACATTTGACACGTGTCGTACTCCTATTGGACCATTTTCTGACATGTCAGCTGACATTGTCATATCTGACAATGCTGATGTCATCCCTGACATGATGACGTCAGCAGGATGACGTCACCTGTCATCTCTGTCCTCCCGCGGGTCGACCCGAATACCAGTAACCGGGTCGCCGTGACTCGCGGCTTGACCCGGTCGGTTCTCCGCCGTCCGGCCACCAAAACCATTCCCGTTTGTCCCATTCTCTTCGTCTCAACCTAACCTACAGTCCTATGACTTAAAACGGAAGGAAAAACATTGAAAACCCGTACCTTCAATCCAGCCATGGCGGCTGTGACTTCTCCTGCCGTTTACGGCTGTTCCAGGCCGTCCAACGCCTCGAAACCAATTCCATTCATCTCCTGGGATCCCTAGAAACCTTACCCAATTAATGGAATCGAGTAAAAACCATTAAAATCCAATTTCGAATTTTTGAACATTTTCTTACCTCACGGGTTCGACTCCCCGCCGTGGCCACCGCCGTCCCCGGCCGTGGCTTGCCATCCTCAGCCTCTCACCACTTCCTCAAGGTCATATTCATTGTAGCACACTCACAAGATGAGTGATGGAGGTGGGAAATATGTGTGTTTGTGTTTTGAAGAAAATGGAGAAAATGGTGAAGGGGGGGTTTCGGGTTTCGGGTGGGAGGAAACAAAGAAGAAGGAGATGATAGTTGATGAGAGAAGAGAAATGGAGAGTGAGGATTGAATGATTAAAATAAAATGGATGGTTAAGATTTAAGGTTGTTAGGATTTATTATAAAATAATTAAAATATTATTATTTAATTACTTAGATCCACATTTTGGGGGAGTTAGCCAATAGGAGAAGTGACACTTGTCACTCATCCATGGGACCCACCAAAATATCTGCCCAAATCAGATTTCGCCGAATCGTCCCCGTCTCGAAGTTCGTGCATAATGAAATCGAACTTCCGTGACCCATAACTCTCCCGTTCGAAGTCCGATTTCAGTGTGCCGCCTGCCTATGGATTCGTATCGTCCTTATCTACGTAACGGTCTCGGATATCGGACCTCCCGGTCAAAAAGTCAACATTTGACCCCCATTTAACCAAAATTACCAAAATGCCCCTAAACTTCCGAACGTCATAACTTCCTCCCCGAACGTCGGAATTGAACGTGCCACCTGTCTATGAACTCGTGACGTCACGAACTACGTCACAGTCATCGGTTAAAGTCCATTTGACCGCCCGATCGAAAAGTCAACGTTTTACCACCATCAGGGGCAAAACGGTCATTTTGCATCGTTTGTCCGATTTCGCTCTACTAATCACGGATTAGCCTCACTAATCGTGATTAGTCACTAATCTAATCTAGGAATTTGGGACGGGTCGTTACAACCTTCCCTCCTTAATTAATTTCGTCCTCGAAATTCCAACCGACTCTAATCCAACCGTTCTTCCCTCCTTAATTAGTTTCGTTTTCGAAACTACAACTATCCTGATTCTACAACCACCTCATGGATAGTCGAATCATACTTACTCGTCTGCACCCAGACATGCCACTAACACTCTCGTCGTATCGACTACACTCGACCACGTCGAATAACAGTAGCCATACGGTCCGAATTAACACCGCTTGTTAAATCTACCGTTTCATTGACACAACAACTAGACGGTTCCCTTCTCAATCACTAATCTATCCTGACGTCCACTCTGACACCTCCGAAAAACTGTCACCACTTGACAGTGGTTAGTCAAAAACTGACACTATACTCACTCGTGGTTACACTAACCACCAACGGACCCAACCAGGAGTAAACACTTACCCACAAAGCATTTCACTCAATCTGTGTGTAACTAGACCCATCAGAATACCATGACCCACTGCACAGTATCCAATGTCCAGTCCACGACCTCAACTAATCTGATGGTATCGGAACCAATCCGACTACCAACACGTTCACCAACCTACTACGGGTATAACCTACATACCGTCACCAGGCACGAAAAGTCTGCCCGGTATCGTACCTCGAACAACGTACAAGGTACATACGTCTACCCATCAAACAGCTTACCACAACAACAACGACAACACGACCACCTAGGTCGTTGCCAAACACGTTTCTATAATGGAGTTCATCTGTCCAATCCAGCATTAGCCAAATCGAAACTCCAACCCCTCATCTATTGCCAAATCCGAATCCGAATCCGTAATTTCGTAAGAAATCCCGAATCCAAACCCAGAAATCATATACAGAACTATGTCCAAATTCGAATCCGAAATCATCATTCCGTAAGCTAGCATTTGGAATAACCATTCCGAACCCAAATCCATAAAAGAAAATCTACAGTCAAGCTCTAGAATCAAATCCTGAATCGTCACCCAGAATTCGATTCCAAAACCCAAATCTAGAAATCCTTTTTCAAGTTCTAAAATCAAATCCTGAATCGTCATCCAAAAATCTGATTCCAAAACCCGAAATATCATTCACGTCTACTGAGAAGTACCAAAACCGAACCTCTCGGTTACCTGCTCAACCGATTACCACATTACCATCGATTGACTTCATAGGGAAGCCAATCCCAACATCAACACATCTAAGGCTAGCCAAATTCGACCTCGTCGGACACCTACTCAGGCGTAATATACCATATGGGATTTACCTCAAAAAGAAGTTTAGTCCCATCATGCTCCACTCAAACTCTTCACCTATCTGGATCATCAAAATCACGATCCAGATCCATAACGATACCCAAAGTCCTAAACCAATTCCCACATCTAAACAGATTAGTCAACGACGAGACACGCCGAGACAGTGGGTTCTCACTGATTACCTCGTATCGATCCTTGTCATTCCACCGAGGAAAAACCAAGGATGATACAACACGATGACACCAACATCCATCCTATGTGAATGCAACCAAAACCCCGTTGCACTCACAACGCCATGTAAACCAACATTGTCTGCCACCAAGCAGAAAATGAGAAATCTCAGTCACCTAACTTCGATATACTCACTTTACCTGATGACCCAAGACAAATCACAATTCCACCAACCAATACACGATCAACGTACTGGTGACGCAACCATCATCTACCGTCATCTACCATTGTAGAACCTGAGAAGTCACCCTAATGACTTCGACATACTCATTACCAATGCGGAAGACCCGCATTCCACTCGTCACCTCAATCGTAACCTCTCGCGATTCCGAAGTTCCATCCAGATTGGAAACAACACACTCGGACACCAACCACGTGTCCATCACTGGTATACCTCTATCCGTGATCCACTCCCGAACCACAGATACCGAACATATGTGTATCTCGATGGAGTCACATCCCGACTCGTAACTCATCGTCATCCCAATCACCGGCACCAGCACCAGCACTAGTACCAGCACCAACGCTGTAACACCCCGGACATTCGAGGACTTTAATATTGTAATTTAATGTATCAATTGACGTTTTTACCCTTGTTAATGGTATGGCCAAATTGTTGACTTTTTGATTGGTGGGTCAAATGGACCTTGACCAATGACCGTGACGTAGTTTGGGACGTCACGAGTTCATAGACGGGTGGCACGTCCATTTCGGACGATCAAGGAAAAAGTTATGACTATCGGAAGTTCAGGGGCATTACCGTAATTGTGACGGTTAGGGCGAAAATGTTGACTTTTCGTTTAACAATTAATTTTCACACGACTCCAGGACCGTTAGGTAGGTCTCGACGTCCTGAGTCCGTAGACAGGCGGCACGCCGAAATCGGACTTCGTATGGCTGAGTTACGGGTCTAGGAAGTGAGAGGCATTTTGGTAATTATTGAACCAGGGGCATTTTGGTCTTTTGCCCTGGTTACTGTAGCAACCGCGGGGGAACCATGGACGGCACCATCATGTGCGGTGGTCCAGTGCACAATTGATTATGCCAATATGTGCTGGAAAGTCTGGGCTGTCTTTTGCTTTTGAACGTGGCCTGAACCGTCCAAACCTGCACGATCAAATTGTTAATTGAAATTCGAAGCTTTCGGGGGACAAATTTCAGTGGACAAATTGGACACCCACGAGCCTCTGGGACGGCTTGAATTTGTTTAAAACTGATTAGGACATAAGTGAGCATCACTCTGATGCAAAAATAACTGAGAACGGGTTAGGAAAACCAGAGAAACCATTTCGGGCAAAATTGGAGGGAAAATCGGGTTTTAATTTCTGGTGAGTGTTGGACCAAACCAAGGCCTGGTTTAGTCTTCTGGGAGTGTTTGGAACTCAACCACATCGAAATTGAAGGCTAACAGTCACGGTTGAGCTAGGACGGAGGCTGCTGTTTTCAGGGAAGTTGCAGAGCTTGGGACGACAACCTTCAGGTACTTTCAGACACAATTGATTGTTCATTTTGGTTCGTTTTGATCCTGTTATGCTTCCTGTGAAGTTAATTGGAAAATGGGTTTGAAACCAGGAAGTTCTGGTGATTGACCCGATTGGTTGATCGCGGGTCGATGGGTCGTTTGGGGATGTGTCGAGGTTGATTTTTGTCACAGAACCTAAATTGGATAGTTAATGAACATGTTAGGATCAAATTGGATTGAAATCGAGTAGGAATTGATGGGTATTCAACCGGGTCAAGCCGCGGGTGGCAGGCCCGTATTACAGACAAACGGGTGAAGGAGGTGACACTGTAGCTACAGTGTCAGGCGCGTGACTTTCACGCGCAGCCACTTTGGGCGGCGCGTGAGGGCGCGTTGGACCTTATCTCCGATCACGATCAACATGACTTTTGTTCCTCTCATCATTCTGAACATTTTTGGTGATTTAACCATGTTGATCTGAGATAAGCTTTGGTGGGTCAGTTTAGGGCCGGTTACCTTGGGAAACGTGTTGTACGGTTTCCCCGGGCCGGTTTCTATTTCGGACTTTGTGGTTAAACGTTTAAGACTTGTAGTGACCCTTACATGTGATTTGAACTGACAGGAATTGTACGATAATCTCGGTACAGGTCCGTACGCGCAGATTCGCAGCGGAATCGTACAGTGAGTGGGCCCGTTTTCATTAAACCCTTGCATGCTTAAATGTTTTCTGATTTACTTATATGTTCACATGCTGGAATCTATAAATGGTTTTGATGATTTTGAGATTTCGGTTATGGAACGTTTCACGGTATTTGGGCATGAGACCCGTTTGATGAAACGTAACGATCGGTTCAGATTTTACCTATGTATACATATATGTTTGCATGTGGATATCAATAAAATGTATTTGGTACTGCACTGTATAGATCCTTCCATATTATATTGTCTCCTCCGGATGAGGTACCCCGGAGAGGTCACGGACGTCTAGAACGTCCAGCGTCTATGACGCTAAGCATCGAGGATGCTGTAACCGAACAGGGTTCGGGGATTGAACTCGGAATTGAGACCCGAGTGGCACGCGTAGCCTTGTGATTGTGACCTTATTGGATGTCAGGGACGCCAGACATCAGGGATGTCGGATTGGAGTGTATAGTGCAGTGGCTAAAATTATGGTTATGATTTTATTACATGCCTTATGATTCATATTATATTATTTATGATTTTAAATGATGCTGCATGCATGTTTGGAAAAAGGGAGGGGTAAATTATATGTTTTACTTATCAAACGATTTTATAACTTGAGTTTCGGCCCACTCACCCTTAATGTTTTGGTAACCCCTCCAGGTCGTGATACTGAGGTAGAGGAGGAACCTGAGGCTGAGGCATAGATCTACTTCTGCGTACCTGAACCCCTGCTGGGTGGTGTACCCGCAGGGTATTGTTAGAGTCGTGCTCGCAACTTGTAATTTCGGATTTCATCCCTTGTTTGACATCTGTTTAATTCGGATTTGTTGTATGACTTTAATTTTGATTATTTATGCATTGGAGGTTTTGAGTCAAAATTGGTATTTTGATTATTTCTGCAAAATGGTAATTTTGTGCAGGAGGGGCATTTTGGTCATTTCCCCTCAGCCCAATCAGATAAGGGCAGGTGGCAGAGATTTTTTTGGCTGGCCTATGGTTGATGGACACGTGCAGGGGACTGGATGGTTCCACTACGTTCTCAAGTGTGCACGGCCACACGTTATCCCCATTTGAACCGTGCACACCTTCGAAAGAAACAGAAAACAGAGAGAAGAGTTGGGTGAGGCGGTGATCGATTTTGATGCTAGGGAGAGTGAAGTGTGGTTTAGGGAGGTCCTAGGAGTCGTTTGTGGTGGTTGCCGTGACGGGAAGTTCACGGTGGGAGGTGGTTCGACGGCGGGTACTTTGTACCCTGTTTAGCCGTGATTTTCAAACGGAAAATCGTGGAGTTGGAGGATGAATCGAGGGTTTCCGTGAGTTGTGTGTGGTTCAGTGAAGTCGTGGAAGGAGTTTGGAATGACCACCGTGAAGGGGGAAGTGCGGAGTGGCCGGAAAGAAAAACAGAGGATTGTTGGTTTTTCTTTCGAGCTTCAGTTGTGAAGCTATGGGTTGAGTCGAACCAAGAGAGTGAGGGGGATGGATTCTTTGAGAGTGGACGAAGTTGTAGGTGAAGATAGGAGGGGAAATGGTGGCCGGACGGTGGAGAACAGTTCTTGCCGGTCCGGGTTGCCGTCTGGTGCGAACCGGGTTCGAGCAAGGAAGACGGTGGTACTGTAGCAGGCGCGTGAGGCCCACGCGCAGCCACTTTGGGTGGCGCATGGAGGCGCGTGGGGAGGAATCCGGCCAAGCTTCCAACATGAGTTTAGTCCTAAATGTTCTAACGAATCCAATGGTACAGTTTTCGGGTTAATCGGACGGTGTTACGGAGTGGTTCGGGAATCTGTACGGTTTAGGGTTTAGGATTAAAATATTATTAAATTCCCAAAAAATTGGGGAAAATAGGGAAGGTATCCGTGATATAATTGTGACCCTATTTGGTATCTATTGACAGGACGGGAGACACCAGAGACGGTTGAGGAGCGCACGGAGCGCGAGTGACTTGTTCTGAACTGTGAGTGGACTCCTTCTTACTTCCGAGCATGCCTAACTGTTTTTATTAATGTTTTATGCTTTTATGTGTGTTTATATGTGATTGAGATGTTTGCACGTTTTTCGAGACGTTTTTGGGATTTTGCACGTTTTTCGAGAAAAAGTGGGTTTTCAGATTTTGATGCCATAATCTAGAAATTTAACCTAAAAACGTTTTCTGATGATGGTAAATAGGTTGTGGAATCTGATTTAGGATTTTCCTATGGTTTTGTTATGAACATGGATCTTTTTCGGACTTGGGTTCGGAATGTCGGTTCTGAACGCCGGAAGGGCTTCGAACTCGGGATTCCGAATTCGAGTTTGGTGATGGGTTTCAGAATGGTTTTACACTGAAATGAATTGGATTTGCTGGATCTGGATATGGGTTTAAAGACCCGGATATATGTGACGGGGGACGGGCCCGGATTGAGTTTAAAGACTCGGGAGTTTAAAGACTCGGATTTATATGTGAGGCCTGGTTGAGTTTAAAGACTCGGATAGGTCCAGCAGGTTTGATCGGAAAAAGTGTTTTGATGTTTATGCTCTGGTTTCTATCTCAGTTTTATAGTGTATCTGTTTCTTATGATGTTTATAGTGTTTCTGTTTCTTATGATGTTTCATATTATGATTTTTCTAATCCTTCGTTGGGCATGCCTGGTTTTAAACCGGAGGGAACAATGATTATATTTCTTTACTTTGATTTGATGGTAAACGGTTTTAAAATTTTTATTCCTTTCGGTCCACTCACACCTTCTTTTTTTTCAAATTCTCTCCAGGTCGTGGTGATAGCGCTGGGGTGAACGTTGAGGCAGATCTCGAGGCATAGAGCTTCCGACGTTCTTCCATTGCGGACTTAGACTTGTAGGACTTTTGATGCCCATTTTGTAGAACTATGCTCTGGCTTACTGTTGTATATCTTTACTCCTTCGTCTGATAGTTATGCTTATAGTTGTATTAAGGTCATGTTTTGGTACTGTAAGTGTGATTGTCAGACGGGAGCAGGATTCTTCCCGGGTATCGAGGTGATATTTGGGACGGGTCCTGACAATTGGTATCAGAGCATAGGTTGTGTCAATTTGTGTTGGGTCTAGGTTGTTATACTAACTCTATGCCTCTTTCAGCGTACGATTGATCATGCCTCCGAGACGTGAACCCCCTCCACAACCTGAAGATGAAGCGGCGAGAGGGACTGAGAGCGCTTCGATCGAGAGAGCCCAGAGGCTTGGGGCTACTACGTTCAGCGGTGGGGCTGATCCCGAGGAAGCTCACCGATGGATCACCCGATTAGAACGTATTTTTGGGGTGATGCACTGTCCTCCCGAGGATCGGGTATTGTTAGCTACTTTTCTGTTGGATGGAGCTGCTTACGAGTGGTGGTACACGCTGGAACTGTCCGGCTGGGATGCACATACCGTGACTTGGGAGACTTTCCGGGAGCGGTTTCTAGATCAGTACTATCCCCGTTCTTTCAGGGATGCGAAGGAAGCGGAATTCCTTCACTTGAAGCAAGGGAACTTGACAGTTGCTGAGTATGAGCAGAGGTTCCAGATGCTATCTCGTTTTGCTCCTGCATTTGTGGCGACTGAGGCGGAGAAGTGTCGCCGGTTTGAGTTGGGCCTCCGGGGAGAGATCAGGGCCATAGTGACAGCCGGCTCTTTTGCTACATTCCGAGAGTTGTCTGATGCTGCTGTCAGAGTGGAGGCCAGTTTACCTGCTCGACCACAGTATTCGGGCAGTGTTCGACGCCGAGAGCAGTCATTTCCAGGACCATCGAGTCAGAGGCCCCCAAAACGGGGTAATTTTGGTGGATCATTATCGGCTGGTGGAGCCCGGTTTGGCAGACCAGGCAGTTTTCAGGGCTCAGGATTTCGAGGAGCTAGGTCACAGCCGACTCCTCAGGCGAGTGCGACTTCAGTAGCTTCTACAGGGAGGCATACCGGTGGACCCGGTAGGGACACTTGCTTCTATTGTGGAGAGCGAGGACACTTCCGTCGGGAGTGCCCATTGTTAGCTCTGGAGGGTGGAGCAGGCAGAGGTGCAGCAGATCCCGGGCGGAGTATGACTTCAGTATCAGGGGCGGCAGGCCCTAGGGGTGGCGGTGGTGCCACGAGCAGTTCCAGAGGGCGCGGTAGGTCATCGGGACCTCAGGCACGAGTTTTTGCGATGACTCAGCAGGAGGCTAGGTCAGCACCGGGAGTGGTGACAGGTACACTCACCATACTTGGTCACACTGTTTTTACTTCGATAGATCCCGGGGCTACCCATTCATTTATAGCTCGGAGTTGTAGTTTGGTTAAGGAGAGGGAGGTGTCTACTTTGGATTGTGCGTTAGGCGTGAGTACACCTACTGGGGAGATGTTGGTAGTGACTCAGGTTTTGAGAGAGTGTCCGGTGATGGTAGGCCAGGTAGAGTTACTGGCAGATTTGTTACTCTTGGATTTACGGGACTTTGATGTGATCTTGGGTATGGACTGGTTGACGAGACATCATGCTTCTATCGAATGTTTCGATAGGAGAGTGACTTTTCGGAGTCCCGGATTATCAGAGACTACGTTTCAGGGGGATCAGCGTGCACTTCCTACGGGAGTTATTTCGGCACTCGAGGCTAGCAAATTGTTACGTAAGGGGTGCCAGGGTTACTTAGCTCATGTGGTGGATACGCGTGTGATAGGTCCTCAAATAAGCATTATTTTATATTATTTTATACCCTTTATACTTGACTTTTAATATTAAAATATTAAATAAATAGATAAATTAATTTATTTCGTGTTATTTTTATTTAAATAAATAAAGTTTATAATTTGGAGTATTTTGGCGAAAGAATCGTCTCGATCGGAATTATAACGAATAAATTATGGACGAATTTCGGTGAAATATTTCTAAATTAATTAAATTAATTAATTTGTGCAGCCCAAACCCAATAAAATGCAGCCCAGCCCAACAGAAAAAAAGAAAAAGAAAAAAAGAAGTCCTGAGCCCAAATCCATTTCTTTCTCCAGGTCCAGCCCGTGCAGCCCAACGGCGCCAAAAATTGACTACGCCCAAACTACGCATCAAATTAAACACGTAATTCGAGTGTTGTGCAATTTAAACCCTTTTTGTGTAGATGTAGTATTGGTAAATAGGGATCGTTCTTAACCGGGGAAATTAGGGAACATTAATAATGTGTTAGTGGGAGATGAATAAAAGAATAATGAATTAAAGAATTAAATAATCAAAGAATTAAATAATCAAAGAATTAATAAATTAAAGAATAGATGAATAAGAGAATAAAGAAATAAAAGGAATAAAAGAATAAAAGAATAAAAGAATAAAGAATAAAAAGGGATCAAAGAATAAAAGAATTAAAAGAATTAAAGAATTAAAGAATTAAAGAATAAAGAATAAAATAGGGGTTTTGAAAAGATTTATAACTAAATTAAAGAAAACACTAATTAAAAATTAAAATGCAAATGCTCATGCTAATTGGAATTTACAAACCATAGAGTAGTTTCATAGACAAAACCCACACTTTTACGTAAGTAATTTCGAATTAACAATCACATTATTTAAACTACTCCTAAAAATAGACTTCTTTCTAACATTTTGCTCATAATAAACCAATCACGAAATCCTGCCTTCATCATCTCAAATACTTACATATATCTTTCAATATTATAAATGCATCAACCATTAATGTGTGTCAAACATCAATATGCTTCAAACATTTACAACATGATTTACCTTAAGTTTATAATTAAATGCGCCGACAGCGATCAACATTTAATCTCTTCAATTCTACTCTAAGTGCACCGACAGCGGATAAAACTGACAGGACCCGCCCCGATCCCCCTGGGACTACCCGGGACGTGCCCTGCTCCCGTCTGACACCCAACGTTAAAATACCAAAAATACCCTTATTGAATATAAAATGCATAAAGAAAATCCATAGTTAAGTCATACATAGCACACCACACAAATACTCAAATACAAATAGTGTCAGACAAGGGATGGTTCCCGAATACAGTTTATTGAGCACGACTCTAGACACACTACGTGCCAACCTACCCAGCAGTAGGGTTCAGGTACGCAACGTAAACCTATGCCTCTTCCTCCTCGGGATCCTCCTCCTCCTCCTCGGGATCCTCCTCCTCGATAGCACTACCTGGAGGGGTAGTAAAACAACAAAGGTGAGTGGGCCGAAACTCAAGGTTTACAAAGTAGTTTACCATTTCGAAAACATATAGCTTTTCCCCTCCGTTTTCCGAAAAGACATGCATAGTATCAAAACCACAAAACCATATAGTCATAAGCAGAATAATATCAACATAATATAATCTTAGTCACTGCACTATACATCCCAACCCTGACATCCCAGATGCCTGACGTCCCAGACGCCCAATAAGGTCACAGTCTCAAGGCTACGCGTGCCACCCGGGGTCTCAATCCCGAGTCCAAATCCCGAACCTAGTCCGAGCATGGCATTCTAGATGCCTGACGTCCCAGACGTCCAATAGTAGCAATCCTGCTCCTGAGTCACTCTACGGTCCGGTCCCTCCGTAGAATGACTCCTCACAGGCAATGCGCCGTGACCGCTCCGGTGTACCTACATCCGGAGGAGATAGAATCCTAGGGTAGATCTATACAGTGCAGTACCACAGATGATATCGAGTTCCATTATACATATATATGACTCCAAACCAGTTATAAACAACCAGACGGGTCTCATGCCCAAACATCGTAATACGTGCCATAAATCATACACAAGCTGAACAGATACTTTTACTCAAATCACATATAGATATAGGAGAAAGTAAAACAGTTATGCATGCCGAAGTTTAGTGAAATCAAAGGCCCACTCACAGTACAATCCCGCTGCACTCCCGAGCGTAAAGCCCCGTCCAAGGTTTAAAGTACAATTCCTGTCACGCCCAAAACATACGTAAAGGTCACTTTAAGTCCCTACTAAACAACTACGAAACCCTAGACTGAAACCGGCCCGGGAAAGCCGTCCGAACACGCTTCCCAAGGCATCAAACCCTAATTTGACCAACTTAACGATCTCCGATCGACACGAAACCACCGCCATTGGATCCGTATCGTCGAAACCTTGAAAATGGCACTGGTCCCACACAAAACACTGTTCACACGCGCCCCCCACGCGCCGGTCAACCCTCTGGTCAACAGTGCTACAGTGATGCTGACGTCAGCATGACGTCACTGCTGACGTCAGCATGACGTCACTGCTGACGTCAGCATGACGTCATCACTGACAGTGTCAGAGGACACGTGTCAACAGTCCATTGGTCCCTGGTCTGACAATATTCTGACATGATGACGTCATCATGACGTCACTGCTGACGTCAGCATGATGACGTCATCAGCTACAGTATCGGGTCTGCGAATCGGGTCACCGCAGACCCACGGTTCGACCCGATCACAGATCGTGATTCCGACCACCAAAATCGATGGGGTTTGTTCCTATGGACTCGTCTGAACATGTTCTATGGCTCTGTGTGATCAAAACTGGATTTTAAGATCAAGGAATCACCTGAAAAACGATGGGGAAATGGCTGCCGGTTTTGGTCCGTCTTCTCCGGCGAGCCGTCACGTTTCCAGCCACCAACTCAGGTCCAAAACGTTCGTCTAGTCCCCTAGGTTAAGTCTCAAAAACAACCAAGCAATTGCAACGTTAAAAACGGACGGTTTGAGGCAGGGAAGGAAAATCGGCCATTACGGGTTTGCAGGCTTACCGCCGCCGTGTCGCCGCCGTGGGCTGCCCAGTCCAGTCCTACGCCGTCCAGAGGTCACAATGGTCCTAGCCCTAGGTTGGTTCGAGCCCAGACGTCGTGGTTTGGATGGTCTGATGATTTTGGGCTGCACGGGTCCTCACGGGTTTGTGGGTTTTCCGGCCGTGCAGGGTGGCCGTGGTGGCGTTGGCCGGTGTCTGGTGGTGGTGGTGCACGGTCTGGTGCTGCCTGATGAAGAAGGTTGGGTGGTTAGCTGCTGGTGTGATTGTTTGAAGGGTGGGAGGTTGCACGGTTTGAAGGAAGGAATGAAAATGAGGAAATGAGTCTCTGATGGCTTAAGAACAGAAGGAGAAATAGAATGGATGGCTGTGATTCATCCTGAGTGAAGAGTGAAGGGTGAGGATTTAAGGAAAAGAAATTAATTAATTAATCCTATGGCAGACCAAGATCCAGAATGTTGGGGATGATGTGGATGGGGTAGATGAGTGACATGTGTCACTCATCAAGGGTCCAGATTGATTGGGTTAAAGTAAAACAGATTATAATATTTTATTATTAATTTAAGTTCCGAGTCTCGGTTAGTTCGGTTACGTTCTTGACCATAACTTTTTCGTCGTAAGTCCGATTTCAGCGTGCCGCCTGTCTACGGATTCGTATCGACGAGACCTACGTAACGGTCATTGGCCCTCGTCCGTTGGACTTCCCGGGTCAAAAGTCAACATTTGGCCCCCAAATGGCCAAATTACCAAAATGCCCCTCGACTTCCGAACGTCACAACTTCTTCCTCGAACGTCGGAATCGAACGTGCCACCTGCCTATGAACTCGTGACGTCCTAAACTACGTCACGGTCACGTGTCAAAGTCCTAAATACTTCCCGAGGTAAAAGTCAACTTTTCCCCCCCTCAGGGGCAAAACGGTCAATTTACAATAAAATAATAATTACGATAGTTCGGGTCGTTACAATCTACCCACCTTACAGAAATTTCGTCCTCGAAATTTACTCGAATAAAAACGGGTACTGCTCCCTCATCAAGTCTTCGGGTTCCCACGTCGCCTCCTCGACGTCATGGTTCCTCCATAGCACTTTCACCAACCGAATCGTCTTATTTCTCAGAACCTTGTTCTTCTGATCCAGAATCTGCACTGGTTTCTCTTCAAAGCTCAGATCAGTCATCAGTTCTACTGGTTGTTCCGGCAAGGCATGTGAATCGTCCCGTAGGTATTTCCGTAACATGGACACATGGAAAACATCGTGCACTCTGGCAAGTTCTGGAGGTAATGCCAACCGGTATGCCACTAGTCCAATCCTCTCAATGATCTCGAACGGTCCAAAGTAACGTGGACTCAACTTCCCGCGTCGGCCAAAACGGATAATTCCTTTCCATGGAGATAACTTAAGGAACACAAAATCTCCAACCTCGAATTCCAAGTCTCGAATTCGTCGATCCGCATAGCTCTTTTGGCGATCCTGTGCTGCCTTCAATCTTTCCTTGATAATTCGAACTGTTTCCTGGGTCATGTCCATCAAATCCGGTCCTAAAGCTGCTCGCTCTCCTACCTCCATCCAACAGATAGGTGTCCTGCACTGTCGGCCATACAGTGCCTCGTAGGGTGCCATCCCGATACTTGCCTGATAACTGTTGTTGTATGCGAACTCCATCAAAGGCAAATGGGTATCCCACGAATCCTGAAACTGCAGTACACAAGATCTCATCATGTCCTCCAGTGTCTGGATAGTCCTCTCTGACTGCCCATCGGTCTGTGGGTGGAACGCTGTGCTGAAATGTAAGTTTGTACCCAAGGCGTTCTGCAAACTTCGCCAGAACCTAGATGTGAAACGCGGATCTCGATCAGACACTATCGACTCCGGCGTACCATGAAGTCGAATGATCTCCTTCACAAACAGCTGAGCCAGTCGGTTTGGCTTAAATGTCTCCTGTACTGGTAAGAAATGAGCTGACTTGGTCAATCGGTCGACAATCACCCAAACTCCATCGCATCCCCTCTGAGTCCTTGGCAACTTGAAGACAAAGTTCATGGTAATGTGATCCCACTTCCACTCGGGAATCGGAAGCGGTTGCATTGCTCCATACGGTCTCTGCCGCTCGGCCTTGACCTGCTGACAGGTCAAACATCTGCTCACAAACACTGCAATATCCTTCTTCATTCATGCCCACCAATAGTGGTCCCGGAGGGTACGGTACATCTTTGTACCTCCCGGATGCATGGCATAAGCCGAACTGTGGGCTTCCTCGAGAATTTCTTCCCGTAACTCTGCCACTGCAGGAACACACAAACGGCCCAGTTTCACCAGAGCTCCATCTGGTCGAATAGTAAAGTCCTGCCTCTCGTCTGCTTCGACCTCGATCCTGTAGATACAAAGTGTCGGATCCTCCAATTGTGCCTCGATAATCCGATCGACGAGCACAGGTCGTACATGAAAACTGGCCAACAAAGCTCCCTGCTCATCCATCCCCAGCATAACTCCAGCTCTTCGGAGTTCCACTAGCAAAGGAAGGTACACCAGCCTCAGGTGTGCAATTGATCCTGCTGACTTCCTACTGAGTGCGTCTGCCACAACGTTCGCCTTCCCTGGATGATATTCAATCGTACAGTCATAATCCTTGATCAGTTCCAACCACCGTCGCTGCCTTACGTTCAGCTCCTTCTGAGTGAACAAATGCTTCAAACTCTGATGATCGGTGAAGATCCTGCAAGTCACCCCGTACAGATAATGTCGCCAGATCTTTAAAGCGTGAACCACCGCCGCCAACTCCAGATCATGCGTAGGGTAGTTCAGCTCATGTGTCTTTAGTTGTCTCGATGCATAAGCGATAACTCTGCCATTCTGCATCAGCACGCAACCCAAACCTTGCAACGATGCGTCACTGTAGACTTCGAACTCTCCACTGTTATCCGGCAAAGCAAGAACAGGTGCGGTAGTTAACCGACGTTTCAATTCTTGATAACTCTGCTCACACCGTTCATCCCAAACAAACTTTACTCCCTTCCTGGTTAAACGAGTCAACGGTGCAGCAATACTAGAGAAGCCCTCAACAAATCTCCGGTAGTATCCTGCCAAACCAACGAAACTCCGTACCTCTGTCACGGTTGTCGGTCTAGCCCAATTTGTCACCGCTTCGGTCTTCTGGGGATCCACGCTAATCCCGTCTGCTGACACTACATGTCCCAGAAAACCAATGCTGGTTAGCCAAAACTGACACTTACTCAGCTTGGCGTATAACTGGTTCTGCCTCAGCTTCCCTAACACCGAACGTAAGTGTTCCTCATGAGCTTGAGCACTCCTCGAGTACACAAGGATGTCATCAATGAACACGATCACGAACTTATCCAAATAAGATCGGAAGACCCTATTCATTAGATCCATGAATGCTGCTGGAGCATTCGTCAAGCCGAAAGGCATCACAAGGAATTCATAATGCCCATATCTGGTCCGAAACGCTGTCTTCGGGACATCTCCTTCAGCAATCTTCAACTGGTGATAACCAGATCGTAAATCTATCTTCGAGAAGTACTGTGCTCCCCGCAGTTGATCAAAGAGATCATCAATCCTGGGTAAGGGGTACTGGTTCCTTACCGTGACCTTGTTGAGCTGTCGATAATCCACACACAAACGGAGGCTCCCCTCCTTCTTCTTCACAAATAATACTGGTGCTCCCCACGGTGATGTACTCGGTCGGATGAATCCCAAGTCCACCAACTCCTGCAATTGGATCTTCAGTTCCCGTAACTCCGCTGGTGCCATCCGATATGGTGCCTGCGATATAGGTCGTGTGCCGGGAAGTAGTTCAATCGTGAACTCAATCTCCCGATGTGGTGGTAAACCAGGCAAATCTTCCGGGAACACATCCGGAAATTCCCGCACCACAGGTATATCATCGGCACCCGAAGTATCACTATTCGTCGTCACAACATGCGCCAGATAACCCTGGCATCCCTTCTGTAGAAGCTTCGTAGCGGCAAGTGAAGAAATTACTTCAGGTAGCGAACCGTCGCGCTCTCCCTGAAAAGTAACCTCCGGCAAACCCGGACTTCGCAGAATCACCCGCCTACTACAACAGTCGATGAGCGAACCGTGCTCAGTCAACCAATCCATTCCCAAGATAACATCAAAGTCATGGATATCCATCAGGATTAGATCAGCTAGCAGATCTACATCCTCCACCCTTACTGGGCATCTCCGGATCACCTGATTCACGATGTACACAACGCCCATCGGTGTACCAACACCCATTTCACTATCCAAGGCTGACACCTCACGATCTAACATACCCGCACAACTTTTCGAAATAAAAGAATGAGTAGCCCCAGCATCCATTAATACCCGTACAACAATATTTGAGATATGAAGAGTACCTGTAACCACACCAGGGGCTGACCTCGCCTGCTGCTGAGTCACTGCAAAAACACGAGCTCGGGGTCCCGCAGTCTGTCCGCGCCCACGTGCGCCACGCTCAGCACTCTGTCCTCGGCCTCTGGAAGGGTGAGAAGCCGAACTCTGTGTCACACTAACACCTTTAGTCTCGTTGTTCCTTGACAACAAATGGCAATCTCGGGCATAGTGGCCCGCTCCTCCACAAGCAAAGCAATTAACTGTCCTCGGTCCATCCCAAGACCCTCCTGATGTACCACTCCAAGCCTGATGCTGTCCAGAACTGAATCTCGATCCACCCCTCTGAGAGTTCCCATGTCGACCTGACCAGCCACGACCACGTAGAGATGAGGGTGCTCCTCGGTAATTTCCCCCCTTAGAGATCTTTGGGCCGGTTGGTCCAGGATGTGGACGATCCCGGCGCTGCCCCTCGCCTGATGATTGTCGCGCCTGGTGTGCCGCCAGACTGGCCTCGACACGAACTGCAGCGTCGACCATGTCCCTCAGAGTCGCGTAACTAGTAGCCGTCACACTTGCCCGCAACTCCCCTCGGAGTCCCAACTCAAATCTTTGACATTTTTCCTCCTCAGTACTCACAAAAGCTGCGGCAAAACGGGAAAGCTTCCCGAAGGTCTGCTCGTAATCTGCTACGGACATATCTCCCTGTTCCAGCCGCAGGAACTCTGCCTCTCGTGCCATGCGAAATGAACGCGGGTAATACTGATCTAAGAATCGGGCACGAAAGACCTCCCATGTGGTGGTGTGAACGGTCCACCCGGACATCTCAAGACCATGCCACCATTGATAAGCCCCGCCTTCCAGTAAGAAGGCCGCCAATGCCACCCGCTCGCCGGGTGGGCAATGCATCACGGTGAAGATTCTTTCCCATTTCGCAATCCACTCATGGGCATCCTCGGGGTTTGATCCCCCGCTGAACGGTGTGGCTCCCAACCTTTGAGCCCGCTCGATGCTAGCACATTCCATCTCTCTCGCGATTTCCTCGTCAGTTCGTATTTGAGGAATTCACCTTGGAGGCATAACCCGCTGTTAAGAGGCATAGATTAGATACTGACATCGTTTAAACTAAGTACTGACCACTAGTCTAGCATGCTGACCACAACCTAGTGCTCTGATACCAAGTTGACAGGACCCGCCCCGATCCCCCTGGGACCACCCGGGACGTGCCCTGCTCCCGTCTGACACCCAACGTTAAAATACCAAAAATACCCTTATTGAATATAAAATGCATAAAGAAAATCCATAGTTAAGTCATACATAGCACACCACACAAATACTCAAATACAAATAGTGTCAGACAAGGGATGGTTCCCGAATACAGTTTATTGAGCACGACTCTAGACACACTACGTGCCAACCTACCCAGCAGTAGGGTTCAGGTACGCAACGTAAACCTATGCCTCTTCCTCCTCGGGATCCTCCTCCTCCTCCTCGGGATCCTCCTCCTCGATAGCACTACCTGGAGGGGTAGTAAAACAACAAAGGTGAGTGGGCCGAAACTCAAGGTTTACAAAGTAGTTTACCATTTCGAAAACATATAGCTTTTCCCCTCCGTTTTCCGAAAAGACATGCATAGTATCAAAACCACAAAACCATATAGTCATAAGCAGAATAATATCAACATAATATAATCTTAGTCACTGCACTATACATCCCAACCCTGACATCCCAGATGCCTGACGTCCCAGACGCCCAATAAGGTCACAGTCTCAAGGCTACGCGTGCCACCCGGGGTCTCAATCCCGAGTCCAAATCCCGAACCTAGTCCGAGCATGGCATTCTAGATGCCTGACGTCCCAGACGTCCAATAGTAGCAATCCTGCTCCTGAGTCACTCTACGGTCCGGTCCCTCCGTAGAATGACTCCTCACAGGCAATGCGCCGTGACCGCTCCGGTGTACCTACATCCGGAGGAGATAGAATCCTAGGGTAGATCTATACAGTGCAGTACCACAGATGATATCGAGTTCCATTATACATATATATGACTCCAAACCATTTATAAACAACCAGACGGGTCTCATGCCCAAACATCGTAATACGTGCCATAAATCATACACAAGCTGAACAGATACTTTTACTCAAATCACATATAGATATAGGAGAAAGTAAAACAGTTATGCATGCCGAAGTTTAGTGAAATCAAAGGCCCACTCACAGTACAATCCCGCTGCACTCCCGAGCGTAAAGCCCCGTCCAAGGTTTAAAGTACAATTCCTGTCACGCCCAAAACATACGTAAAGGTCACTTTAAGTCCCTACTAAACAACTACGAAACCCTAGACTGAAACCGGCCCGGGAAAGCCGTCCGAACACGCTTCCCAAGGCATCAAACCCTAATTTGACCAACTTAACGATCTCCGATCGACACGAAACCACCGCCATTGGATCCGTATCGTCGAAACCTTGAAAATGGCACTGGTCCCACACAAAACACTGTTCACACGCGCCCCCCACGCGCCGGTCAACCCTCTGGTCAACAGTGCTACAGTGATGCTGACGTCAGCATGACGTCACTGCTGACGTCACTGCTGACGTCAGCATGACGTCATCACTGACAGTGTCAGAGGACACGTGTCAACAGTCCATTGGTCCCTGGTCTGACAATATTCTGACATGATGACGTCATCATGACGTCACTGCTGACGTCAGCATGATGACGTCATCAGCTACAGTATCGGGTCTGCGAATCGGGTCACCGCAGACCCACGGTTCGACCCGATCACAGATCGTGATTCCGACCACCAAAATCGATGGGGTTTGTTCCTATGGACTCGTCTGAACATGTTCTATGGCTCTGTGTGATCAAAACTGGATTTTAAGATCAAGGAATCACCTGAAAAACGATGGGGAAATGGCTGCCGGTTTTGGTCCGTCTTCTCCGGCGAGCCGTCACGTTTCCAGCCACCAACTCAGGTCCAAAACGTTCGTCTAGTCCCCTAGGTTAAGTCTCAAAAACAACCAAGCAATTGCAACGTTAAAAACGGACGGTTTGAGGCAGGGAAGGAAAATTGGCCATTACGGGTTTGCAGGCTTACCGCCGCCGTGTCGCCGCCGTGGGCTGCCCAGTCCAGTCCTACGCCGTCCAGAGGTCACAATGGTCCTAGCCCTAGGTTGGTTCGAGCCCAGACGTCGTGGTTTGGATGGTCTGATGATTTTGGGCTGCACGGGTCCTCACGGGTTTGTGGGTTTTCCGGCCGTGCAGGGTGGCCGTGGTGGCGTTGGCCGGTGTCTGGTGGTGGTGGTGCACGGTCTGGTGCTGCCTGATGAAGAAGGTTGGGTGGTTAGCTGCTGGTGTGATTGTTTGAAGGGTGGGAGGTTGCACGGTTTGAAGGAAGGAATGAAAATGAGGAAATGAGTCTCTGATGGCTTAAGAACAGAAGGAGAAATAGAATGGATGGCTGTGATTCATCCTGAGTGAAGAGTGAAGGGTGAGGATTTAAGGAAAAGAAATTAATTAATTAATCCTATGGCAGACCAAGATCCAGAATGTTGGGGATGATGTGGATGGGGTAGATGAGTGACATGTGTCACTCATCAAGGGTCCAGATTGATTGGGTTAAAGTAAAACAGATTATAATATTTTATTATTAATTTAAGTTCCGAGTCTCGGTTAGTTCGGTTACGTTCTTGACCATAACTTTTTCGTCGTAAGTCCGATTTCAGCGTGCCGCCTGTCTACGGATTCGTATCGACGAGACCTACGTAACGGTCATTGGCCCTCGTCCGTTGGACTTCCCGGGTCAAAAGTCAACATTTGGCCCCCAAATGGCCAAATTACCAAAATGCCCCTCGACTTCCGAACGTCACAACTTCTTCCTCGAACGTCGGAATCGAA
Source organism: Prinsepia uniflora (assembly GCA_032719365.1). NCBI lineage: Eukaryota > Viridiplantae > Streptophyta > Magnoliopsida > Rosales > Rosaceae > Prinsepia > Prinsepia uniflora. The sequence continues at coordinate 4,272,963 of CM064869.1, read as the reverse complement.
CGTGCCACCTGCCTATGAACTCGTGACGTCCTAAACTACGTCACGGTCACGTGTCAAAGTCCTAAATACTTCCCGAGGTAAAAGTCAACTTTTCCCCCCCTCAGGGGCAAAACGGTCAATTTACAATAAAATAATAATTACGATAGTTCGGGTCGTTACAAAAACACTTAACATCAAATTGAAGTTTAAGCACTAAAACATATGAAGTAAAAGAAATTCAAAAAGTAAAACACATGGAGATTGCATTCTTACTTACAAATGTTAGAAATAAAATACCAATAACAATAGTAAAGAATAAATGAAAATAACATAAAAATAACATAAATTACGAATAAGAATTAAAAGAAAACTAATTAATAAGAAAATCTACAAGAAGTAAAAATGGTCCCCAAAAATGTCTCTCAAAAGAGAGAAACGAAAGAACTAACTAAGAACTAAGAACTAAGAACTAAGAAAGAAATGGAAGAATGAAACTAATTGGGGACTCCCCAAATACATGAAATGACCTCCCTATTTATAGAGGGAGTGCCACAATTGTTTAATTAAAAGTACAAAATTAAAATATAAAAATAGCAATAAGATAGTACATGAAGAAATGATGGAAATGATGAGATTGGGTGGGAAAAGATGCTGATTTTGGGGCAAATATGCTGATTTTGGGAACTTCCCACCGAATTTCCTTGCGATTTTCGGTGGTTTCTCATATTTCGTCCATAATTTCTTCGTTATAATTCCGATCGGGACGATTCTTTCACCAAAATGCTCCAAATTCCACGCTTTATTTATTTCTACAAAAATATCACAAAATAAATTAATTTGTCTAATTATTTATTATTTTAATATTAAAAGTCAAGTATAAAGGGTATAAAATAATATAAAATAACGCTTATTTGAGGACCTATCAAATACCCCCACACTTAAACTTTGCTAGTCCCTAGCAAATACTAAAATTAAACTACAAAATCAAAACAAGTGAACCTTTAACCATTTGTCTCAATATTTCATTATTATCATCATGGCATAAAAGATTTTCACTTAAAACATTTAAGCATATGGAATTCAAAAGTTAATACTTTGTAAAAAAATGCTTCAACAAGTAAGATAATGAGTAAATATGGTGAAATGGATCTCAACATGAATAAAACAAGTATGAATCAACTCACAAGGATATGCACTCATAAATTCACTCAATTTTGTAAGGGTTTGTGTTTGCACTCAAAGTATGTGAGAAATACTCACATAATCGAAATGAAGTACTTTTGCAAAAATATCAAACAAACACCTCAAGATAAAAACAACATATACTTGCACAAATGAACCAAAACCATAAGCTTACTCAAGTGATTGACTCCACTAATCAAAATTTACCATCTTAAGGATCATAAGGTCTTTACGAAGGTTGTAATGGGGCTAAGTTTAGAGGCAAGGAATATATAGGACAAGTGGTGCTCAATTCGTTCCAAGACTCAATAGGCTCCCAAAACGTATCATAGCTTCCCAACCTTAGTGCAATGATGTCAGTAATCCATCCTTTCGAACATAGGCCTAATTCCATCATGTTGGGCCTCACAATCATTCTTTGTGTCGGATTTACAAATGTAAGGGACTTAACTCAAACATTACATAACCAAACCTTATTACCTTGATCGAGACTCAACTTTTTTTTTTCTCTTTTTTTTTTCTTCTTTTTTTTTCTTTTTGATTTTTTTGATTTTTTGGTTTTTTTTTTATCAAGGTAATAACATGTGTAACGACCCGTCCCAAATTCCAGGATTAGATTAGTGACTAATCACGATTAGTGAGGTTAATCGGTGATTAGTTAGGCTAAATCGGACGAACGATGCGAAATGACCGTTTTGCCCCTAGTGGTGGCAAAACATTGACTTTTCAATCGGGCGGTCAAATGGACTTTGACCGATGACCGTGACGTAGTTCGTGACGTCACGAGTTCATAGACAGGTGGTACGTTCAATTCCGACGTTCGTGGAGGAAGTTATGACGTTCGGAAGTTTAGGGGCATTTTGGTAATTTTGGTTAAATGGGGTCAAAAGTTGACTTTTTGACCAGGATGTCCAATGGCCGAGGGCCGAGGACCGTTACGTAGATAAGGACGATACGAATCCATAGACAGGCGGCACGTCGAATTCGGACGTTCGACAGCAAAGTTACGGTTCACGGAAGTTCAAGTGCACTATTGCACGAATTACGAAACGAGTTAACTTTTGGACTTAGTGGGGGCCCAGATATTTAATACCTGCCCTATGGATGAGTGACAAGTGTCACCCATCCACATGCCCTCTCTTTTCCTTCATGCACCGTGCATTCCATTCTTCCTCATTTCAAACACACACACACAAAACTACCCGATCTCACATCCACCATCCTTCCATCTGTGCAACCCAAAACCCATCCATCCTTCATTCAAGCAACCAGGGATGGAAGAGGGGACTGAGGAGGTGGCTGGGCGGCCAGAACCGCCATCCACGGCGGCGAGAGGGACAAGAACCCGTGAGGTTCACGGTGAGGCCCTTTTGATCCATTTTTACATTTTTGATGTTATGGTTCATTTCTAATGATTTTAATGAGTCCATTGAGTTGCTAGGGACATGTTAGGAAGGTTTTAGGAAGCTAGGGACTGCTGTGAAGCCATGGCTGCATTTTGAGAATTTTGAACCATTTGGTTCAAAATCAAACCTTAGGATTTAGGTGTTTTTAGGTAGTTTTAGGGATTGAAATGGATGGAAAACATCAAAATAGGAAGAAAGGAATCGAAAAGGAAGAACTAGGATGACAAATGGGGTGTCTAGGGCTGTGAACCGGTCACGCCGGTCCAGTTGGACCGGCCAAACCAGGTGAACCGGCCATGAACAGTAAAACCGGTCTGCTGGAAGTTAGAGCCGATGAACAGTATTTTCGACCTTCTTGGGGCGCGTGAGGGCGCGTGAACAGTAATTTGGGAATCTTCTATTCGATGTAACGAAGATTTTGGGACTGGTCTCGCGTCAATCGGACATCGTTTCGATAGTTTTCGGGGTGTCGGAAGGTTTAGGGTCGGCTTAAAAATAGTTAAAAGTTCGGGAAAATTACGGGGCTTTGATGGGAGGTTAATTAAGTAGTTATTAACCTTCTATTAAAATTTGGACAGGTTTGGGAGTCCCGGTAATGGTGATCGGCTCGGGGAGCCGAATGGCACGCAAATCGAGGCGGCAGCTCGGACGGTCTGTGAGTGGACCTTGTTTTCTAAATTGGTGCATGCATAAATGTTTATTATATGTTTTATTACTTGTTTGATGATGCCATGGGTGCATTTGTATGTGGTTACGTATAAGCACGTATTTCGAGGTTTCGGCCTTATACGGTGCTTATACGGGTCTGTATTTCTTTATTGATTTAAATGAACTGAATTTGGATTTCAAAATGATAAACTCGGGTATGAGACCCATTTGGTTTTGTCTCGGGCATATGACCTCAGATTCCGGGCACGGTGCCCAGTTGGTGTCCTATGTTCGGGTACGAGACCCAGTCACTTTACGGTTTTGATTTCAGGTCCGGGAACCTTAAATGGATTCCCAGGTTCATGACGGTTTATGGGAACCGGCATGAACCCTTGTTATGGTATCATGGTTCATGACGGTTTATGGGAACCGGCATGAACCCTTGTTGGTTATTACGGTACATGACGGTTTATGGGAACCGGCATGTTACCTGGTTATGTTATTACGGTACATGACGGTTTATGGGAACCGGCATGTTACCTGATTATGGGTATTATGGATTCATGACGGTTCATGGGAACCGGTCGTGAATGTTTATGTTATGTATATATATGTTCGTCTACCTTCCTTTACTTCTATTATCTCCTCCGGGGAGGGTCGTTGGCCTGGGTGGACCCCGGAGTAGTCACGGAGCACCGACTGAGTGGAGTCACCCCCCAGTTGGGTTCCTTACTCTCAGGAAGGCTATGATTACTATTACCTCGGGTAGGGTCAGTGGTCTACGGACATTGATCTTGACTTTGAGAAGACTCGGATTGAGACCTGGGTAGCGCGCGCGTGGCTTTGGATACCGTGACAGGATTGGTTGTGTGACTTATATATATGTATGTGATGTATATATGATATATGATATGTGGTGTGTACAGGTGTGCACAGGATTTGAGCAGTGGCTCGTGTACTTGGTTTCTTTATGGTTTGGGGCCGAGTCCCTTATGGATTTGGGCAGTGGCCCGTATGGTCGTTTTTATTGTGGTCCTTTCGACCTTAGTTTATATCTGCTTTGGGCTTAGTCCCACATATGGTTTGTTTTGGATAAATGATTTTCGAATGCATGCATGCTTTTTAGTGGAGGGTACAAATGTCTTCTCGTTAAAATGTTTTTATAAACTCTTGTTTTGTCCACTCACAGTTTTTAATGTTTTGACTGCCCTTCAGGTTGACATCGGATGTGGACTGTAGCAGAGACGGAGATATCACATGCCTCCTCCAGATCCTGGCGTACTCTGATAGCCCGGGAGGGCAAAGGTCGGAAATATCCCTTGTCTAACACTTCGTGTCAGACGGGAGCAGGGTCATCCCGCACTAATCCCGGGGGGATTGGGATGGGTCCTGTCAACATGTGTCAACAATACAACAAAGCTTGAGTCGGTAAATCCAAATAATTCACATAAAAGTCTTTTCAACATCATTATTTTCTTCTTACACAATCTTTATATCTTCAACCGAGTTCTTGGAACAAGGGTAAAGGATGTCTATACTAAGCTCAAGTGTTTAGATAATCATGGTGATGAAAGAAAGGCTTAATGTGGGCTCAGAAGGGTTAAAACTAAGGGGGTCGCAACTCGTGCGCACAAAATAGGGAACATGGATATTTGAATTTGTGGTGTTAACCCTAATGCCTTAATCATATCCAAAATCAGAGAGTTTATTGACTTAAAAGCTTTGAAAATCACATTGAATAAGTTCTAGTACTCTAGAGTTCATTAAAAGCTATGGCAAGTAGTTATGAGGCATATGTATATCAATTTAAACAAAAAACTTATGAATCACTCATCAAAGATGTATATAAAGTTCTAAAGCTCACATAAGGTTCATATGATTCATACTTATCTTATCATGCTCGTTTATATGCCAATTTACATGCATTATCTTCAAGTTATAACACTTAATCACAAAATATTAACAAACAAATTCAAGTTGTAGTGATTATCTTTATGGCCATCACATATTCCTTTCTGTTCATTTATGTCATTGACAAGTTAAATGGCAACTTAAGACTCATAAAAACACTAAGTTAAAACAAAAAGATTCAAAAAAAACAATAATATTTTTTTTCATTTTTTTTTTCACCCTTTTTTTTATAATTTTTTTCAATTTTTTTTTTTTTGAACAATTAAAATTGTAAACCATTCCCCCACACTTAAATTCTACATTGTCCTCAATGTAGGAAAATACGAAGTAATTAAACATAGAATCAAAGTAAGGAAGATGATTTACGAAAATAATAGGAAAACATTAAATAAACAAAATAAAAGAGAGTGAAGGGTGGAGGATAGCAAATCTGTATTGATGACTCCTTCACATCCCGGGAACACATTGGGTTGCCTCCCAACAAGCGCTTGAAGTTTAACGTCCATCCAGCCTAGACAGAGATGCAAGTTAGTTAGTCAGAGATGTACGTTAATTAAGAATGCAAGTTAGATATGCAAATTAAAGTTAATGATGCAATGTGAGTTAAAGATGTAAATTAGAGGAAGAGTGCAATGCAAGTTAAACTAAATATGCAAGTGAAGTTAAAAATGCAAGTTAAATGAAAGATGAAATGCAAGTTAGAATGAAAGATGCAAGTTAGTTAAACGAAAGATGCAAGTTAACTTTGTCATGACAAATAATGTAAATTAAGATATAAACAATATTTACATGTCGGGGGAAGTCAAAGATATATATGGTTCACATAGCCTCAAAGTTTAAATGGAGACTTATACGTCCGTGCGGCCCAAGTAAATATCTTGGATTAATTCAACTGTTTGGGCAACTTCAAAAGTGACCAGGTTAGAAAGAATACACATAAGAGGCAGGGCTATTTTCTTAGACCCAAAACCCGTTATGAGTACCGTCCCTTGTCCTAGACATCACCCTCGAAAATTTCTTACTCCAGAGGAATTAAGATGACTCAAGTGTTAACAATCACCGTGAGTGAGAGTTAACAAAAGAGTCTTCGTCGATAAAGATCAAAATCTAAATTTCAAAACACAAGTGATCTACATATAGCCGAGACTGATGCATGAATGCAATAACTATTTACAAGTATGTTTTTATGCACAATTTACAAATATAACATGACAATTACATATGAACAATTTATACAAGTATGAACAATTTATTTACAAGTATGGTTTCATTCACAAGTAATGATATTTACAAAACAAATTCTCATTAACAAACTAATATATGTATAATATTTATTTAACCATTGAGATTTACACTAACACAAAGTGAAGATAAGAAATTTAAATTTATTATTTTTTAAAATTTATGTTTTTTTCGGAATTTAAAAAAAAATAAATGAAGATTTTTTTTTTTTACGAATTTTATGCTTTTTTTTTTATTTACAAAACAATATAAAAATAAAAATAAGGAAAAGTGAATAATTACTATAAGCATTTATGAACATTTAAAAAGAATGATGTACAAGTATGAACAAGAATAATATAACAAGTAAGAGAATTATAAACAAACATAAATGAAAGTCTATTATGAACAAGTATGTATGTATACTATGAAATATAAAAGTTATGAACAAGTATAAAAGGTAACAAGTAACACATATACAACATTTATTTACAAGTATGAATTAACACTAACATAAAGCTAAGATAAGATTTTTTTTTTTAATTTTTTTTTATTTCGAATTTTTTTTTAAATTTAAATTTAAATTTTATCAAGACATAACCAAATAAATAATTACATAAGTGTAATCAAAAAGTTAATGGAATAAAAAGTTAATGGAATAAAGTTAGTGGAATAAAAAGTTAATGGAATAAACTTAATGGAATAAAAAGTTAATGGAATAAAAAGTTAGTGGAATAAAAAGTTAATGGAATAAAGTTAGTGGAATAAAAAGTTAATGTAATAAAGTTAGTGGAATAAAAAGTTAATGGAATAAAATTAGTGGAATAAAAAGTTAATGAAATAAAAAGTTAATGGAATAAAGTTAGTGGAATAAAAAGTTAATGGAATAAAGTTAGTGGAATAAAAAGCTAATATAATAAATTAAGTGGAATAAAAAGTTAATGGAATAAAGTTAGTGGAATAAAAAGTTAATTTAATAAAAAGTTAATGGAATAAAGTTAAAGTTAATGAATTAAAGTGTAAAGAAATAAAGTGTAAAGAAAAAAAAATTAAAAGTAAGCAAAAGTGAATATGTATAATATACATTTATGACAAGTATCAATTTTAATATGAACAAGTAAAAGTAAAAGTAAACAAATTAAATTAAATAATGAACAAGTATCAATTTTAATATGAACAAATACAAAAAAAAAATTATGAACAAGTATAAATTAGAAATTAAGAATAAGTAAAGTATGAGCATTATAAACAAAAATAATAAGAACAATAATAAGATGGATAAATAAAATATAAACAAGTAAGTAAGGGTTATAAACAAATATAATATTAACAAAAGTAAAATTTATAAACAAGTATAATATGCACAATTTATATACATACACTAACAAATTAAAAATGATTTTCAATTTCCCCGGCAACGGCGCCAAAAATTGACTACGCCCAAACTACGCATTAATTTAAACACGTAATTTGAGTGTTGTGCAATTTAAACCCTTTTTGTGTAGATGTAGTATTGGTAAATAGGGATCGTTCTTAACCGGGGAAATTAGGGAACATTAATAATGTGTTAGTGGGAGATGAATAAAAGAATAATGAATTAAAGAATTAAATAATCAAAGAATTAAATAATCAAAGAATTAATAAATTAAAGAATAGATGAATAAGAGAATAAAGAAATAAGAGAATCAAAGAATAAAGAATTAAAAGAATAAAAGAATAAAAGAATAAAAGAATAAAGAATAAAAGAATTAAAAGAATAAAAGAATAAAGAAGGGGGGTTTTGAAAAGATTTATAAACTAAATTAAAGAAAACACTAATTAAGAATTAAAATGCAAATGCTCATGCTAATTGGAACTTACAAACCATAGAGTAGTTACATAGACAAAACTCACACTTTTACGTAAGTAATTTCGAATTAACAATCACATTAATTCTAACATTTTGCTCATAATAAACCAATCACGAAATCCTACCTTCATCATCTCAAATACTTACATACATCTTTCAATATTATAAATGCATCAACCATTAATGTGCGTCAAACATCAATATGCTTCAAACATTTACAACATGATTTACCTTAAGTTTATAATTAAATGTGCCGACAGCGATCAACATTTAATCTCTTCAATTCTACTCTAAGTGCACCGACAGCGGATAAAACACTTAACATCAAATTGAAGTTTAAGCACTAAAACATATGAAGTAAAAGAAATTCAAAAAGTAAAACACATGGAGATTGCATTCTTACTTACAAATGTTAGAAAGAAAATACCAAGAACAATAGAAAAGAAGAAATGAAAATAACATAAAAATAACATGAATTACGAATAAGAATTAAAAGAAAACTAATTAATAAGAAAATCTACAAGAAGTAAAAATGGTCCCCAAAAATGTCTCTCAAAAGAGAGAAACAAAAGAACTAACTAAGAACTAAGAACTAAGAACTAAGAACTAAGAAAGAAATGGAAGAATGAAACTAATTGGGGACTCCCAAAATACAAGAATTGAAGCCATATTTATAGGTGGAAAAAGCTATCAAAAATAATATAAAAATACAATAAAAAATGTGGAATAATGGAATGATGAGTAGTAAAGATTTGTGATGATGTTTAGAAGTGGTTTGAGTTGTAAAGTTACAAAATTGAGTTGGAAAGTGGAAGGAATTTGGGTGGAAGTTTGGTGGAAATTGGGTGGAAGCTGCTGGAAAAGAATTCAGCAGAGAGCTGCTGAAAAGAGGCATGGAATTCGGTGGACTGCTGCTGATTAGAAGGGAAGAAACTCGGCGGGGACGCGCTGAAGGAGAGAGCAGAGCTTCGGCAGGCGCGCGCTAAGGAGTAGGCTTGACGTTCGGTGAGCGCGCGCCGAAGAGAATCGGTTGGGCTGGGGCGCTGAGACGCGGGCTGGCTGGGCCGGCCTGAAACGGATTGGGCCGCACGGGCTGACAGAACTGGGCCGCTCCTTGGGCTGCACGGGCTGGACCTGGAGAAAGAAATGGATTTGGGCTCAGGACTTCTTTTTCTTTTTCTTTCTATTGGGCTGCAGCATTTTATCAAGGTAATAAGGTTTGGTTATGTAATGTTTGAGTTAAGTCCCTTACATTTGTAAATTCGACACGAAGAATGATTGTGAGGCCCAACATGATGGAATTAGGCCTATGTTCGAAGGGATGGATTACCAACATCATTGCACTAAGGTTGGGAAGCTATGATACGTTTTGGGAGTCTATTGAGTCTTGGAACGAATTGAGCACCACTTGTCCTATATTTTCCTTGCCTCTAAACTTAGCCCCATTACAACCTTCGTAAAGACCTTATGATCCTTAAGATGGTAAATTTTGATTAGTGGAGTCAATCACTTGAGTAAGCTTATGGTTTTGGTTCATTTGTGCAAGTATATGTTGTTTTTATCTTGAGGTGTTTGTTTGATATTTTTGCAAAAGTACTTCATTTCGATTATGTGAGTATTTCTCACATACTTTGAGTGCAAACACAAACCCTTACAAAATTGAGTGAATTTATGAGTGCATATCCTTGTGAGTTGATTCATACTTGTTTTATTCATGTTGAGATCCATTTCACCATATTTACTCATTATCTTACTTGTTGAAACATTTTGTCACCATGTATTAACTCTTGAATTCCATATGCTTAAATGTTTTAAGTGAAAATCTTTTATGTCATGATAATAATGAAATATTGAGACAAATGGTTAAAGGTTACTTGTTTTGATTTTGTAGTTTGATTTTAGTATTTGCTAGGGACTAGCAAAGTTTAAGTGTGGGGGTATTTGATAGGTCCTCAAATAAGCATTATTTTATATTATTTTATACCCTTTATACTTGACTTTTAATATTAAAATATTAAATAAATAGATAAATTAATTTATTTCGTGTTATTTCTATTTAAATAAATAAAGTTTATAATTTGGAGTATTTTGGCGAAAGAATCGTCTCGATCGGAATTATAACGAATAAATTATGGACGAATTTCGGTGAAATATTTCTAAATTAATTAAATTAATTAATTTGTGTAGCCCAAACCCAATAAAATGCAGCCCAGCCCAACAGAAAAAAAGAAAAAGAAAAAAAGAAGTCCTGAGCCCAAATCCATTTCTTTCTCCAGGTCCAGCCTGTGTAGCCCAAGGAGCGGCCCAGTTCTGTCAGCCCGTGCGGCCCAATCCGTTTCAGGCCGGCCCAGCCAGCCCGCGTCTCAGCGCCCCAGCCCAACCGATTCTCTTCGGCGCGCGCTCACCGAACGTCAAGCCTACTCCTCAGCGCGCGCCTGCCGAAGCTCTGCTCTCTCCTTCAGCGCGTCCCCGCCGAGTTTCTTCCCTTCTAATCAGCAGCAGTCCACCGAATTCCATGCCTCTTTTCAGCAGCTCTCTGCTGAATTCTTTTCCAGCAGCTTCCACCCAATTTCCACCAAACTTCCACCCAAATTCCTTCCATTTTCCAACCCAATTTTGCAACTTTACAACTCAAACCACTTCTAAACATCATCACAAATCTTTACTACTCATCATTCCATTATTCCACATTTTTTATTGTATTTTTATATTATTTTTGATAGCTTTTTCCACCTATAAATATGGCTTCAATTCTTGTATTTTGGGAGTCCCCAATTAGTTTCATTCTTCCATTTCTTTCTTAGTTCTTAGTTCTTAGTTCTTAGTTCTTAGTTAGTTCTTTTGTTTCTCTCTTTTGAGAGACATTTTTGGGGACCATTTTTACTTCTTGTAGATTTTCTTATTAATTAGTTTTCTTTTAATTCTTATTCGTAATTCATGTTATTTTTATGTTATTTTCATTTCTTCTTTTCTATTATTCTTGGTATTTTCTTTCTAACATTTGTAAGTAAGAATGCAATCTCCATGTGTTTTACTTTTTGAATTTCTTTTACTTCATATGTTTTAGTGCTTAAACTTCAATTTGATGTTAAGTGTTTTATCCGCTGTCGGTGCACTTAGAGTAGAATTGAAGAGATTAAATGTTGATCGCTGTCGGCGCATTTAATTATAAACTTAAGGTAAATCATGTTGTAAATGTTTGAAGCATATTGATGTTTGACGCACATTAATGGTTGATGCATTTATAATATTGAAAGATGTATGTAAGTATTTGAGATGATGAAGGTAGGATTTCGTGATTGGTTTATTATGAGAAAAATGTTAGAATTAATGTGATTGTTAATTCGAAATTACTTACGTAAAAGTGTGGGTTTTGTCTATGTAACTACTCTATGGTTTGTAAGTTCCAATTAGCATGAGCATTTGCATTTTAATTCTTAATTAGTGTTTTCTTTAATTTAGTTTATAAATCTTTTCAAAACCCCCCTTCTTTATTCTTTTATTCTTTTAATTCTTTTATTCTTTATTCTTTTATTCTTTTATTCTTTTATTCTTTTAATTCTTTATTCTTTGATTCTCTTATTTCTTTATTCTCTTATTCATCTATTCTTTAATTTATTAATTCTTTGATTATTTAATTCTTTGATTATTTAATTCTTTAATTCATTATTCTTTTATTCATCTCCCACTAACACATTATTAATGTTCCCTAATTTCCCCGGTTAAGAACGATCCCTATTTACCAATACTACATCTACACAAAAGGGGTTTAAATTGCACAACACTCAAATTACGTGTTTAAATTAATGCGTAGTTTGGGCGTAGTCAGCGTGCTACGCCAGTGAGGGCGGAGGATATACCAGCGGTACGGGAGTTTCCCGATGTTTTTCCCGAGGAGTTGCCAGGACTACCCCCACACCGAGATCTTGAGTTTACGATTGAGCTTCTACCAGGTACACAGCCTATTTCTCATACTCCTTATCGTATGGCACCTGCAGAATTGAGGGAACTTAAGGCCCAGTTGCAAGAGTTGGTCGATATAGGATTTATTCGACCGAGTATGTCACCTTGGGGAGCACCTGTTTTGTTTGTCAAGAAAAAGGACGGAGGATTGAGATTGTGTGTGGATTACAGGCAACTGAATAAGGTAACTATTCGGAATAAGTACCCCCTACCCCGGATTGATGATTTGTTTGACCAGCTCAAGGGAGCACAGTATTTCTCGAAGATTGATCTTCGCTCCGGTTATCATCAGTTAAGGGTTAAAGAGGAGGATATACCGAAGACAGCTTTCCGGACCAGGTACGGTCACTATGAGTTTGTGGTGATGCCTTTTGGTTTGACTAATGCCCCAGCAGCTTTTATGGACCTTATGAACCGAGTGTTCCGGCCCTACTTGGATCGTTTTGTGATTGTCTTCATTGATGATATTTTGGTGTATTCGAAGAGTGGGAAGGCGCATGAGAAACACCTGAGGATCGTGCTTAAAACGTTGAGGGAGCATCAGTTGTATGCGAAGCTCAGTAAGTGTCAGTTCTGGTTGACCAGTGTTGGATTTCTTGGCCATGTGATTTCGGCCGAGGGTATTCGAGTGGATCCTCAGAAAGTTGAGGCGGTAGCCAACTGGGAACAGCCTAAGACGGTGACGGAAATTCGGAGTTTTCTGGGTTTGGCAGGGTATTACCGGCGTTTTATTGAGGGCTTTTCTATTATTGCAGCACCGTTGACGAGGTTGACACGGAAGGGAGTTCGGTTTGAGTGGGACGATAAATGTGAACAGAGTTTCCAGGAGCTTAAAAGGCGGTTGACAACTGCTCCTGTATTGGCCCTTCCAGATGATAGTGGGGAGTTCGAGGTGTACAGTGACGCTTCTTTACAAGGTTTGGGTTGTGTCTTGATGCAGCACGGGAAAGTGATTGCTTATGCTTCCCGGCAATTAAAACCCCATGAGGTGAACTACCCTACACATGACTTGGAACTGGCTGCGGTGGTTCATGCATTGAAGATTTGGCGACATTACTTGTACGGTGAGAAGTGCAGGATCTTCACGGACCACAAGAGTTTAAAGTATTTGTTCACTCAAAAGGACTTGAACCTCAGACAGCGCCGTTGGTTGGAGTTACTTAAGGACTACGACTGTACTATTGAGTATCATCCAGGGAAGGCTAATGTGGTAGCCGATGCTTTGAGCAGGAAGTCAGCTGGTTCTTTGTCGCATCTGAGGACAGTACGATTACCTTTGCTGGTTGAGCTCCGTAGGTTGGGAGTAGAGTTGACTGTGGATGATCAGGGAGCACTCCTAGCGAGTTTCCATGTGCGACCTGTTTTGATTGATCAGGTGATTGATGCTCAGTTTGAGGACCCTATTCTGGGCATCATTCGGATTGAGGTCGAGGCTGGAGAAAGACAGGATTTTGAGATCCGTGAGGATGGAGCCTTGGTTAAGAATGGACGGTTGTGTGTACCTGAAGATGAAGTTTTGAAGAAGGTGATACTGGATGAGGCTCACTGTTCAGCTTATGCGATGCATCCTGGTGGGACCAAGATGTATCGTACACTTCGAGAGCATTACTGGTGGTCAGGGATGAAACGTGAAATTGCAGAGTATGTTAGTAGATGCTTGATTTGTCAACAGGTAAAAGCCGAGCGGCAGAGACCTTATGGAGCAATGCAACCTTTGCCGATCCCCGAGTGGAAATGGGATCACCTGACTATGGATTTCGTGTTCAAGCTTCCGAGAACACCGAAGGGACATGATGGTGTGTGGGTTATTGTGGATCGACTTACGAAGTCTGCTCATTTCTTGCCAGTACGGGAGAACTTCAGGTTGGAACAGTTTGCACAGTTGTTTATAAATGAGATTATTCGGTTACATGGGACTCCGGAGTCGATAGTATCTGATAGAGATCCGAGATTCACTTCTCGATTTTGGCAGAGCTTACAGGAAGCTTTTGGGACTAAATTACACTTCAGTACTGCTTTTCATCCTCAGACAGATGGGCAGTCTGAGCGGACTATCCAGATTCTCGAGGATATGATGCGAGCTTGTGTGCTTCAGTTTCAGGGTACTTGGGAATCACATCTGCCTTTGATGGAGTTCGCCTACAATAACAGTTATCAGGAGAGCATTGGGATGGCTCCTTACGAGGCTTTGTATGGGCGGCAGTGTCGGACTCCATTGTGTTGGACTGAGGTTGGTGAGAGGAGGTTGACTACTTCTGAGCTGGTGGAGCTTACTCAGGAAAAAGTGGCACTGATTAGGGATCGATTGAAGGCAGCGCAGGACCGCCAAAAGAGCTACGCTGACCGTAGGATCAGGGATTTGGAGTTTGCTGTTGGAGACTGGGTTTTCCTGAAGCTATCTCCTTAGAAAGGAATTGTACGATTTGGCAGACGAGGGAAGTTGAGTCCTCGTTACATTGGACCGTATGAGATCTTGGAGCGGATTGGTCCTGTAGCTTATCGATTGGCCTTACCAGCAGATTTGGAAAAGGTACATAATGTCTTTCATGTTTCTATGCTTCGGAAGTACATTCGAGATGATTCGCATGTTCTGGAAGCACAACCAGTGGAACTGAGGGAAGACTTGAGTTTCGAAGAGCAGCCTGTTGCAATCTTGGATCGGAAGGATAAAGTTTTGCGAAGGAAGACGGTTCCCTTAGTGAAGGTATTGTGGAGAAATCATCAAGTCGAAGAAGCTACTTGGGAACCCGAGGCCTTGATGCGGGAACAGTACCCTTACTTATTTCACTGAATTTCGGGGACTAAATTCTTTTTAGGGGGGTAGATTGTAACAACCCGTACCTACGGGAAGGGTAAAAATGTAGTTTTTGTGAAGTTTTGTAAAAAAAAAAGAAGACGATTTTGCCCTTGTGAATAGTAGACGAAAAGTTGACTTTTGGTACTATCGATTGGATGAGTGTTAGCCCTTGACCGTGACGTAGTTTAGGACGTCACGAGTCCGTAGACAGGTGGCAGGTTCGATTCGGACAACCGGAGGAAAAGTTATGATGTACGGAAGGTTGGGGGCGTTACCGTAATTTTGAGTCAATAAGGGAAATGTTGACTTTTTGGAGGAATCGTGATTTTCACGTAGACCGAGGACCGTTGGATAGGTCTCGACGTCCTGAGTTCAACGACAGGCGGCACGCTGTCATCGAACGTCGGACGGAAAAGATACGGGTCTGGAAAGTCTGAGGGCAAAATGGTAATTTTGTGCAGGAGGGGCATTTTGGTCATTTCCCCTCAGCCCAATCAGATAAGGGCAGGTGGCAGAGATTTTTTTGGCTGGCCTATGGTTGGTGGACACGTGTAGGGGACTGGATGGTTCCACTACGTTCTCAAGTGTGCACGGCCACACGTTATCCCCATTTGAACCGTGCACACCTTCGAAAGAAACAGAAAACAGAGAGAAGAGTTGGGTGAGGCGGTGATCGATTTTGATGCTAGGGAGAGTGAAGTGTGGTTTAGGGAGGTCCTAGGAGTCGTTTGTGGTGGTTGCCGTGACGGGAAGTTCACGGTGGGAGGTGGTTCGACGGCGGGTACTTTGTACCCTGTTTAGCCGTGATTTTCAAACAGAAAATCGTGGAGTTGGAGGATGAATCGAGGGTTTCCGTGAGTTGTGTGTGGTTCAGTGAAGTCGTGGAAGGAGTTTGGAATGACCACCGTGAAGGGGGAAGTGCGGAGTGGCCGGAAAGAAAAACAGAGGATTGTTGGTTTTTCTTTCGAGCTTCAGTTGTGAAGCTATGGGTTGAGTCGAACCAAGAGAGTGAGGGGGATGGATTCTTTGAGAGTGGACGAAGCTGTAGGTGAAGATAGGAGGGGAAATGGTGGCCGGACGGTGGAGAACAGTTCTCGCCGGTCCGGGTTGCCGTCTGGTGCGAACCGGGTTCGAGCAAGGAAGACGGTGGTACTGTAGCAGGCGCGTGAGGCCCACGCGCAGCCACTTTGGGCGGCGCGTGGAGGCGCGTGGGGAGGAATCCGGCCAAGCTTCCAACATGAGTTTAGTCCTAAATGTTCTAACGAATCCAATGGTACAGTTTTCGGGTTAATCGGACGGTGTTACGGAGTGGTTCGGGAATCCGTACGGTTTAGGGTTTAGAATTAAAATATTATTAAATTCCCGAAAAATTGGGGAAAATAGGGAAGGTATCCGTGATATAATTGTGACCCTATTTGGTATCTATTGACAGACGAGAGACACCAGAGACGGTTGAGGAGCGCACGGAGCGCGAGTGACTTGTTCTGAACTGTGAGTGGACTCCTTCTTACTTCCGAGCATGCCTAACTGTTTTTATTAATGTTTTATGCTTTTTATGTGTGTTTATATGTGATTGAGATGTTTGCACGTTTTTCGAGACGTTTTTGGGATTTTGCACGTTTTTCGAGAAAAAGTGGGTTTTCAGATTTTGATGCCATAATCTAGAAATTTAACCTAAAAACGTTTTCTGATGATGGTAAATAGGTTGTGGAATCTGATTTAGGATTTTCCTATGGTTTTGTTATGAACATGGATCTTTTTCGGACTTGGGTTCGGAATGTCGGTTCTGAACGCCGGAAGGGCTTCGAACTCGGGATTCCGAATTCGAGTTTGGTGATGGGTTTCAGAATGGTTTTACACTGAAATGAATTGGATTTGCTGGATCTGGATATGGGTTTAAAGACCCGGATATATGTGACGGGGGACGGGCCCGGATTGAGTTTAAAGACTCGGGAGTTTAAATACTCGGAT
Organism: Prinsepia uniflora; assembly: GCA_032719365.1. NCBI lineage: Eukaryota > Viridiplantae > Streptophyta > Magnoliopsida > Rosales > Rosaceae > Prinsepia > Prinsepia uniflora. The sequence goes on along the minus strand of CM064869.1, from coordinate 4,256,036 downwards.
ATTATGATATTACCCCCATAGGCCTATTGAGTTTAAAGACTCGGGAGTTTAAAGACTCGGATTTATATGTGAGGCCTGGTTGAGTTTAAAGACTCGGATAGGTCCAGCAGGTTTGATCGGAAAAAGTGTTTTGATGTTTATGCTCTGGTTTCTATCTCAGTTTTATAGTGTATCTGTTTCTTATGATGTTTATAGTGTTTCTGTTTCTTATGATGTTTCATATTATGATTTTTCTAATCCTTCGTTGGGCATGCCTGGTTTTAAACCGGAGGGAACAATGATTATATTTCTTTACTTTGATTTGATGGTAAACGGTTTTAAAATTTTTATTCCTTTCGGTCCACTCACACCTTTTTTTTTTTCAAATTCCCTCTAGGTCGTGGTGATAGCGCTGGGGTGAACGTTGAGGCAGATCTCGAGGCATAGAGCTTCCGACGTTCTTCCATTGCAGACTTAGACTTGTAGGACTTTTGATGCCCATTTTGTAGAACTATGCTCTGGCTTACTGTTGTATATATTTACTCCTTCGTCTGATAGTTATGCTTATAGTTGTATTAAGGTCATGTTTTGGTACTGTAAGTGTGATTGTCAGACGGGAGCAGGATTCTTCTCGGGTATCGAGGTGATATTTGGGACGGGTCCTGACACGCGTGCTACCCGGGTCTCAATCCGAGTCTTCTCAAAGTCAAGGTCAATGTCCGCAGACCACTGATCCTACTCGAGGTAATAGTAACCATAGCCTTCCTGAGAGTAAGGAACCCAACTGGGGGGTGACTCCACTCAATCGGTGCTCCGTGACTACTCCGGGGTCCACCCAGAAATCATATCCATAATCCTGTCGTCTGCTCCCACTGGGAGTCATCAGACCTCACACCGCGATCCACCAGTCATATTCATTGTATTACACTCACAAGATGAGTGATGGAGGTGGGAAATATGTGTGTTTGTGTTTTGAAGAAAATGGAGAAAATGGTGAAGGGGGGGTTTCGGGTTTCGGGTGTGAGGAAACAAAGAAGAAAGAGATGATAGCTGATGAGAGAAGAGAAATGGAGGGTGAGGATTGAATGATTAAAATAGAATGGATGGTTAAGATTTAAGGTTGTTAGGATTTATTATAAAATAATTAAAATATTATTATTTAATTACTTAGATCCACATTTTGGGGAAGTTAGCCAATAGGATGAGTGACACTTGTCACTCATCCATGGGACCCACCAAAATATCTGCCCAAATCAGATTTCGCCGAATCGTCCCCGTCTCGAAGTTCATGCATAGTGAAATCGAACTTCCGTGACCCATAACTCTCCCGTTCGAAGTCCGATTTCAGTGTGCCGCCTGCCTATGGATTCGTATCGTCCTTATCTACGTAACGGTCTTCGGCCCTCGGCCATCGGACCTCCTGGTCAAAAAGTCAACATTTGACCCCATTTAACCAAAATTACCAAAATGCCCCTAAACTTCCGAACGTCATAACTTCCTCCCCGAACGTCGGAATTGAACGTGCCACCTGTCTATGAACTCGTGATGTCACGAACTACGTCACGGTTATCGTTCAAAGTCCATTTGACCGCCCGATCGAAAAGTCAACGTTTTGCCACCATCAAGGGCAAAACGGTCATTTTGCATCGTTCGTCCGATTTCGCTCTACTAATCACGGATTAGCCTCACTAATCGTGATTAGTCACTAATCTAATCTAGGAATTTGGGACGGGTCGTTACAATCCCCCTAAAGTCCATTAGCTCGTTGATTTTGTTGTGTAGTGCCCTTTGTGGGTGTAGGTTGTGGGGAGGTGGAGTGAACTTGTGTTGGTGGTGTTCAGGAGATGTACGTGATTTGGAGCGACATCTGATGATGTTGTAATGAGCGGTAATGCCTCCCGTTTGGTGCCTCCAAGTCATGAGATATTTTAGGGTTGAAGTTTCTTATTTTTAGGTTCTTGTGTTGTACCAAACATGTTATCTGGATATGATTGGCTGCTTATGAGTCGTTGCGCTCATTGTTCTTTTCGAACCCTCCTTTTGTATGTTCTTTGTTGCAGTCCTTATGGTAATTTTAATGACAATTTTTAGGAACAAAAAAAAACACTGTTGATGATGCTCTTAATTGTATACCTACTTAGTGTAGCGATAAATTTTAGATTCGACTCTTCTAAGCGCATGCACACATTGCCTATAAACCCCTTCTTAATAAGATGGTGCATATATACCCCTACAAGTTCCAAAATGAGGAAGAAAAAAAAGGAAATGGAGGTTGGAAAATTTTCAACTATTTCAACATGTTTTGGGTTAGCCTTTTCTTGACCACCTTATCTGATTCTGATCCAACGGCAACCAGTTTGGGGTGTGCGGTTTGATTTGGGTCAGCCGCCCAAGCCACGACCCACTAAATTTAGAATAATTTATTATTATAAGGCATAGTTTGGTTCAATTCGAGATTTTAAAAGAATTATCTAATGATTGATATCCTATTCTGAATTGCACGGTGAAGGGATCAATTATAGATTGATACATCCATTGAATTATCATTCCAATATAAGACGAAATTTGTTGGATTCATATTTTTAAGGCATGAAAAAAAGAGTATGAAATAGTGATAAAGAAGATACAAAATGTCAAATCGGTCAAGTAAATTTAATTTAATTAGTTCTAGTGTTAGTTTGTAGACAACTAGTTTCAAGTTCGAATCTCAATGATATGTTATATAGATAATTTTCAAAAAAATTTCAGGATAAAAAGAAAGTGTCAAATTATCGTATATAAATTGACTCAAAATAATTACCCTCCCTAAAATAAAACGGAATCCAACTAAACCAAACCGGTGAATTCCATTTGTCATCTGAATTTGCCAAGTAAAAATGCATGCGACTTGGCTTTTAAGTGTGATTTTTGTTTGTTCTACTTTCATGGCTACAAATTAGGTTAACGTTTAAAAGTCCAAGGTTGATTTGGTCGTTATCCATTAAACAAATCAATCACTGATTCGAATTTCAGCCACACTTCTAGAAGTTGGATTCAAACACGCTTCTCTATTTTGGCATGGCCACAATTCACAAACCAATTCCAATTTCCACATCTTCTTCATTTGAGCAGAGCGACTTAATTTTGCATGCAACAAAAACTGGTGCCAAGTCTTACTCCTCCTTTTGGCAATGCAATTGTTGATTCATCACATCCTTTGATGTCCTCACTGACTTCACCGTCTTATATATCACCCAGAGTTCCACTCCCTTCAACAAATAACTCTCTCTCTCTCACATACATAAGCACAAACACTTGGCCGGCACTGCACACAGCACAGCCATGGCAGATCAACCTTCGTCAACCCCAACCTCCTCCATCGACCCTTACAAGACTCTCAATATGGTCCAAAACCCAGATGGCTCCGTCACCCGCCAACTCCCATTCCCCACAGCCCCCACAACTCCGACTCCCCCCGACTCCATTTCCACCACTACCGCCCACTCCAACTCACCCCAACTCGCCCTCTCCAAGGACATCCCTATAAACCCAAAAACACAAACCTTCATCAGGCTCTTCAAACCCCACCCTCTCCCCGAAAAACCCAACCTCCCTCTCATCATCTACCTCCACGGCGGCGGCTTCGTCATCTTCTCCGCCGCCTCTCAACCTTTCCACGACGACTGTTGCTCCTGGGCTCTCACCGCCCGAGCCGTGGTCGCCTCCATCGAGTACCGCCTCGCTCCCGATCACCCTCTTCCCGCCGCCTACGACGACACTGCCGAAGCCATCACATGGCTCCGCAACCAGGCCTCCGACGTCAGCGGCTGTGATCCCTGGTTGAAAGACACCGTTGATTTCTCCAAGTCTTATATAATGGGTGGCAGCGCTGGGGCTAATATCGTCTACCACGTGGGTCTACGCTTCGCGGATGTTGATCTCTCGCCGATCAGGATCCAAGGGCTGGTAATGAACCAGCCTTTTTTCGGTGGGGTCGAGAGGACTAAATCCGAGATGAGGCTGATCAACGATCGGATTTTGCCGCTGGTTTCTACTGATTCGATGTGGGCCATGTCTTTGCCCAAGGGGGCTGATCGCGATCACGAGTATTGTAATCCGATGGCCAAGGGTGGTGATGAGAAGATCGGACGGTTGCCAACGTGTGTAGTAAGGGGGTTTGAGGGGGACCCACTGGTGGATAGGCAGAAGGAGTTTGTGGCGTTTTTGGAGAGAAGTGGGGTCCGCGTGGTGACCCGGTTTGATGAGGGTGGTTGTCATGGCGGGGAGTTCTTTGACCCCAGCACGGCCCAACCTCTGTACGACATCGTTAACCAATTAATCCGCGAGTGAAAACGACGGTTACGATCTTGTCATTTTGAATCGGCAATGTGAAAGACGGTAGCTGAGAGTCTGAGACAGCGTTATTTTTACACAACCATCAATTTTCTTTTTAAGGTCAAGGTTATTTAAGCTGACTAATAAAAGATTTACCGCAATCACTTTCCGTCGTACGGTTAATAAAAGATCTTACCGCAATCAATTTTTTTTTTGAATCGTTTTTGAACCATTCAATTATTTTAGCTTTAAAATTAAAATATCAAAGATTTTTCGCATAAAAAAAATTGATTAAATTGAAATATTTTAGTTGTTTATATGTGATAACTAAATTGAAGATCCATTTTAAAAATATTGATTGTTATAAATATACGCGTATTGGTATAGCTCATTTATTTTTTATCTTTAAAAGTTTCTAAGAAAAATGTTATATATTCTAACCCCACTATACATGCATGAGTAATTAGTGGGAAGTTCTCTCCAGATGAAAATTGAAGCTTAATTTGATATTTTATGCCCTTAATTTTAAGAAGGATGATATTAAACTACGGATGGAGATCAGAGAGTTAAAATATAATGCTTGATAGATTCGATGATATATATATATACTTCAAATGATTTTTTTTTTTTTTTTTTTTTGCGAAGGATCTTTTTAACTCAAAATGATATTATGGCACATGCACTTTGATTAGTTAAGATAATTTATGTGGGCATCGGAATCAAAGTATATTGATTTTTATCATGTATTAGATTTAACGATTAAATTTCTACTAGCATATTTTGATTACTGCGCATTGGCAAAGTTACAATGGGATTAGGGGAGTCTTGGCCCCCACTGATTTATATATATTTTTAATATAATATATGTATATATATTATAATGTAATTTAATTAATTAAAAATTTACTTTATATATATAAGAATTATTAAAAAAATTGTAATTAACTATATATTTTGAAATTACCATTTAATTTGGAAATAGAATTTCACACATATATTATTATTATATATAATTTATAAAAATTCTAAAGATATTTCGATATAGTAATATATGGTTCATATTATATTTAATTTTTAAAATTTTACACATATCTATTTAATTTTAACATTTAAATCATAATTTATTTTGAATATACAACGATTTTAAATTGAAAATTTATCGAAAACAAACCACATATAATTATAGTAAATTAATAATGTAATCGGATTTTTTTGTATTTTATAATTTAATTAATTATATATATTATAATGAATTAAATTATATTAAATATTTTTAAAATGTCTCCATACTGACGAACTCTTTAAGTCAATCTGCATGTGAATTATGCGAATGGGAGAAAGGAAGATGACGTAACTAAAGAACTCTCCGAGTTTATTTTTAAAATTCCAGTTGTCCTTCCCAGAAAATGTCAACAGAACAGATCTCTTGGGATCATGATTGTCCACTTCCTCGCCATGACCATAATTAATTTTTATCAATAAAAGAAAGATATAATGTAAAAAGTCAAGTAAATTCTAAAACTTAAGGTAACTAATCATTTAAATGCATATCTTCATTTTAGCAAGAGAACACTGATTTTGACAACGGACCTGTGGCTGTAATCAATCAATGCCTTCTTTTCTGGGTAAAGTCGATGTCAATAACTAAATTGCTTGCAACAAAAACAGCTGCATATCCATCCTAATCTTCTTAAATGTGTTGATTCATCACATCCTTCAATGTCCTCGTTTGCCTCACCCACCTACTACCTATATGTCCACTAACATTGATCACTCATTTCCTTCCACAAATAACTCTCAGCTTCTCACACACATAAACACAAACACTTGGTGGGCACTACACAGTCCAAGCACATCCATGGCATATCAGCCTTCTTCAACCCCAGACAACATTGATCCCTTCAAGCTCCTCAATATCGTTCGAAACCCAGATGGCTCTCTCACCCGCCAACCCCCATTCCCCTCAGTCCCTCCAAATCCAACTCCGACCGAGTCTATTTCCGCCGCCACTGAATCCAACTCGCCCCAATTTGTCCTCTCCAAGGACGTTCCCTTGAACCCAACAAACCAAACCTTCATCAGGCTCTTCAAACCTCACCCTCTCCCCCCAAACCCCAACCTTCCTCTCATCATCTACTTCCACGGCGGCGGCTTCGTCGTCTTCTCCGCCGCTTCCAAACCCTTCCACGACTCCTGTACTCGCATGGCTCTCTCATCTCGAGCCCTGGTAGCCTCCGTCGATTACCGCCTGGCTCCCGAGCACCCTCTTCCGGCGGCCTACGACGACGCTGCCGAAGCCATCACGTGGCTCCGGAACCAGACCTCCAACATCAACGGTTCTGATCCCTGGTTGAAAGACACCGTTGATTTCTCCAAGTGCTTTTTAATGGGCAGCAGCGCCGGGTCTAATATCGTGTACCACGCGGGTCTACGCTTCGCGGGTGTCGATCTCTCACCGATGAAGATCCGAGGGTTGATATTAAACCAGCCTTATTTCGGTGGTGTCCAGAGGACTCAATCCGAGCTGAGGTTGATCAACGATAGGATTTTGCCATTGGTTGCTAATGATTTGATGTGGGCCATGTCTTTGCCTGAGGGAGCTGATCGGGATCATGAGTATAGTAATCCGACGGCGAGGGGTGGTGACGAGAGGATCGGACGGCTGCCGAGGTGCATAGTAAGGGGGTTCGGAGAGGACCCCCTAGTCGATAGGCAGAGAGAGTTCGCGGACTTGTTGGAGGCACGTGGGGTGCACGTGGTGGCCAAGTTTCATGGGGATGGTTCTCATGGTGCGGAGTTCATTGATCCCAGGAAGGCCCAAGAACTGTACGACATCGTTAAGGATTTAATCGAATCTTGCGGTGTAAACGACGGTGATGATGTTGTGGGTTCCAAATCGGCCATGTGAAAGTAAGCTGAGTTCCATTTTAGGTTGTTTTCTTTTGTTGTCTCACTTAGATAATGTAGCTATACATTATTCATGCAATGAAAAATTGTTATATGATAATTTTGCAAAAATATAAAGCTTCTCCTAATTCATAATAGTTAAATTTTAAATATTTTATCTTTAATTAAGAAAAAAAATTCACGTTAATACATAAATTAAAGTGTGTTAATATTGAGACTAATTAAGCAACTAATTTATCAGAAAACTAGAAAGATCATTGGAGTTAAAATCATTCTATCATCAAGGCCCTTCACGAAACCATGGCTTTATGTCTATAGTGAAATAAATCTTATATTAGAGAGAAGCCAAATCATGATTGACATGACCATTCCCGAATTCTCTTTGATTCTCGTAAAATGGTCTGTTTCCGTATGATCCAGAAATTTAAAAATTCCAAAAATCCCCTTAGTCCGAAGATAATTAAGAAGATGATGTCAGTAATAACGCACAAACTACACATTAAATTAAATACGTAATTCGAGTATTATGCAATTTAAACCCTTTTTGTGTAAATGTAGTATTGGTAAATAGGGATCGTTTGATAGGACCCATCCCAATCCCCCCGGGATTAGTGCGGGATGACCCTGCTCCCGTCTGACACGGAGTGTCAGACAAGGGATATTTCCGACCTTTGCCCTCCCGGGCTATCAGAGTACGCCAGGATCCGGAGGAGGCATGTGATATCTCGGTCTCTGCTACAGTCCACATCCGTTGTCAACCTGAAGGGCAGTCAAAATATTAAAAGCTGTGAGTGGACAAAACAAGAGTTTATAAAACAGTTGATAAGAGAAGACATTTGTACCCTTCACTAAAAAGCATGCATGCATTCGAAAACTATTTATCCAGAAAAACCATAATGAAAATGGCCATACGGGCCACTGCCCAAAACCTGTGTAAACACACATCATATATCATATCATATATCTCATAAAGCATACATCATATATACATATAATTCACACAACCAATCCTGTCACGGTTTCCAAAGCTACGCGCGTGCTACCCAGGTCTCAATCCGAGTCTTCTCAAAGTCAAGATCAATAACCGCAGACCACTGGCCCTACCCGAGGTAATAGTAATCATAGCCTTCCTGAGAGTAAGGAACCCAATTGGAGGTGACTCCACTCAGTCGGTGCTCCGTGACTACTCCGGGGTCCACCCAGGCCAACGACCCTCCCCGGAGGAGATAATAGAAGTAAAAGAAGGTATATGAATACATATATACATAACATAAACATTCATGCCCGGTTCCCTTGAACCGTCATGATCCATAACATCCAACAAGGGTTCATGCCCGGCCCCTCATAAGCCGTCATAATCCATATAATCCTTTCATGGGTTCATGCTGGTTCCCATAAACCGCCATGACCCGTAAAAACCATTTCAAGGGTTCATGCCGGTTCCCATAAACCGTCATGAACCACAATGACCTTTCCAGAGTTCATGCCGGTTCCCATAAACCGTCATGAACTTGGAAATCCATCTAGGGTCCCTGACCCGAAATCATAAACCGTAAAATAACTGGGTCTCGTGCCCGAACATATGACATCAGCTGGGCACCGTGTGACAGGACCCACCCCGATCATCGCCTCGATAATCGGGAAGCATCCTGCTCCCGTCTGACAATCGAATCCAAAAGACCAGAAAACTAAATAATATTACATCACACCCATTGTCAGACCAGGGAGATTAAACAAATACATCTGACTGGACGTCAAGTCCACAGTTTCACAGAGCATAATATTACAAAACAGATTAAAGAACAAATCCTACTCTGTGAACTAACTACTCCGCAACGGAAAACTTTATGCCTCTGCCTCTGCCTCGGCGCTTGCCCCCGAACTTGTACCACGACCTGGAGGGCAGTTAAAAACAACAAGGTGTGAGTGGACCGAAACAAAGGTTTACAGAAAAAAAAATTTAATGAAATCGGGGTTCGCCCTCCAGTTTTATAACACGCATGCATAACCAGATGTTCAAGAAAACCGCGTATTAACATTTGAAAAAAACTCTTTCTCCGAAACCCATGTAAAACGTTACAGGAAAACCATCACAACTCGTGTAAAACAATATAATATTACCAAAATCCAGAATTTGTCATTTGCAACATCATTTACGCAAACCAAGTAAAAAGTGAATCAATATTCGCAATTAAACCGTTGGATCCATCCGAGTCTTTAAACTCAATATCAGGCCTTCCCGGGATATCAACGAGTCTTTAAACTCAAAACATGATCAATAGGCCTCGGGGGTATCACAATAACCGAGTCTTTAAACTCACGAGTCTTTAAACTCAATCCGGGTCTTTAAACCCAATTTTCGGGCCCGCCCCCGTCATCAATAAACCGGATCTTTAAACCCAAAACCAGATCCAACAATCAACCGGGTCTTTAAATCCAAAACCGTTTTTTTAAACACAATAAACCAGGACTCATCATAAACCGTTTTCCAACATCATTCCGAAATCATATCTCGTCATAATAGGACTTATGTCCGAATTCACATGCAAATTCCAAACATGCAATTCCCGAAATCACTTCACAATTATGATCAAACATCATAAATCCGTAACATGCATAATCATATCCAGATACTTCATCAAAACATCATTCATGCATAAGCGAAAACCATAACCTCGAAATGCGTGAAATACGATGAATATCTCGAAAAGCGTGAAAACACGTAAAACTGAAATATCATATCACCATCATAAAATCATATGTAAAACCATAAGATAAGTAAGTAAAATAGTCATGCATGCTCGGTTTAGAAATCAAAAGTCCACTCACAGTTTTAGGACGCGTCAATCGCGTCCCGCGCGCTCCTCCGTAGCTTCGGAAGTGTCCGGGCCTGTAAAAACGTACAAGAAGGGTTACAAACATCCTCAAATAGCTCGTATGACTTTTCCCTAATTTTCCGGATTTTTCGGCGAAATTAAACTTAGAGACTTAACCTTCCGGACTCCCGAAATTATCCCGAATGACTCCCGATCTACTCGAACTCTAAAGATAAAATGTTAATTAAACTGAAAGGATTAAATCTCATGTTGACCGTTATCGGAGTTAACATCACACGGGCCGTCACGCGCCGCCCAAAGTCGCTGCGCGTGAAGGCCACGCGCCAAGCTACAGTACCTTCGTCCTTACCCGAATAGATTGATAAACGGGTCTGATACCCGCGGCTCAACCCGATTAGTTCACCCTCAATTCTCAATCGATTCTTCCCGTTTTCAATCATATTATCTTCTCTAATCAATTAATTTTAGGTCTGCATTAACGGTTAACCTCGACTAACACCAAATCGACCCAACTCAAGCTCGAACAGTCGAACAAGTCGACGCCTGGAACTCACCCAAACTAGCTCCATTTTCAAACTAACTTCACCAGTAGCTTAAGGGGACTTAGATGAACTCAATGGCACAAACAATTTAACTCGCCGTTACCTAGAAGTCGTCGTCCTCAACACTGTGTTTTTCCAGAAATTGGAACTTAGTTCATGAGCAAACCTTGATCATTCCTCCTCAATTCTTGCACGGTTATGTTAGCAAGGATCCCAGAAGACTAATTCCACCCTCAGTTTGGTTCAACTCACCTCAAAACCCAACCTTTGAATTTCCCTCCATTTCTGCGTTTTTTTCTTCCCCGTCTCAGAACACTCGCTCAACTCCCTCTCAGACTGCCCAAATGATCGAAATGAGCTCCCCGACTCAGTGACACTCAACTAAACCCCTCAGAATGGAAGACAACCCGTGGGAATCAACTGAACCTCTCTGGAAACTGTTTCCCGCACACAGAGCCCGTGGCCATTTTTAAAACCACCCGTGCACTGGAGCTCTGTTCAAACCACGATGGGCTGCTTCCAATACCTCAAATCCTATAAACAATTCCCACCGTTCAGTCCACTATGGTTTAAACAATTGGATCGTGCAAAACCACCACACACGGCGGTGCATCAACTGTCTCCCCACGGCTGCTACAGTAACCCGTGGTGAAAAGACCAAATTGCCCCTCTGTGCAATAATTACCAAAATGCCCTCCAACTTCCGTGACCCGTAACTCGGTCACCCGATGTAGGTTTCACGCGTGCCGCCTGTCGTTGTACTCGGGACCTCGAGACGAACCTAACGGTCTTCGAATCATGTGAAAACCAATTGTCAAACAAAAAGTCAACTTTTCCCATATAACGTCCAAATTACGATAATGCCCCTGAACTTCCGCACGTCATAACTTTCACCATGTTCGTCCGAATCGGACGTGCCACCTGTCTATGAACTCGTGACGTCCCAAACTACGTCACGGTCATCGGTCAACGTCCGTTCGACCCTCCAATAAAAAAGTCAACAAATTGGTCGTACGAATCACAAGGGTAAAAACGTCATTTTATTCATTATTTTACAATATTACATTTTCCGAATTTTCGGGGCGTTACACCGTGCTCGATATCTAAGGTCATATGCCCGAGACAAAACCAAATGGGTCTCATACCCGAGTTTATCCTTTTGAAATCCAAAACCTTTTCATTAAAACCAAATAAGAAATACAAACCCGTATAAGCACCGTATAAGACCGAAACCTCGAAATACGTGCTTATACGTAACCACATACAAATGCACCCATGGCATCATCAAACAAGTAATAAAACATATAATAAACATTTATGCATGCACTAATTTAGAAAACAAGGTCCACTCACAAACCGTCCGAAGCCGCGCCTCGATACGCGTGCCATAATCGTCTCCTGAGTCAATCGTTGTCACTGGGACTCCCAAACCTGTCCAAATTCATTTAGAGGGTTACTAATAGCCTTATTAACCTCTCATTTAAGTCCCATAATTTTCCCGATTTTCTAACTATTTTTAAAACCGAACCTAAACCTTCCGATGCTCCGAAACATATCGAGACGGTGTCCGATCGACACGAAACCAGTCCCAAAATGTTCGTTACATCGAATAGAAGATTTCACATGTTGGAACTTCCCTAAATTCTTCACCATGCGCCCGCACGTGCCGCCTGAAGTGGCTGCGCGTGGGCTTCACGCGCCTAGCTACAGTGCTGCTGAAGTCATCGCTGACGTCACTGCTGACGTTAGCATGATGTCATCTGACAGCTGTCAGGTCTGACATGTCAGACTCTGACAGGTGCCACGTGTCAAGCTCCCATTGGTCCACGACACTGTGCTGTCAGTGCCACGTGGCAGTCTGACATGTGCCACGTATCATCATGATACTGGTCCACGTCAGTGCCACGTGTCAGCCCCTGATTGGGCCACGTCACTGACATGTCAGTGCTGACTGTGCACTGACATGTGACACGTGTCGGCTGATGAGTGGTCCACGTCACCTGACAGTCTGACAGATGCCACGTCATCATGCCACGTCACCACCTTCAACCTCTCGACGGGTCGACCCGAACCCTGCAACCGGGTCGTTCAGACCCGCGGGTTGACCCGGTCGGTTCTCCACCATCCGACCACCAAAATGCCTCCTGTTTGTCCCATTTTCATCCTCTAATCCTAACCTAGGGTTCTATGACATTAAAATGGAAGGAAAACACCGAAAACCATACCTTCGAGCTTGGCCATGGCGGCCGTGCATTCCTCCGCCGTTCACGGCCACTCCCGGCCGTCCTAGGCCTCGAAACTAATCTCAAACTTCTCCCTAGGTCCCCAGAAACCTTACCCAATTAAAGGAATCGAGTAAAACCCATTAAAACCAAACTTCGAATTTTAAATATTTTTACCTCTCGGTCGACCTCCTCTCGCCGTGTCCACCGCCGTCCCCAGCTGTGGCTTGCCATCCTCAGCCTCTCACCACCTCCTCACGGTCATATTTGTGCTCAAAGGATGAATGACGGTGAGGTGTGTGTGGTGTTTGTGTGTTTGAAGAAAAATGAAGAAAATGGAGGATTATGGGTTATGGGGTTCGGGTTTGAGGATGAACAAAGAAGAGATGATGGCTGATGAGAGAGGGAATAATGGATGGTGAGGATTGATTGAGGGATGGAATGGATGGTTAGGATTTAAGGTTGTTAGGATTAATTGTATAATAATAATTATAATAATATTTAATTGAGTAGGTCTACCTTTTTAGGGATGTAGCCAATGGGATGAGTGACACTTGTCACTCATCCATGGGGCCCACTAAAATATCTGGCCAATCAGAATTTGCCAACTTAGCCCGCCTCGAAGTACGTGCATAGTGAAATTGAACTTCTGTGACCTATAACTCTCCCGTTCGAAGTCCGATTTCAACGTGCCGCCTGTCTATGGATTCGTATCGTCCTTATCTACGTAACGGTCTTCGGCCCTCGGCCATCGGACCTCTTGGTCAAAAAGTCAACATTTTGACCCCTTTTAACCAAAATTACCAAAATGCCCCTAAACTTCCGAACGTCATAACTTCCTCCTCGAACGTCGGAATTGAACGTGCCACCTGTCTATGAACTCGTGACGTCACGAACTACGTCACGGTCATCGGTCAAAGTCCATTTGACCACCCGAACGAAAAGTCAACGTTTTACCCACGTTAGGGGCAAAACGGTCATTTTGCATCGTTCGTCCGATTTTGTCCTACTAATCACGGATTAGACTCACTAATCGTGATTAGTCACTAATCTAATCTAGGAATTTGGGACGGGTCATTACAACCTTCCCTCCTTAATTAATTTCGTCCTCGAAATTCCAACCGACCTAATTTTAACCGTTCTTCCCTCCTTAATTAGTTTCATTCTCGAAACTCCAACTATTCGGATTCTACTTCCATCTCGTGGAAAATACAATCTACCTCGCAACACATGTACACTAGTACACCAACTAACCAGAACAAAACTCTTCTGCAACCAGACGTACCACTAACACTCGCGTCGCAGCGACTGCACTCGACCACGTCGAATGACAGTAATCATACATCCCGAATTGACACCGCTTGTCAAATATACCATTTCGTTCATACAACAACTAGACGGTTCCTTGCTTAACCACTAACTATCCTGTCGTCTGCCCCCACTGAGAGTCATCAGACCTCACACCACGATCCACGCTGACACCTCTACAAACTGTCACCACTTGACAGTCGCCAGTCAAAAACTGACACTATACTCACCCATGGTTACACTAACCACCAACTCACTCAACCTGTGTATACGTATACCAACAAAATACCCGACCTGTGTGTAACTGGACCCCTCAGAAATACCATGACCCAACGCACAGTATCCAATGTCCAGTCCGCGACCCCGACTAATCCAATGGTATCGGAACTAAGCCGACTACCAATACGCTCACCAATATACCTCTGGTATAACCTATATACCATCACCATACACCACAAGTCTGCCCGATATCGTACCTCGAACAATGTACAAGGTACGTACATCTACCCATCAATTAGCTTACAACCACCTAGGTCATAGCCAATCACGTTTCAATTATGGAGTTCATTCGTCCAATCCAGCATTAGACAAATCGAAACTCCAACCCATCATCTATTCCCAAATCCAAATCCAAATCCGAAATTTCGTAAGAAATCCCGAATCCAAACCCAGAAATCATATCCATAATCCTGTCCAAATTCGAATCCGAAATCATCATTCCGTAAGCTAGCATTTGGAATAACCATTCCGAACCCAAATCCATAAAAGAAAATCCATAGTCAAGCTCTAGAATCAAATCCTGAATCGTCACCCAGAATCCGATTCCAAAACCCAAATCCAGAAATCCTCTTTCAAGTTCCAAAATCAAATCATAAATCGTCATCTAGAAATCTGATTTCAAAACCTGAAATATCATTCACGTCTACCGAGACATACCAAAACCAAACCTATCGGTTACCCGCTCAACCGATTACCACGATACTATCGATTCACTTCATAGAAAAGCCAATCCCAATATCCACCAGTCATCCGACCTCGTCGGAAACCTACTCATCGGACAGCTACTCAGGTGAGTAATAAGTCATATGGGATTTACCTCGAAAAGAAATTTAGTCCCAACATCCTCAACTCAGCACTCAAGTAAGAGTGATAAACTCTCCACCTATCTGGATCATCAAGGTCACAATCCAGATCCATCACTACGTCAACCGACCACAGACGTCACGATCGAGAATCGTCACGCCAACCAAAGTCCTTAACTATTTCCCACATCTAAACAGATTAGTCAACGATAAGACACGTCGAGACTGTGGGTCCTCCCCAATCACCTCGTATCGATCCTTGGCATTCCACCGTGGAAAATCAAGGATGATACAAGACTATGACATCAAAATTCATCCTACGTGAATGCAACCAAAACCCCGTTGCACTCACCACATCATGTAAACCAACAGCGTCTGCCACCAAGCAGAAAATGAGAAATCTCAGTCATCCAAATTCGATATATTCAATTCTCCGGATGGCCCAAGATAAATCACGGGTCCACCAACCAATACACGATCGGTGTACTAGTGGCAACCAACAACATCTACATCATCAACATCATCTACCATCATCAATCATGGTAGAATCTGAGAAGTCACCCAAAATGACTTCGAAATACCCAACACCAATGCGGAAAACCCGCGTTCCATTCGTCACCTCAATCGCAACCTCTCGCGATTTCGAAGTTCCAATAAGATTGGAAGCAACATACCCGGACATCAACCACGTGTCCCCTAACCAATTTAACTCTATCTGAGATCCACTCTGGGACCACAGATACCAAACATAAGCCCATCATGACGGATGTGACTCAACGTCATCACAATCACCGGCACCAGCACCAGCACCAGCGCTAGTACCAGTGCCAACGCACTATCATCAACACTAGTATTAATATCAGCATCGGTACATGTGCAAAACTGAAAACCCTGGATCTCCGCTCATACTAAACGACGATCCCGTACCTCTGCTCGAATAGGAGAAACTCTGCCACCCTCGTACCCAACAACTCTGGGTACAGTCACCCTAACAAGTCATACGAGAAAAGGAAACGTCCCCTGAACGTCCCCGATTCCCAACAATCGTAACTACAACCACTCTCGGTAGTAGTGCCTGCCACACACTCGTGCAGACCTCACTACCAGGCATCACTATCGAGACTCCGCATCCAACGGAATCAACCGTTCGTACCAACTATTCCGTCTCCCACTCAGGGATTCCATCGACAAGTACCAACCCTGATAACTTGTCCGACCAAACTCTAACCAGTCGTAACTCGACTCAACCAAATCCGATAATTGGATAGTCACAACATCCAACCAGTCGTCGGAACCTATCCTACGACATCCTGAAAGACGATCCCAACTAACCATCTCACGATCCAAACTCTTAACGTAATACTACGTTTACCATTCGTAGGGTTCCACACTGTCAACCCCGACAGAACTATGGCAACCCCGACATCTAATGTCATGACCCACCCCGGTTTTACCCCGAAACCCGAGGTAAATCCCGCTCCCGTCAGACTCCCCGACACAACACCCAAGGAAGACTCACTCAAACCCAGTCAGACGCAGGAGTAATTAAACACAATATCCCGAAGTTATCGTTTACAGAGCGTAGTACGAAACACAAGGAAAAATAAAAACTGATAAAGTACACGCATACGGAAAACTCTAAACTATTTTGGGATCCCTCACGTCCCTTCTATGCCTCGGACTCTGCCTCGACGTCAAGACCCCGCGCTCGCTCCACAACCTGGAGGGCAAGTTAAAACCAAAAGTGTGAGTGGACCACAAGAAAAGAAAAGTTCTAAAACATTTATCAGAAAACCGCGTTTCACCCTCCGTTTTGAAAACCACATGCATAACCAATATTTATGAACACAGTTATAAATCGATCATCATAAAACATCATAAGAAACAGAAACACTATAAAACATCATAAGAAACCATAGCATAAATAGCAGAAACCGTATCATAAACCCTAAAGCTTAAATCCTCATTTCCCGATCGAACCTGCTGGACCTATCCGAGTCTTTAAACTCAATCCAGGCCTTAATCATATCCGAGTCTTTAAACTCCCGAGTCTTTAAACTCAAGGCCTACGGGGGAAAATCAATATATCCGAGTCTTTAAACTCCCGAGTCTTTAAACTCAAACCGGGTCTTTAAACCCAATCCGGCCGGTCCCCCGTCACATATATCCGGGTCTTTAAACCCAATATCCAGATCCAGCAAATCCAATCCCAAACCATTTGAAAACCATTTACCAATCCACATCCAAACCCGAATCCGAAATCACTGGTCTGATGCCCTTCCGGCATCCAGAACCGTCATTCCGAACCCAAATCCGGAATTTCACTTTTCAACTTTAAAACCAGAACTCGATTCTCAAAATCATCAAAATCATGTTCCAAAACTCCTTTAGAATCATTGAAAACCATTTATCATGTGAAAGTCCAAATTATAGCATCGAAATCAGAATCCAAAACTTTCCTCGTAAAACGTGCCAAATACGTACTTTCTCGAAAACCGTGCAAATACGTAAAACCATCATAACATATTCAGTAAACAAAGATGTATGAGCAAAACCATAAAAAACGTATATAAAAACAGTTATGCATGATCGAGTTTAAGGAAAGGGTCCACTCACAGTACTGAGCCCTACTCGCGTCCCGAACGTCCAGCCCGTTCCTCGGCGTCCTCGGGAAATCCCGATCCTGTCAATCACCGTCAAAATACGTCACTACTACGTCTACGAACATTCTCCTAAATTTCCTTAAAATTCCCCGAACCGAAGACCTAGAACCCGGGACCCTAAACATTCACCCTCGCGGAGCTAAACTCAAACGACGTCCGATTGACCCGAAACCAACTCCACTGAACTCACCACAACTCCTAGACCAAAAGTCATGTTGATCGTTTTCCCCATCGCCGCCGCACGCGCCCCCACGCGCCGCCCAAAGTGGTTGCGCGTGGCCCTCACGCGCCAGCTACAGTGTCACCCCCAACCTCGAGTGCACTGTGCTGAACCGGCCGCTGCAACTGGACCGGCAAGAGGCATTCTCTGCCGTCCGACCACCATTTCCTTCCCTTCTTCCATCCACAGCTTCATCCAGACACCACGAATCCATCCATCAACTCCTCTAACCTCGACACAGTCCCGTCATCGTCGATTCAAGCTCGAACCAGACGGCCATCTAACCCCTGTTTCACGATCCTGCCACCCAGCTCACCTCCCTTCACGGTGGCTTCACCAAACTATTCCCTGGACCTCACCGAACCTAAACCAACCTTCCTAGACCTTCGACTCAGCCCCTACCTTCACGACTCGCCGTTTGAACCCACGGCCAAAACAGAGTACTGAAGGTCCCTCCGTCGTGCTCTCCACCACCGTGCACGACCCATCACGGTAGCACACTCAAACGATTCCTAGGACTCTCAGAAGTCTCACCCTAACCTCCAGATCCCTCGACTCTAGCCCTAGGTCCACGACTTTCCAAATGAAATCCACGGGAAAAATAGGGCAGGAAAACTCACCTTTCGATTGCAGCTCCGCCGTGCGCACCGCCGCGTACCACAGTGTTCGTTGGCCTCCCTGCAGTCTCCTCAGCCTCCCCTTGCCTTGGTTTAAGTCACCCCACGGTGTAGCCACCACCAAATGTTCACGGTCTCCCTATTTCCTCAAAAACTTTGCCGCACCACCGCCGTGCCGCCGTGCACGATTGCACCACCAAATCACGACCAATAGCTTCCTCTTACCTCCCTGTTCCTCTCTCACTCACCAGGACTCGTCAATTACCATGATCAATCCTCAACTTCTCCTCACAAGCTCTCTCTGTTTCTCTATGTTTGTCGAAGAACAACCACGGGTAAGCACGAGTGCACCCCAAATAATTGGGCTGTGAACACACAGGATTCTCCTAGAATCCTCTAGCCCCTTGCCACATGTCACCAATCCTCCTTACTCTCTCACCAAATGGCTCCATCCCAGCCGTCCATTTCCTTCTTTCTGCACAAATCCCAATGTGCAGAAAGACCAAAATACCCTCCAGTTTTACACATTTTTACGGTTTTACCAAAACTTCCTAGACCCGTAACTCTCGCCTCGTAAGTCCGATGAATACGTGCCGCCTGTCATCAAACTCAGGACGACAAGAACTATCTAACCATGCTAGGTCAACCTACCAAAACCCGATTATACAAAAAGTCAACTTTCCCCCTCTTTTACCAAAATTACGAAAATACCCAATTGACCACCCGAACTAAAAGTCAACTATTGTGCCCGGACTAGGGGCAAAATCGTCATTCTACACGCAAGGACCTATCGGGACCACCTAACCGTCGATTAACCTCACTAATCACACCTTAATTAGTCTACTAATCCCGGCTCTCGGGACGGGTTGTTACATCTAATGCCGAACCAAAACATTTCTCGATACAATCCTACTAACTATCGTACCAGCACCCCACCTATCAGGTTGACCACGAACTGTAGCCCATTGAGATATCACATCCTCGACCTGCGTACGGAGTATTGCGCAAAATACGCTCTGGAATTCAGAGTAACATGAGCAACCATGCTCTGATACCACATTGACAGGACCCATCCCAATCCCCCCGGGATTAGTGCGAGATGACCCTGCTCCCGTCTGACACGGAGTGTCAGACAAGGGATATTTCCGACCTTTGCCCTCCCGGGCTATCAGAGTACGCCAGGATCCGGAGGAGGCATGTGATATCTCGGTCTCTGCTACAGTCCACATCCGCTGTCAACCTGAAGGGCAGTCAAAACATTAAAAGCTGTGAGTGGACAAAACAAGAGTTTATAAAACAGTTGATAAGAGAAGACATTTGTACCCTTCACTAAAAAGTATGCATGCATTCGAAAACTATTTATCCAGAAAAACCATAATGAAAATGACCATACGGGCCACTGCCCAAAACCTGTGTAAACACACATCATATATCATATCATATATCTCATAAAGCGTACATCATATATACATATAATTCACACAACCAATCCTGTCACGGTTTCCAAAGCTACGCGCGTGCTACCCAGGTCTCAATCCGAGTCTTCTCAAAGTCAAGATTAATGTCCGCAGACCACTGACCCTACCTGAGGTAATAGTAATCATAGCCTTCCTGAGAGTAAGGAACCCAACTGGGGGTGACTCCACTCAGTCAGTGCTCCGTGACTACTCCGGGGTCCACCCAGGCCAACGACCCTCCCCGGAGGAGATAATAGAAGTAAAGGATGGTATATGAATACATATATACATAACATAAACATTCATGCCCGGTTCCCTTGAACCGTCATGATCCATAACATCCAACAAGGGTTCATGCCCGGCCCCTCATAAGCCATCATAATCCATAAAATCCTTTCATGGGTTCATGCTGGTTCCCATAAACCGCCATGACCCGTAAAAACCATTTCAAGGGTTCATGCCGGTTCCCATAAACCGTCATGAACCACAATGACCTTTCCAGAGTTCATGCCGGTTCCCATAAACCTTCATGAACTTGGAAATCCATCTAGGGTCCCTGACCCGAAATCATAAACCGAAAAATAACTGGGTCTCGTGCCCGAACATATGACATCAGCTGGGCACCGTGCCCGATATCTAAGGTCATATGCCCGAGACAAAACCAAATGGGTCTCATACCCGAGTTTATCCTTTTGAAATCCAAAACCTTTTCATTAAAACCAAATAAGAAATACAGACCCGTATAAGCACCGTATAAGGCCGAAACTTCGAAATACGTGCTTATACGTAACCAAATACAAATGCACCCATGGCATCATCAAACAAGTAATAAAACATATAATAAACATTTATGCATGCACCAATTTAGAAAACAAGGTCCACTCACAGACCGTCCGAAGCCGCGCCTCTATACGCGTGCCATAATCGTCTCCTGAGTCAATCGTTGTCACCGAGACTCCCAAACATGTCCAAATTCATTTATAGGGTTACTAATAGCCTCATTAACCTCTCATTTAAGTCCCATAATTTTCCCGATTTTCTAACTATTTTTAAAACCGAACATAAACCTTCCGATGCGCCGAAACATATCGAGACGGTGTCCGATCGACACGAAACCAGTCCCAAAATGTTCGTTACATCGAATAGAAGATTTCACATGTTGGAACCGTCCCCAAATTCTTCCCCACGTGCCCGCACGCGCCGCCTGAAGTGGCTGCGCGTGGTCTTCACGCGCCTAGCTACAGTGCTGCTGACGTCACTGCTGACGTTAGCATGACGTCATCTGACAGCTGTCAGGTCTGACATGTCAGACTCTGACGGGTGCCACGTGTCAAGCTTCCATTGGTCCACGTCACTGTGCTGTCAGTGCCACGTGACAGTCTGACATGTGCCACGTATCATCACGACACTGGTCCACGTTAGTGCCACGTGTCAACCCCTGATTGGGCCACGTCACTGACATGTCAGTGCTGACTGTGCACTGATATGTGACACGTGTCGGCTAATGAGTGATCCACGTCACCTGACAGTCTGACAGGTGCCACGTCATCATGCCACGTCACCACCTTCAACCTCTCGACGGGTCGACCCTAACCCTGCAACCGGGTCGTTCAGACCCGCGGTTTGACCCGGTCGGTTCTCCACCGTCCGACCACCAAAATGCCTCCCGTTTGTCCCATTTTCATCCTCTAATCCTAACCCATGGTTCTATGACATTAAAATGGAAGGAAAACACCGAAAACCATACCTTCGAGCTTGGCCATGGCGGCCATGCATTCCTCCGGCGTTCACGGCCACTCCCGGCCGTCCTAGGCCTCGAAACTAATCTCAAACTTCTCCCTAGGTCCCCAGAAACCTTACCCAATTAAAGGAATCGAGTAAAACCCATTAAAACCAAACTTCGAATTTTAAATATTTTTACCTCTCGGTCGACCTCCTCTCGCCGTGTCCACCGCCGTCCCCGGCCGTGGCTTGCCAACCTCAGCCTCTCACCACCTCCTCACGGTCATATTTGTGCTCAAAGGATGAATGACGGTGAGGTGTGTGTGGTGTTTGTGTTTTTGAAGAAAAATGAAGAAAATGGAGGATGATGGGTTATGGGGTTCGAGTTTGAGGATGAACAAAGAAGAGATGATGGCTGATGAGAGAGGGAAGAATGGATGGTGAGGATTGATTGAGGGATGGAATGGATGGTTAGGATTTAAGGTTGTTAGGATTAATTGTATAATAATTATTATAATAATATTTAATTGAGTAGGTCCACCTTTTTAGGGATGTAGCCAATGGGATGAGTGACAATTGTCACTCATCCATGGGGCCCACTAAAATATCTGGCCAATCAGAATTTGCCAACTCAGCCCCGCCTCGAAGTACGTGCATAGTGAAATTGAACTTCCGTGACCTATAACTCTCCCGTTCGAAGTCCGATTTCAACGTGCCGCTTGTCTATGGATTCGTATCGTCCTTATCTACGTAACGGTCTTCGGCCCTCGGCCATCGGTGTAACGCCCCGGACGTTCTGGAAATGTAATATTATAAAATATTGAATAAAATGACGTTTTAACCCCTGTGATTTGTGTGGCCAATTTGTTGACTTTTTGATTGGGAGGTCGAACGGATGTTGAACGATGACCGTGACGTAGTTCGGGACGTCATGAGTTCATAGACAGGTGGCACGTTCGATTCGGACGAACAGGGTGAAAGTTATGATGTTCGGAAGTTCAGGGGCATTATCGTAATTGGACGTTATTAAGAGGAAAAGTTGACTTTTTGTTTGACAATTGATATTCATTTGACTCGAAGACCGTTATGTTCGTCTCGACGCCCTGAGTACAACGACAGGCGGCACGCGCGAAACGGACGTCGGATGACCGAGTTACGGGTCACGGAAGTTGGAGGGCATTTTGGTAATTTCCGCACTGGGTACTGTTCACCACCGTGGAAAACAGAGCAGCGGCCGTGGGTCTTGTGCGTTCAATTGTTTAAGGTTTAGTGGAAGGCTCAGGGCTTTGTTTAAGTTGTTTGAGGTAGTGGAAGCAGGGTGGAGTGGCTCAGGTGCACGGCTGAACTGAGTGCAGGGCACGGGTGAGCTCGAATTGGCCATGGTTTCTGTGTGCGTGGGAAACATTTTCAGAAAAATCTCAGACGGTTTCCCACGGGTTGCTGGCCGCTTTGATCGATTACCTGGTCGCCTTTGAGTCTGGGAACTCATTTGGGATCATGCTGCTGAGGAGTGACTGAGAGAGATTGAGAGAAACAGTGAGAAATCAGTTTCGGGTTTTTGGGGGGAAATCTCAGAATTCAGTTTCTACTGGTTTAGGGATCACACCAAACACACTGAGAGTTTTCTGGGAGCAGCAGCAGCATAACCGTGCACGAAATCAAGCAAATTGAGCAAGGATTGCTCAGGAACCCAGGTACCAGTTCAGAGAAGAACCAGTTGGAGGGAAAAATTTGAATTCGATTTCTGAGGCTTGTTGATCGAAACCAAGGGCCATTCTAGTCTTCTGGGAGCAAGAGGGAACCAAACACGTCGAATTCGAAGGACGACACTCACGAATTGGCC
The DNA here is from genome assembly GCA_032719365.1 of Prinsepia uniflora. NCBI lineage: Eukaryota > Viridiplantae > Streptophyta > Magnoliopsida > Rosales > Rosaceae > Prinsepia > Prinsepia uniflora. The sequence goes on along the minus strand of CM064869.1, from coordinate 4,232,323 downwards.
AAGAACGGAGCTCCCTGGTTCTGAGAATTTTCAAGCTTGAGGTCGACGACTTCCAGGTAACGGCGAGTCCAATTGATTGTACCCTTGTGTTCGTCTAAGTTTCCTTATGCTACTGGTGAAACTAATTTGGAAATGGAGTTAGTTTGGGTGAGTTCTGGGTGACGACCCGTTCGTCTGTTCAAGTCTGGGTTGAATCGATTTAGGGACAGTCGAGGTTAATAATTAGTGCAGACCTGAAATTAATAGGTTAGAGAAGATAATAGGATTGAAAATGGGAGGAATTGTTTGAGAATTGAGCTTGAACTGGTCGGGTTGTGTCGCGGGTGACAGACCCGTTTATCAGGCTATCCGGGTAGGAACGATGACACTGTAGCTTGGCGCGTGGCCTTCACGCGCAGCCACTTTGGGCGGCGCATGACGGCGCGTGCGATGTCATCTCCGATCACGGTCAACTTGGAAATCGTCCCTTTCAGTCTAATTAACATTTTCCCTTTAGGATTCGAGTTGTTCGGGAGTCGTTCGGGATAATCTCGGGAGCCCGGAAGTTTAGGTCCTTAAGGTTTATTTCGCCGAAAAATCCGGGAAATTAGGGAAAAATAATACGAGCTATTTGAGGATGTTTGTAACCCTTCTTGTACATTTTTACAGGCCTGGACACTTCCGAAGCTACGGAGGAGCGCGCGGGACGCGATTGACGCGTCCTAAAACCGTGAGTGGACCTTTTGATTTCTAAATTGGGCATGCATGACTATTTTGCTTATTTATCTCATGGTTTTACCTATGATTTTATGATGGTGATATGATATATCGGTTTTACATGTTTCCACGTTTTTCGAGATATTTATCGTATTTCACGCATTTCGGGATTACGGTTTTTGCTTATGCATGCGTGATGATTTTGATGAAGTACCTGGATATGAATATGCATGATTCGGATTTATGATGTTTGATCACATTGTGAAGTAATTTTTGGAAATTGCATGTGTTGGAATTTGCATGTGAATTCGGACATAAGTCCTGTTATGATGAGAAATGTTTTCGGAATAATGTTGGAAAACGGTTTGTGATGAATCCTGGTTTATTGTGTTTAAAAACGGTTTTGGGTTTAAAGACCCGGTTAATGGTTGGATCTGGTTTTGGGTTTAAAGACCCGGTATATTGATGACGGGGGCGGGCCCGAAAATTGGGTTTAAAGACCCGAATTGAGTTTAAAGACTCATGAGTTTAAAGACTCGATTATTATGATACCCCCGAGGCCTATTAATCATGTTTTGAGTTTAAAGACTCGTTGATATCCCGGGAAGGCCTAATATTGAGTTTAAAGACTCGGATGGATCCAACGGCATAATTGTGGTTATTGATTCACGTTTTACTTTATTTGTGCAATTAACGTTTAAAATGACGGTTTCTGAAACCTGGCATTATTAAATGGTTTTTACATGAATTATGGCGATCCTTTGTAATGTTTTCATGGGTTTCGGAAAAAGAGTTTTCAAAAGTTAATATGCAAATTTTGAGTATTTGGTTATGCATGCGTGTTACAAAACTGGAGGGCGAACCCGATTTCGGAAAAACTGTTTTTCCTGTAAAACTTATGTTTCGGTCCACTCACACTTGTTGTTTTAAATTCCCTCCAGGTCGTGGTACAAGTGCGGGGGCAAGCGCCGAGGCAGAGGCGGAGGCATAAAGTTTTCCGTTGCGGAGTAGTTAGTTCACAGAGTAGGACTTGTTTCTTTAACTTATTTTGTAATATTGCTCTGTGAAAGTGTGGACTTGACGTCCAGTCGGTTGTATTTGTTTAATCTCCATGGTCTGACAATGGGTGTGTTGTAATATTAATTAGTTTTCCGGTCTTTTGGATTCGATTGTCAGACGAGAGCAGGATGCTTCCCGATTATCGAGGCGATAATCGGGGTGGGTCTTGTCAATCGGACCTCTTGGTAAAAAAGTCAACATTTTGACCCTTTTAACCAAAATTACCAAAATGCCCCTAAACTTCCGAACGTCATAACTTCCTCCTCGAACGTCGGAATTGAACTTGTCACCTGTCTATGAACTCGTGACGTCACGGTCATCGGTCAAAGTCCATTTGACCACCCGAACGAAAAGTCAACGTTTTACCCACGCTAGGGGCAAAACGGTCATTTTGCATCGTTCGTCCGATTTTGTCCTACTAATCATGGATTAGCCTCACTAATCGTGATTAGTCACTAATCTAATCTAGGAATTTGGGACGGGTCGTTACATCGTTCTTAACCGGAAAAATTAGGGAACATTAATAATACGTTAGTTAAAACGAATAATGAATAATCAAGGAATAATGAGTTAAATAATTAAATAATAAAGAATTAAAGAATGAATGAATTAAAGAATAAATGAATTAATGAATTAATGAAATAAAGAATAAAAGAATAAAAGAATAAAGAATTAAATGAGGGATTTGAAAGATTGTAATCATAGAATAAAGAAAACAAGTAAAAATAATTAAGAACTTAATTCTATTTCTACTTTAACTTTTGTACAAGTGAACTTTCTTCAAATACATATTTTTACCAACACTCTGACATCATGCTCATATTGAACCAATCACGAAATTCTACCTTAATCATCTCAAATACATGCATACATTTTTCATATTATAAATGCACCGAACAACGGATTATTATCTACAATATAATTCACCTTAAGTTTGTGATATTGATAGGTCCTCAAATAAGCGTTATTTTATATTATTTTATACCCTTTATACTTGACTTTTAATATTAAAATAATAAATAATTATACAAATTAATTTATTTTGTGATATTTTTGTAGAAATAAATAAAGCTTGGAATTTGGAGCATTTTGGTGAAAGAATCGTCCCGATCGGAATTATAACGAAGAAATTATGGACGAAATATGAGAAACCACCGAAAATCGCAAGGAAATTCGGTGGGAAGCTGCTGAAATCCAGCATCCCAAGCCAAAAATCCAGCAGCCCCCAATAGTTCCCAAATTCAGCATATTTGCCCCAAAACCAGCAACTTTTCCCCAAAATCAGCCACTTTTCCCTAAAATCAGCATATTTGCCCCAAAATCAGCATCTTTTCCCACTCAATCTCATCATTTCCATCACTTCTTCATGTACTATTTTATTGCTATTTTTATATTTTAATTTTGTACTTTTAATTAAACAATTGTGGCACTCCCTCTATAAATAGGGAGGTCATTTCATGTATTTGGGGAGTCCCCAATTAGTTTCATTCTTCCATTTCTTTCATTTTTCTTAGTTAGTTCTTAGTTAGTTCTTTTGTTTCTCTCTTTTGAGAGACATTTTTGGGGACCATTTTAACTTCTTGTAGATTTTCTTATTAATTAGCTGTCTTTCAATTCTTGTTCTTAATTTATGTTATTTTTATTTTTCTTAATTTCATTTCTTCTTTACTTTGTTCTTGTGATATTTCTTTGAGATCTCTTAAACACATTTTTATGCTTTCCTTAAGAAATACCTAGGCCAAGTAATTCTAAGGCAATTCAAGAGTTTTAAGACCGAATTCCTCGTATTTCTTCTTCCATCTTCACAAGTTTCCTGCCGCTGTTCGGTGATTCTTGTGAAAATCCATACTTCTCTACTTAAATTCTTGTTATTGTTATTGGTTTTACTTATAATTCAATATATGTGTTGGTATTTTCTTTCTAACATTTGTAAGTAAGAATGCAATCTCCATGTGTTTTACTTTTTGAGTTTCTTTTACTTCATATGTTTTAGTACTTAAACTTCAATTCGAAACTAAATGTTGATCCGCTGTTCGGGGCATTTAGGATAGAGTTGAAGAGATTTAATGTTTGATCGCTGTTCGGCGCATTAAATCACTTACTTAAGGTTAATCATATTGTAAGTAATAATCCGCTGTTCGGTGCATTTATAATATGAAAAATGTATGCATGTATTTGAGATGATTAAGGTATGATTTCGTGATTGGTTCAATATGAGCATGATGTTAGAGTGTTGGTAAAAATATGTGTTTGAAGAAAATTCACTAGTACAAAGGTTAAAGTAGAAGTAAAATTAAGTATTTAATTATTTTTACTTGTTTTATTTATTTTATATTTACAACTCTTTTCAAACCCCCCTTTTTCAATTCTTTATTCTTTATTCTTTTATTCTTTTATTCTTTTATTCTTTTATTCTTTTTTATTCTTTATTCTTTTATTGTTTTATTCTTCTATTCTTTTTATTCTTTATTCTTTTATTCTTTTATTCTTCTTTTATACTTTTAGTTTATTATTCTTTGATTCTTTCATCTCTTTATTCTTTTATTCTTTAATACTTTTAGTTTATTATTCTTTGATTAATTAATTCTTTAATTCTTTAATTCTTTAATTCTTTAATTCATTAATTCTTTAATTTGTTAATTCTTTAATTATTTAATTCATTAATTTATTTATTATTCATTTATTCATTACTCTTTCCCACTAATACATTATTAATGTTCCCTAATTTCCCCGGTTAAGAACGATCCCTATTTACCAATACTACATCTACACAAAAAGGGTTTAAATTGCACAACACTCAAATTACGTGTTTAATTTAATGCGTAGTTTGGGCGTAGTCAGATATAATGCGCCGAACAACGGTCAAACATTAAATCTCTCCAACTTTCTACTAAGTGCACCGAACAGCGGTCATAAACATTTAGCGTAGAATTGAAGTTTAAGCACTAAAACATATGAAATAAAAGAAATTCAAAAAGTAAAACACATGGAGATTGCATTCTTACTTACAAATGTTAGAAAGAAAATACCAACACATATATTGAATTATAAGTAAACCGAAACAATAATAAGAATTTAAATAAAGGGAATAAAGTTACACTTTCGGAACCCAAGAACAACTTGTGATTCCGAAAGTGGATGAAAACAATGGAATGTTATTCATAAGGAACGCCGAACAGCAGCTGGACCTTATGAAGATGGAGGATAAAACATAAGAATTCGGACTTAAATTCTAGAATTATTTCAGAATTACTCGGCCTAGGTATTTCTTAAGGAAAGTATAAAAATATGTTTAAGAGATCTCAAACAAAAATCATAAGAACAAAGTAAAGAAGAAATGAAATTAAGAATTAGATAAATTATAACATAGATCAAGAACAAGAATTAAAAGAAAACTAATTAATAAGAAAATGTACAAGAACTTAAAATGGTCCCAAAAAATAAAGAACAAAATAAAAGAAGGTGAACTAAAAGAAAAGAGAAACTAGAGAGAAATATTAGAACCTAAACTAAAAAGAGAAACAAAATAGGACAATTGGGGACCCTCAACAAGTGAAATGGCCTCCTTATTTATAGAGGGAGTGCCAAAAATACAAATAAAAAAATACAAAAATAAAATAAAAGAAGTGTAATGATGAACAATGATGATTAATGATGATTTTAGGGATGGTTTGGGTTGAAAGGATGGCTGGAAAATGGCTGAAAATGCAGAAAATGCAGAAAATCTGAAAAATGGGAGCTGTTGAGGAGTTGGTGAGAAGATGCAGAAAATTGAATGCTAATTTCGGTGGGGTTGGCTGACAGGTTTAGTGGTAGTTGGTGAGGAGCAGCTGAAAAGAAGGACTGAATGTCAGCGCACGCGCGCTGACTTGGACGAAGGGTGTTCGGGACGCTCGGGCCGAAGGTGGACTGCCGGCTTCGGTAGCAGGCTGCTGGCGTTTTCTGGGCTGCTGGGCTGAAGCTGAAATGGGTTTGGGCTTCTGGACTTTTAGGCTGCAGCTGGGCTGCTGGGCTCTGGGCTATTTTGGGCTGGATTTGCAGGCTGGGTTGTTTCTTGGGCTGCAACAAAATGTTTTGGCCTGTAAATTCAATTACAAATTAATTTATATAAATTTATCTAAACTCGTCCATAATTTATTCGTTATAATTCCGATCGAGACGATTTTTTCGCCAAAACACTCCAAATTACAACATTTATTTATTTAAATATAAATATCACAAAATATATTATATTATCTAATTATTTATTATTTTAATATTAAAAGTCAAGTATAAAGAGGTATAAAATAATATAAAATAATGCTTATTTGAGGACCTATCAGTTAGCCAAGGGATAAAACTCACGTGTCAACCGTTAAACAAATTTTTAATACATTAACAGTTATACAGAGCAAACTAGGTAAAATATAAATAACTAGAATCATACTCTGGTTAAAGAGTGTGCGCAGACTAAAAGTTAAAGTCTCGGCCTCTCGATAACCCTCGCCACTAAGGTGTAGCTTGGAGGGTATGAAAAAATATGAAAATGTGAGTGGCAAAAATAAATACTTTGGAAAACATTTTCGAAAATTCCTTTTTACCCTTTTTATAAAACATGCATGTATAATCAAATAAACACTTAATTTCATATAAAAATAAAATAAATATATAAATTGTGGGACCAATAAAATCACGTAATGCATATATATATATATATATATCCTAAAGCCACGTTTCCCTTAAATCCCTGTTTATAAGCAATTTGAAAATCTGGACACAATAACCAATATAACCAATAATAGTCAAACCTCGAACCCTGCTGGCCTAGGCAGCTAATCAATCTTTACTACGCGTAGACAGCCTCGAAACGTGTGGAGTCCAACTTCAATGATGTTTGAGTACTTTTTTCCGGGAACTTGCGAAGTCTTCGAGGACATTCAAAATACATATCTAATCTCATAAGGATGACCATAATAAGAAAAACAATCTCCCACGCTCCCTGGTGTGGCTACTGACGCCAACACCCTGCTTGACAGGATCCACCCCGATTAACACCCCAATAATCGGAAAGAATCCTGCTCCCGTCTGACAATCGACCACTCAGACCCGAAAAGTAGTCTCTGGTAGTTCCAGACTCCGAAAGGTCACCCTCTTATCGAAACACTCGATAGAGGCATGATGATGGAATGTCAACCAACCTATCCCAAGAAGTCGACACTAGTTAACCAAACCTTTCGGAGTTTGGGACTACCGGAGACTACTTTTCGGGTCTGAGTGGTCGATTGTCAGACGAGAGCAAGATTCTTCCCGATTATCAGGTGGGTCTGGTCACTGCTGCCGTCACCCGCTGACGTCACTTGTTGGCGTCATCATAATGTCATGTTGTAACGACCCGTCCCGGGAATTAGACAGTTTTGTATCGTTTCTCCTGCGTCTGACGGGGTAGTTTAGTAGTTTACATTGTGTTGTGTCGGGGTGTCAAAAGGGAGCAGGATTTATCTCGGGTTTTGGGGTGAAACCGGGGTGGGTCCTGACACATGCTGACATCATTGGTCTACCGAAGAAGATGCCCGGTGTTGCCTCCTGATTTTGCCGCAAACCGCAATTGAAGCCCGGGGCTTTAAACCTCCATAACTCTCTCATTTCTCAACCTAACTGGATGAACCAAATATGAAAATATATCTAATCAACTCCATGAATTCAAACCCACGCTCAAAATCGAGGAGAAAAAAAAAGGTATCTGAATTTATAGAATAAAGCGTCGAAATTTCGGGTTTTCTTCCTCCTCGAGTATGACTAGTTCCATGCGTTTGTTCCCTCAAAACTTAGTTAGTTTTGCTAGTGGGTGTCCAAGGAACACGATCCCAACCTTGGTTTAAGTTCAAAATTTCCAAAATCATAAGTTGAATTTGTGGGCTGTTTTGGTGCTTTCGGGTGGACATGAGAGAAAGAAAAGAGGTAAGGACGATGTTTGATAAATAAAACATGTGCCTCCCAGCCACTTGTTAACTACCCTTCCAAAAATATCCCATTTTCTTTATGACCAAAATGCCCCTCCCAAAATACAACCTAATAAAAAGGAATTAAGGGTTAAATCGTCCTATCATAATTAAAATCTCGGAAACTCCAGTAAAATTTTGTAATTAAATTTTCGGGTCGTTACAATGATCCACCAATATTCACTTATCTCCTACATTTCTACATATTCAGTGAATCTAACTCGATTAGGATTAATTGCATTTATGTTTGCGTCTTAAGTGTGTGTTGTCTTCACTGATTCGTTGAACTATTTTTAGATTCAGCAGTTGCCCTAATTTGTGGGATTTGAATCCAGTACCGTCTAATTAAAGACAGGAACGGATCTATTATATTGCGACCTGGGCTGTAGCCCTTTAAAATATATTCATAATATGACCCTCTTTCTTCATCAAATTCATCTTAACCTTGTTGGCTCTGTGGTTGTGTGTTTTTGTTGGGGACTAAGGTTTGATTCCCCTCCTTGTTATTAACTTGATTACATGTAACCAAAACTCCATTTATTTTTCTGAGAGGTTTGAGATTCTCTTATCGTAAATGAATTAATTACAAATGTATATATTATATTCAATCTACCTAAAAATCATTGTATAAAAAAGAAAAATCTACTATTTTTGTTTTTTTTGGGGGACAATATCTGCTATTTTTGTTCATGAAGAACTCAACCTTGTTTTTTACCTTAAAGACTGCGTAAGACGAGGAAACAGCACTAAAGCCAAGGCGGGCATAAAGAGGATTCGGAATTTCACGCATGTGTACTTCTTCAACCACTCCAAATTTACTGTCAAATTTAGAACAAAAACAACAATTATTACGCTTCCTTTTATAATTATTTCAGTTTTTAATTTCCAATTTCAATTTGTCAACAAATAAAAATAAAATATTTGTTCGATGGCTCTCTTAATTTTTTATTCAATTAAAAATCACTGCCTCCACATGATCATATTTTTCACCACGTACATTATTATTCAATTATAAATAGAAAAATTAGGATTTAGGGTTTTCATAATTACCATTTTGTGGCATAATTTAGTGGTATTATTTTCCGTGGTACGTGAAAAATATTGTATTCGATTATTATAAAGAACAAGATAAATGAATCATAACAAAAAGGGTTGGTCACATTGCAGAACAGTGTAAAATCATATTAAAGAACATTCTTAAATCTAAATGGGAGAAAGTTAATACCCAATTGTTCATAGTTTTTTTTTTTTGGAATTGGTGAAATATTTACTGGAATTCCTTTGTAAAATTAATCCTTGATTAAGAACATCAAATTCGAACAATTTGGATTATGGCTAGGAATGAGGTATGCCCTTCTTTCACATTTTCCAAATTTCCCTCTTTACATTAAGAACAATTTTTTAAATTTTTTTTCTTTTACACCTTCATTCATATTTCACTCAAAAATTCTCTGAACATGATAACTCGCAAAATTAGATGATAAATTCCTTAACAATGTTGAAAACGGCAGCGGCTCGCTTCGAGTCGACAAAGTCAATATTATGGAACCCCATATCATCAAACGTCGCATCAACCTGGACCCCACAGGACCCCAACATCGTCACAAACTCTTGCTGCCGGTCGATCATGGGGTCCCCACCAAACCCAATCACCAAACACCTTCCCAGCCGTTTGATCAAGTTTCTGTGCACCTCATCCGCCATCGGGTTACAATACCGGTGATTTCTGTCCGTCGATTTCGGCAAAGCCAGATCCCACATGAGGTCGAGCACGGGCAAAGGCAATAGCTGGTCCGTAGCGAATCGCAGCTCGGATTTAGTCCTCTGGACCCCACCAAACATTGGCTGGTTCATAATAATTCCGGTGATCTTCAAAGGCTCGAGCTGAAGCTCGTGCACTTTTAATCCGGAGAAAAAGACGATATTGCCACCGCAACCGCATCCGTACAAATAACACCTGGACACGTCAGCGTATTCTCGGATCCACTTCTCGCCTTTCGGGTCCCGGGCCTGGGCTCGCACCCAGTGAATCGCTTCGAGGGCGTCGTGGTACTGGGCGGGGAGCCGCGTCTCCGGGGCAATACGGTAGTTGACGGAGACGATGATGGCGGGAATCTCGGAAGTGATCTGAGAGCAGTTGGTGTGAACGGCGGAGTCGTCAGCGGAGAGGAGGATCCAGCCGCCGTGGTGGAAGTATATTATAATGGGGAGGCGGGCAACGATGTTGTCGTTGGAGGGGAGCTTGGCGGGTCGGAAGAGTCGGACCCACGTTCGGGTTTCTGGGTTCAATGCCACGTCCTTGCAGACGACCGGGTCGCCCGGGGCGGGGTCCGGGTTGGCCGGGGTCTTAGGGAGGGTGGCGTGGCGGGTGAGGGTATCGGTGGCGGGGTTGTGGGCGATGTTGAGGTGGGCGTAAGGGTCGAATGTGGACATTTTGGTAAAATGGTGAGGGGATCAGTTGGAAGTAAACATAAAGAAGAATGAATATGTAGGATTTGGGTGGAGACTGGAGAGTGTGACTTGAGAGTATGTTGAATTGAAGGTTTCCTTCCTCAGCCGGTGCAATCGGTGGTTCGGTGTTCGCCGGATTTGTAGCGGTACGGTTTGCTTTCAGACTGACACCTGGTTTGGGCTTTAGGGGGAATGGGCTTAAGTTGTGTTGTTCGTTGAGTTCGAATTGGGTTGGGCCAACTTGATTTCAGTCCAATTTGACTTGAAATTCTATTCGGCAAGGTTTTATTTATTTACTTTTATTACTATTATTTAGGGGGAGGGTTGCATACATTATATTTAGAGCATTGGGAGAAAATAGGAATATCATTAAATGGTAATAGTGTAATACTAATACTAACGGAGGTCAAAATCTGACTGGTGAATAAAAGGGATTTATATATTGTATAACAAGGTTGAACCCTAGTAAACTCGAACTCCCAAATAAATTCGAATTTGAATATACTCTCATTTTGAAAATCGAGTTGCGTATTCAAAGCACTTAACCGGCTTGGCCTTTGTTATTAATTACAAAAAAACTTGCTTGACATTATTATTATCAACATCATTAAATTATACTACTAATAATTTATTTGACATTATTTTTATAAGAACGACAAACATTTTTAGTCGAGAGACAAATGTTTATAATTTATAGGACGCCTGCGACATAAAAAATAATAATATATACAAACACTTGTGTAGGAAAAAGTATTAAAAAAAGATAAACAACATTTTGCACCCTAAGATTTATGAGTCAATTTCATAATTGATCACGAGATTTTAATTTCATCATGTTACTTCATTTGTTTTTTAAACTAACTATATCTGCATATTTTATTATTAGATTATCAATGAAATTGAGGGTATTTTTAATATTCATTATAAATTCTTACATATCTTAGTTTTTTATATTATTTTTATTTTAAATTATTGCATTTAAATAAACTACAAGGGCATTTTGATTATAATTTGTTTAAATGTATAAGGTTAAAAAAATAGTTAAATTAAAATAATTAGTTATTTAATAAAAAATAAAATAAATAAAAATAAAAATATTCGATTGATAATTTAATACTTAAAATAGTCTGATAAAATAAATTAGTATGATTTTAAAATTATATATAATAAAATGATATAATTAAAATCGACTAACTCCTCTAAAGTCATGTTCAAGCCCGAACGTGACTGTGAGAGTAATTATTATAGAAAAAGCTTTGTTTTCACTTTTCAGAAATCCAATCCAAACCAAAAGCTAATCTGAACAGACTCATCAGCAGCACCGGTCAGTCAATCAGTCCCACTCCCTCTCACACGCACTTCACAGGTGGAGAGTCAGTTCAAACTTTGCGACTCTTTGTAGAACTGCCCAACTGAAAATCTGAAGCCCTCTACAGTCCGCTCAGCTCAGCCCAGCCCAGCCCAGCCCACCCCATGGCCGGCGCTGGAGGCGACGCGCCGCCTATTCCAGCCGCTAACGGCGGTGAATTCCTCCTCTCCTTGCTCCAACAAAAGCCCCACCTCCTCTACCATCACCAATCCCCCTCTCCCCAACAACAACAACAGCAGCAGCAATCTCCGGTTCTCGATCCCGCGGTTGCAGCTGTGGGACCTACCCTTCCGTTCCCAGCGATACCACCGTGGACATCGATCAACGGGCGAGATCATCATCATTCTGAACTCCCTAACCCGTCTTCTATCTGGTCCACCCAGTCTCCTCCTTCGTTCAACTTCCTAGGGTTTCCTCAAAACCCTTATCCCAGTCCGTCTCCCCCAAATCCCTTTCCGCAGTTCGCGGGAAGCCAATTCCCTGGAAATCAAATCCTTACAGACGATTTGAGGAATCTAGTAGGATTTCAGAGTCCAAACGATAATTCCATCCAAAGCCAAAGCCAAAGCCAAAGCCAAAGCCAAAGCCAAAGCCAAAGCCAAAGCCAAAGCCAAAACGTTGCCCAGCTGAAACAGCACCAAAAGCAGAAGCTCAAGTTTGGTTCTTTGCCAGGCGACATTCTCCGAAAATCCGACGGCTCAGTAATTGGAAACACGTCCTCTGATGTTTCCAAGCTCAGCAATGGTCTTGAGAGGAATGTCAATCTGAATTCGAACAACTCTTCCACTTCCAATGAGTTCCGCCGTGGGAATTACGAGAATTTCAGTTCTAGGGAGCAGGAAAGACGGGGCGGAGGTGTGGGCGGTGGAAGGGGGAAGCAATTTCAGAGGAACACCTCGCCTCCGGGGTTTGGTAACAATCAGAGGGGAGGAGGGAATTGGGATTCTGGGAATAGAAGGAAAGTTTTTGAGCACAATGTCGATAGGGAAAGGCAGAGTTCGAGCGAATTTGTTAGGAACAAGGATGTTGCTTTTGAGGATGAGAGAGTGAGAAGGTTGGCAAGTGAGGAGGGTCGTATTCGAGGCAATGGGGCACATGCAATGGGGCTCAGTGCACAGTTTGATCACCCTGGTCCACCCACTGGTGCTAATCTCCGTTCGGCTTCTGCTTCGGAGATTGAAGAGTCAATGATGAATTTGCAGCAAGGAGATAAAGCAAGGAAGGAAGGTGGCTTGCTTGAAGATGCAAGCCAACACTCTTTTGAGGATGAAAGGGATGACAAGAATGAGACTAAACAACACCATAATTCGCGTGAAAAGGTTAAACTTTTTTCGATTGCAAATTATACAAAGGTTTTGAATGTTATGGGAATTCATGAAGTGAATTTTTTATTATAGTAGCTTTGAATTCAAGTTAATGCTTATATAATGTTAATTTCTTGTTATACATGGATACAACTAGAAAAAAAAAGATGTAATATATGTAGAGAGCTTATTGAGACTTCACTTGATCTTTTTTTAGAAGCTTCAAACCCGCTGTCGTCTACATTATATCCTTCGCCATCCGTATCTAATGTAATGGTGGTAGCCAAATGCAAAAGGCAGGTCGTTGCAAGGACCCTTTTTGTGTGTGTATGGACATGTTCGTTAATTATTCAAAGCAACAAATAGCTTAGATGTGAGTTACTTATAGTTTTCATTATCAGGATTCAAGATCAGATAACAGAGGACAGCACTTACTCTACCAAAGAATGAGAAACTTCAAAAGACAGACACAATGTCGCTTGGACATTGACAGACTAAATGCTCCTTTTCTTGCAATTTACGATTCCTTGATACCAACGGAGGAAGAGAAGGCTAAGCAGAAGCAATTATTTACATTATTGGAGACATTAGTTACCAAAGAATGGCCTGAAGCTCGTCTATATATCTATGGATCGTGTGGCAACTCGTTCGGAGTTTCTAAAAGTGACATTGATCTCTGTCTTGCTATTGATGATGCAGATATCAGCAAATCTGAGTTCTTATTAAGATTGGCGGATGTTTTGCAATCAGACAATCTACAGAATGTGCAGGTGAATCAGAAAGCTCTCTCCTCGTGTATTTATGTGATGGATAAAACTTACATTTTCTAATTGACAAATCTTGATGGATGCTACTTGCAATGGGTAGAGAGTTAAGATAAATAAAGTTTTTTAAGGGCTTAAATTTTGAACTTATGATTGATGAATAATGACCCTCTGATGGTGCCGAATTTCTGTATAAATAATTTGAGCAACCGTTTTTCTTTTGGCTGATAAGGGAAACATAAATGGAACTTGTACATTAATGTAGTTGTTATTCCTGCTTTGGGGTTTACCTAGACAAAATATTGTTTAGCCATACTTGATGGTTGATTGGATATATGAAAGTAGGAAGTTTAGAAACTGATATCTTTTATCACGGAATATTTCTTAAGATGCAGGATGCTGATATTCATTATGGTATTACAATTTATATGCATGATTTAGGGCTGTTATAACTCCTAAAATTTATTTTCCATTCTGTTACCACTATTGCTCTTTTCTATAATGTCCCATTGGTTGAGTTGAATATGTAGAAGGTCATATTAAAGGAGAGGAAGATAAAATATTCTGAGGTTATAGTGTGAAACAGTGCTTTATGGTTTTGCTGTACTAATTTAGTGATATTGTTTATGCTTAGGAACATCTTATTACCTCTAAATTGTATAAAGAGCTGAAAAAGATATGTGCTTGTTTAACCATAAGTTAATAGTTGGCCCTTTTAAGTTTGTGTGAACCTAGTGTGCACTAGAATTATTCTTGCTTGGCTTGGCATTATGTGCTGGATTCACATATCTGGGACACATGAATTCAAAGCCTGCAGATTAATAGGGATCCATGGATTGACATCCTCGGAAATGTTTGTCTAGTAACAAGGTGTTCATGACATGTCAACTAATGGTCATGCAGGTGCAGCCCCCTATCCTGCATGTACTGGGCAAGTTCCAAGGATGTTAATGCAGTTTTCATAACATCTATCTTAGGAGTCTCATGAAGCCATGTAGAATCAAATTATGTGTTATTTTGTGTATCTAGCAATTTAATCCTTTCTCTATTGGCAATGTAAATTTGTTTTACCATTTATATTTATGTTTTATTTAAGTATTCCTGATTGTTTTCAGGCGTTGACACGTGCTAGGGTTCCCATAGTAAAGCTTATGGATCCTGTCACTGGAATTTCCTGTGACATATGCATCAACAATGTTCTGGCTGTCATAAATACAAAGCTTCTTCACGCTTATGGAAAAATAGATGCAAGATTACGGCAATTGGCTTTTATTGTGAAGCATTGGGCCAAGTCAAGAGGAGTCAATGCTACTTACCAAGGAACCCTATCTAGCTATGCGTAAGTCAACTTGTTTTCCGAAATTAGTGATAGAAATTCTTCAGCTACAGATTCCAATGATGTTCATTTGCTTACACTGCTACACCCTTTCATCAGTAGATAGTCTGCCCTATTAAAGCAGTACCAAGATATAGTCTTTACATTCTTTAATATCTTGTGGTAGAGATTTTTATGTGGAAGTACTTTTGTGCCCGCTGTGCAAGTGTTAATGTTTGCATTTTCTTTTCAGGTATGTTTTGATGTGCATTCATTTCTTACAGCAGCGCAGACCTGCCATTCTTCCCTGCTTACAGGTATGTCATCTTATATGGACATCATGTTCAACCCCATTCTATTTGTGTGTTTAAAAGCTACAACCTTTGTTCTCTCTCAGGGAATGCGGACAACATTCTCTGTCACTGTAGAGAACACTGAATGTTCTTACTTTGATCAAGTAGACAAACTTCGAGATTTTGGATCCAATAACAAGGAACCTATTGCTAAACTCGTGTGGGGATTTTTCAATTACTGGGCATATGTTCATGATTACGCAAATTCTGTCGTATCTGTGCGTACAGGAAGCATAACCAGGTGAGATATAGATCTGTCATTTTCTTTTTTTATTAAGATTAGTAACATAAAATATTGATTGATGATAGAATTATTAGTAAACCTGTTGAGTTTCTTTCTTAATGTGCTTGAAGTAGTAGGACAAATATCGACAATTTGCATTCATTGCTAGTATTAAGTATGTCGCTGTAAGTTTCTAATATGTTTATGCAATATGTGTTGGACTTTCATGTTTCATGGCATTTCATTCAGCAATAGTTCTTTGAAATTGTGTGATTGAATTTCTGAAAACTTTTGACAAATGCCATTTGAATTACTTTTTCGCGAGAATTGAACTGAACCCCTTTCCTTTATAGCTTGTTCTCTTCTTTATGCAGTACAGGCTTTCTAGCTTGTAATCATAATTTGATTGACCACAAGGGACAAATTGGTCAGAACTGTAATAGTATATTTACCCCAAAACCAAATTAACTTGAGAGTGCAACTAACCAGTTGTTCAATGTGATATTCATTTGTTCAGCAAGCGGGAAAAGGACTGGACAAGGAGGATTGGCAACGACCGGCATTTGATATGCATAGAGGACCCTTTTGAGACATCCCATGATTTGGGTCGAGTAGTTGACAAGCGCAGCATAAAAGTTTTACGGGAGGAGTTTGAACGCGCAGCTGAGGTTATGCAGTATGATCCAAATCCTTGTGTGAAGCTCTTCGAACCCTACGTTCCTGCCATTTAATTGTTATTACTGGTGGAGTATAATTGTGGTGAAATAACCTAAGATTGTGGAGTACTTTGGTGCCACATTTTTCAGAGCCATTTGATGTTTATAGCATATATTTATTATTTTAGGCTTTTTGTTTTAATGCAGGCTCATTGTAAAAGCTTTGAGTTGCTGCTTCAAAGTGTGCTAATTTGAAACAACTACAGATATTTCTTAGAATGAGATTTACCAGTTTTGCCCATGTGTTTTTGTTCCCCATGGTTTTCTAGTTGATGGCTTGCTATTGTAAAATGGAAGGAGAAAGCGAAACATTATTAGAGGCAGATAATTTGCGCATCGGGTAGGAGGATTGTGTTGAGCACATCTAACTTTCACAGTAATACAACAGATTATCATTGAAGGGGAGTTTATTCATTGATATTAGTCTTTACAAATGTAAAATTTCAGACGTAAAAATCTTTTGACAAAAATGAGAGTCGATTATGAAATCTTCAATATAATAAGGGAAAGTTTTTAAGATAACGATGATAATCGAATTTGAGATCTTCTACAACGAAGGTCGAACTTGAGTATGTATACAAGAGTTTGCTTTTCATAAGAGAAAAGTTTGGCATGAGAAGTCTCGCATGGAAGATGGTAATAATATGTTGTCGGGACATAAAATAAACGAAAAACGATAAGTGAACGATAAAGATCATATTAAATAAGTTGATTCGAATTAAGATTCAATAAGAATTTAAAATTGCATATTACGCAGACGGAGAAGTTCAATTGTTTAATAATGGTGGAAAATGCTTGTTTAATCGTATATTAAACATGTTTTTTTTTTTTTCATGAAATGAAACATCATGATAACTCATAATATCTTTGATTTATTAATTTGCACTCCTCTATTATTAATACACAAATTCATCAGAACCATTAAAATATTGTAATACCTTCACTTCGAATATACAACAGAGGAGATGGAGATTGTCTTTTTCAAAAACAAGAACAACGAACCCTCGTGCAATTGGCAACGTTATTGTCCCCAAATACTATTACCACCGACACCTACATTGCCATTATCTCACTGCTAGTGCAGTACCAGCGTCGATAGTATTTGCCAATTTGAAGTTTTCTGTCCAAGTAATTTGTCGATGAATCATTTTTTATCTGTCATAGATTCGTTGGATAGAACGCAAGAATCTAGGAATATGTGTAGCTGAAGACATAATATACAATAAATAAAAAATAATTCAGCGTGATAGGCTAAATGAAAATTATTATACTTAAGTTTTTATTATTTTTCTCACATTTAAGGTGGACTGGAACTCACCCTAACCATTCTCTAGGTCCGTGCCTGGCTCTATCACATTCCATCCCGACCAACCCTACCTATTGTTAGGAAATTAATCATCTGTCACGCAAGTACTAGGAATAAAGATGGAAGAAAGAAATAAAGAAGCCAAGAACATGACAGATTTAACGAGGTTCGGCCAAATAACTTGTCTACGTCTTCAGAGAGTTTTTTCCTTCACAATGAGAGAATACAAAATACAAGATTACACTACTCAAGTTTATACCCAACTCGAGCCCTTGTATCCAATAGGATACCCCTTGCACACCCTCTCTCAACCCGAGAAGATCACTCTATCTCAAGAGCTATACACACTCTTGAAACACTCTTTCACCCTCTCTTAATCGAGAAGATCACTCTATCCCAATAGCTATACACACTTTTGAAACACTCAAGAAGATCGCTCTACCACAAAAGCTATGCACACTCTTGAAGCACTCACTCACTTGTGATGTGTTCTCCTTAATGTTTAAATGTGGTCAAGATCTACACCTTATCTAGTACTTAAGGCACAAGTTGTAGTTGTGTTTTTCCGATGTAGGACATTTTACTCACATCTCAACATCCTTCATTAAAGTCCATTCATGAACCTTCTTCAATTAATGTTCTTCTTCATGAAGCTTCCACATCAATCGTTTTCTACAAGGTTCCACTATGAATGAACAACACCATGTATTTATTCTCAATACATAATCGCATGCATTAAAATTGCAATGCATTAATAATACACTAAGGAGGCAATAACTCAACACCTATATCATAATTTGTTCGATTATTCAAGAATGGAAATTTGCCACATTGAGATATATTCGGAAAGCACATTAACTATTAGATTGACACGATCTACACTTCTATATTAAGACATATATTTGTCCTATTTAAGAGTGGCAATTTTTTACAAGACTATATACATGATACGAAATCAACACAAAATTTATCCTGATTAATCTACACGATTAAAATTTAGAGTTATTTTTTTATTAATCTGTTATGACACGTTTGATAAATATGTGGGTTTCAGATCAACTTATTAACCTGTATAAGACCTATTAAACGGTTAGATTTCTGGTCAACTTGTTAACCCATATATTAACTTATTTAATAAATGTGTCAATCAATAACCAATATATCTACCTCAGTTATTTATCTATATATCTATTAAATTTTATAGTTTAAATAAGTTAAAACATGTTAAACATGCTAAGTAGGTTATAAGTTAATTGGATTTTGAACACGACACGTTTATTAAATGAGTTATATGACTTACCTAGTTTATTAAGAGAGTTCGAATTGAGTATTTTTGACACAATTATTAAGTGGGTTGAGTTTAGATTGAGCATATTTGGATAAAATAAAATTCATAACGCAACACAACCAGACCCATTGACCTCTAAAGATATTCTAAATTCCATCCGAGCTTTCGCGTTTCAAATTCTTTCATATTGATCAAGAAGGAAAAATAGGTGCTTGGGTATGAATGATGGTGGAAGAATTTATGACTTCAGATTTAATTTTTTATTTTTTATTGAAGTCCAAATTTGAACTTAAATTTTAAACCCTAAGCGATTAACATGATATTTCTTTATGTTGGGATCATAAATCTGGTAATAGGAAAACTATTGTTTGTTTGATTGGAATTTTTAGGTTAGGTTGTTCTTATTTGTTAACATTATAAATAATTTGTTTTTTATATCGGAGATATTTATGTCATTTATAAACCAACATGATGCGAGTTGTATTTGGGCTCTGTCCCTTCTGTTATGTCTTCAATCAAGAGGCCTGAAGGCCTTATTATTATTTCTTAGGGCTGCGCTTTAGGGTTTGGCAAAAAAAAAAAAAAAAAAAATCAATGGTTTGTGCTGAGTTGGATTTAAAATATTATATACTTACATTCCAGTTTGTTGATACTTTCTTATATTATAATTTGATTTTATCAACTTTTTTTTTTTATGTATAATTATCATAATTAAAACCTGTTCGTTCTCTAATTTATCATTAATAAATCAATTTTGTAAAAAAATCATCTAAATTAAATGTCATTTAGCCATATTCATATCTATCAAGTAAATCAACGGTTTTCATAACAATTAAGATAATCTTTTGATGATAAGTTAAAGAATAAACGGTTCCGATTATCACAATTATATACACAAAATTCGATAAATCGAAAGAGTTGTATGATAAAGTATCACCAACACCAATGTGAGCTACAAATATAATTTCATTTAAAACAAAACAAAAAATCGTGAAATTTTGAGATCCAGTCAGTTCTGTGATTACAACATAAATCATGAAACTAATTAAGGTACTTATTTTTATTTTTTCCATCATCAATGTCTAAAACAGTGGTGATATATTAAGCTAGGCAGAGTGATTGGAGGACAATATTTATTTGTGATCTTTTTCGTATTTTTTTAAAATTGATTCGATCTAGCTGAATCCAAAATTGTGAACGAATTACTTTGTGGAAATCGCCAGTGATGCTTTTTTTGTTTTTGTTTTTTGTTTCAATCTTTCATTACTTGCATGTATCTGTGCATGCCGTTTCTATATATCACAAAGATGCTGCGCTAATTCTATCGAATTCTGCCAAACTATACATGTTTGTTTAATTGTTGCGGTTTAACTTTAACATGATACCGATCGACGTGCATGGTTTTATATAAATATTCATTAGCTATATTTCTATCTGGGGTTCCAAATCAGTATCAGTATCAGATAACATAAATTTTGCTATAATATATATGTACCTCCATTTGGATATGGAAATGGACGAAAGACATATTTTTTTTAAGAGACAAAATAAAAGACAATGTCTGCCATGAGAGATGAAAAAACCAAATTACATGCAATAAAATGTTAACCAGGCATACTAATATTCCTACTGATATCGACAATGATAAGCACTTACAAACATGTTATAATATTACATACGCTCACACGGACTCAATATGCGAGATCCACTATGTTATGACAAAAGTTTTATGCTACTCACAAATATGTAATAGCTCTGTTCTTACATTTCCCTATACATGTGAACTTCACTGCATAACATGCATGTGGCCAATTAATCATGACGGCAGAGCTTAAGTGGTTACGTGCATATTAGGAGTTATATCACGTTCTCATCTTGAGTATTAGAGTTGGCAACCAATCGCATCATATTGGATTTATATCGTATCATAAATTATATTTTTTTAAATATATTCCATTTAAATTCAACCTATTTAATAATTATCATATAACCCATTTAAAAAATGGGTTATGAAGTTGGACATTCATGTAACTCATGTAACCCTATTATTCATTTAATAAATAGGTTATATTCGAAATCCAATTTGACAGAATCTAACCCGAAAATTCCTAAACGAAGGTGTCCGGTCTTGCTACTGTATGACAAAATAAACTAAAATTTTCAATATGCCCTTATACACGTGTCAGACCAGGAATCACGGTAAAACGAGGGTACAACTCTAACTTGTACTCACCAAGGAAACGTGCAGACGTAGGTAACGCTTTCGCCTCCTAAGTAGCCCTGACGCCAAACCACATCTTGTGGTCCACCTATCCCTGAAATTCCCGTATATAAATCAATCTGGAAACCTAGACACAAATACATGTAATCTCGCTCGACTAGTACTCAACTCCCCCTAGTCGTTGCACGTAAGTTGTGCTTACCGATTAGGAACAATCCCCCAGGGCGTAGTCGCGAACTACCTGGTTGGGAACCCCGTACTACGCATAGTTAGCTCACAGTAATTGGCAGAGACACACTCCAAACACCATTCCGGAAAAAGTGATCATTGTATGTCCGAGGATAGTCAACAGTGGAAAAACATATTGAATAGTAAAACCAAAACCTTACGTAAAATAAATCTTTATCTTCAAATCCAAGTAAAAACAATCTAATCGGGCCAGGGCCCAAAACATTGTTTCTACAAAAGTCCATAAAACATGTGTCCAACATAATCGACTAAATAATTATTTCAAAAACCATAAAACCGCATAAAATATGCCACAATATTTAGAATAATCATTCCAACCATTTTAATCCAGATAATATCATCAAAGATGTAAAACAGTTAAATATGCATGCATTTCGGTTAATTAAAGCAAAGTCCACTCACAGTATGTTCGATCGAGCTCAGTCCCGAACTGTACGCTCTTCCAAGGTCTCTGGAGATACCTAACCTGGATTCCAAGTTATGAGCTTCCAAAGTCACGGGTGTCTTTCTCCTCCCACACTGATCGTGCCAACACCGTTATATCTTCAAACCTGAGCTATTCTTGATCGTGAGAGTTCCTAGAACATGTTTCTCACCTTAGTTTCAACTCAAAACCGTCAAAAATCAAAGAAGGAAATATGGGTGTATGTGGGTTGTAAGGGTTATTTGGTTGCACGGGAAAGAGAGAGAAGTGAGAGTGAGAATCAATGGCTCACATCCACTCAACCAACCCCAAAACTTCCCAAACCCAATTTTGACCATAAAGCCCTTCCCTACAATAGAAACTCAAGCCAAAATCCAAGGGCAAAAAGATCAAAACGTGCTAATAAAATCCCAAAAATCCCCGTAAAATCCCGTAATTTCTTAACCCATATTGCAAGTCAATTTCTTATCCCCGTAAAATATTTTACATATTATAAACAGATAGATTGCAGATCAATTTCTTAACCCGTAAAATCATGGTCCAAGTTACAATGCAAACAAGAAGCTATTAGGGATACTTTCGTCATAATGGTGTGAATATGTGAAATTCGTTTCGTGTCATGCATGTGGGACTTGTTATGACAACAGAGCGAACATACATATCTTGAAAATAAGTAAATAAATAAATATGTATTACTTTTATAATCGTTATCATAATGGCATTCAAATTTAATATACTGTGACAAAAACTTTATATTATTAATAAATATGTAATAATTAGGGGCTCATAATTAAGTGATATTACCAATTTTATCAATATTCATATCTTATCAATTTGATCAAATTAAATACATCATTGTGAGGTTACCGTCCACATCTAACCCGCTTATTTTGTTAAGAGATAAATTTACTATTTTAAATTACTCGGCCCTCGTCCTTTTTATTTATTACTTATTTACACTTTTAAATCACATAATTAATAAAAGTCATTAATAATTAAATCATACCTTGTTAGTCGTATACATGTACCATATCTAAAATCTTATCAAATTTACCAACCATTGGAATTTCATCATTTAAGGGAAATTCATGAATCCATAATCAAAACCTATCTTCATATCATCTTCATCATAATTATCATCGAGATGTCAACATTATAACATTATGATCACATCATTATATACTCAACATCATCAATCATGTATATGAACATATCATCATGTATGGAAGCATAGCATATCATCATAAAAATGACAATATCATCACAGGAATCAAACCTTTTAATCTTGAACTCCAACTAAACATCTTCAAATCATCATAATTCACCATTACATCTCGTTAAGGACCCAAAATAGCCTTAAATTAATTTTCCATAATTTGTAGGTCTTAATTAAGAATTAAAACAACACCTAATCCTTATGACACTCAGAATTGTCCTAAGACGATACCCAATTAACTTAAAACTTGTACGAAAAGATTCAAAATCTAAAAATAAAGAACTTTCGTGTTGGCCGGATGGCGATCGGCCGCCGCACGCATCCTCACGCGCCGAAAAGGGTCTCTGCGCATGGGTGTCACGTGCGACCTATCACCAGCAACCTCCAGCTGAGTCGACATGCGGGCCTACGCGTAGGGCCTAACCTGGCGGCTTTACCCGATTCAAAACCTGCAATTTCTTGTCCCTTTTCATCGTTTTTAACATCAATCCTCATCTACTCAATTCTAGGAGAAGATCTACGGTTTCAAAAGTTGATAAACTTACCTCGAATACTTGGTTCTAGGCTACATGCTTTCGGCCTAAAAACCAAACCCTTGCTCCTTGTGCTTTTTTACGTCCAACCTTGAGTGTTTCAGATGTAGAACATTGCTAGGACTCTAAGGCTTTAGAGAGTGTAGATACAAACTAGAACGCCTTAAGACTTCATACGAACAATTTTACAGTTTTTCAAAGTTTTTCCGATTTCCAACTCACAGTCTCTCCTTCTTTCAGTTGAGTTCTAGTTCCCATTTTCCTCAGCCTCTCCTTCCTTTTCTTTCTCTGGTTTCCCTTTTCCTCTGGTTCTCTTCCACAAGTTGGTGTTGGTGGTTATTTCCCTTTTTCAGCCACCACCCACCGACCACCATTTTTTGCACACACACACACACACACACACACACCTATATATAATACATGCTAACTCAGTGGAAAGAATGAGAGAAAAATAAAGAACCTTCTAGACCATCCTAGATTTCTCTAGAAAATTACCAAAATGCCCCTAGTTACTTTTAACCCATGTCAAGCCCGTTCGTTTTCTGGTTTCAGTATACCTCCTATCTATAAACTTAGGAGTTTGAGACCTTCGTAACAGTCTTCTCGCAATGTCCAACAAGTATC
Organism: Prinsepia uniflora; assembly: GCA_032719365.1. Lineage (NCBI taxonomy): Eukaryota > Viridiplantae > Streptophyta > Magnoliopsida > Rosales > Rosaceae > Prinsepia > Prinsepia uniflora. The sequence continues at coordinate 4,208,234 of CM064869.1, read as the reverse complement.
CGGGTTAAAAAGTCAACTCTTTGACTTTATGGGCAAAATCGTCATTTTTATTTTCTTGAATTTTCGGGTCGTTAAAATATTGCTAATGTCCAAATCAAACAACATCATGCTCACCCCTAAGAATACCCATTTAGACTCATTCTTAATTTTTAAGAGTTTATTCAAATCAAGTCATAGGTACCCATGACAATTTTATGTATACTTTTCCTTTCAGTTTTTTCTTGCTTACTTTTTTTTATAACATTCTAGGTTTTTTCCCTTTCAATTTCTTTTACTTTTCATTATTTTATTTTATTTTCATATTTTTTTCTCCTCCATTATAATGAATAACATAGTCTCTCAAAAAATTTAAATACAATATTAGTTTCTCTTTTGGTCCTAGTACATGCATAAAAGAACATAATATTACAAATTTAAGTCCAATTTCTTAAAATTCTAACAAAATAATGATAACATTTGTGAAAATTCAATTATATCTTCATCGTCCTCATCATCATCAAAAATTTCAACATCGATATCATCGTCAAATGTATCAAATTTAGTATTTATAAAAGTCAAATCTGAATATATTGCAAAATATTTTTTAATTACCAAATATGTTTTAAAAATATTTTTAACACATCGTATCTCACTCCATAGTCAATCCCCCTCCAACTTTTTGCCTTTTAAAATCGTTCACAGATCTTATATTAAATTATTGGTTTGAGCACTGGAGATCGATTGTTCATCATTTTATATATTGCTTGCAATTGATATATCAAATTGAGTATTCAGGAAAAAAAAAAGATATATCAAATTGAGTGCCACTTGAAGACATTTAAAAATCTACACAATAACAAATTCACCGAATAAATCCAGCAAATTGTATCAACAATCAAAATGGTAGAAATAAATAGAAGATAGTAAAGACACCAAAAGACCAATACATTTATACTAACATGCTACAAAATTTTCACTCAAACTACCCTAACAAGTAACAACAACACACTTCAAGCATCCATTCATGGTTTTAAGAAAGCAATTCATACCTTTATGGTAACTATGCAACCTGCATAATGCGCATGCAGAGAGGTAAAAAGTAGGCCTTAGTCATTCATGAATTATAAACAGAGAGGTACCAATTGCTCTCTGAATTTTTAAACAAATTCGTTCAATAACATCTAGAATGAGAATTTTTTTATAAGTCATTCAATAACTTCTAGAATGCATCAAAACACCATTCAATAACCAGAGAAGACAGCTGCATAATCTATAGTAAAGTTTATGAGAGTTGGTTTCAGTTCTTCATTTCTGGCATATCCATCAAACCAAATTTAAACTCAATTAGCTAAATCCAAAAAGGGTTCTTCCAACGCCAATTTTCAGTGCTTAATGACATAAAATTAGCCCCAGTTTATTGCTCTAATATCTTCAATTCCAGCAGGAAATTATACAAATTACTACTTCATACAAAAAACTAAGTTAGCGGCCCACCCAATTTTACCCTAAACACTGTTACTACAAGTATACACATCAAGCACTCACATACCTCAGCCCCGTGAGCAATGCTGAACAAAAAATCCGTTGTCCATCTCTCAAATATCCAACACTTGGAAGGCTAGTTACGGGGAATTTCTAGAGGTTGATTTGGAAAGCATCAACAGTCGCAGGTGGTGGAAAATCACACTCAAAATCAACCAGATAATCGCTCAAAATCAAAACCAAGAACAGCCCAACATAGAGAAAGCAGAGAATCACACTGAAAATCAAACTAAATTGATGATTGAGATGAGTGGAACCAACCAAAAAGTACAAGTGAGACGTTATCGTCATTAGCTGGAGTGTTCTCGAAGCCGTTGATTGTTTTAATGGCGTGATTTTCCAAAGAGGAAGAGGAGGAAGGAAGCTGAAAGGAGAGTCGAGAGAAGGAGCACGCCGAGAACGAAAGTCGAGAGAGAGAACGCAGAAAAGATATATATATTTTTTTTAACGGGTAAGGGTACCGCCCGGTTTACCTTGTCCTGCCCTGAATCTAACGGGTAATTTTTACCTGGGAATATTTCCACCCATATGATACATACCATAGGTACCCATTCCGACCTAGGACGTACTATTGTGAAAGTAGTTAATAAAAATCTTCATATAATTAGCTTCATTCATTCGCACTCACACTAAATAAAATTCCTGGCAAACTCACATGCACATTGCGATAAAAGTTACTAACAACAAGTAACAATAAACAAGAGCGGGATCGGATGATCCTATCACAATTCAATTAGATCGACCACATAAAAATTCAATATCTATAATATATAGTCTTTAAGGCCAGTTGTCCATCTCTCTCCAAAAGAAAGGGAAAAAAACTCTTCTTTTTTTTTTTTCTCCAAAAGAAAGGAAAAAAAACTCTTTGCTCTCTCCTCACCCAAGTGGAACTTTCCACCAAACCGTAGCCGCTGGCCACTTGTAGGGGCCACTTGTAGGGGTCACTTGTAGGGGTCAGGGGGAGCCCTCTTTGTTCGCAATTTATCCTTTTCTCTTTCTTCTCTTCTTCTCATCTTCTCATCTTCTCATTCCTTCTTTTCTCTCCTTAGGTTTCTCATTCTCCGCTCTCTTTGGTTTTCTGCTCCTCCACCCACCATGGTATTTACTCACTTTTGGTGCTCCCATTGATTCTTCTAGATGTGAACCCTCACTTCTTATCTCACCCCTCACCAATTGTCATCAGATGCTACACTGTAACAGCCCAAAACTCTGATAAAAGATAATTTAGAAAAATTAAGTGAAAATGACAAACCCTATAAAGGACAACATGTTGACTTTTTTACCAAGACCTTTTTCGGACGTGTCGCAGACACTGTTACGAAGACCTTAAAATTCTGAATTTGTTGATAGGCAGAATGCCAAAATTGGAAATCAAATGGACTTGATACGAGTTAAAGTTAAATATGGGTATTTTGGTCATTTTGGCTAAAAGGGTATTTTGGTAATTTTGAAAGTAAGGCCTAGATTATTCTAAAATGTTCCTCATTTCTCTTCCCCCCTTATCTTTTTCAGTTCCACCGACCTATCTTATATATATATATATATATATGTTTGATCCTGAAATGACCAACTCGATGAGACCCGCTGGGGGTTCTAGGACCAGCCGTGTGGTGTCTCGGGTCCGCCGGGGGCGTTGCGATTCGGCAGGGGTCCTGCAAAACTAGACACCGGTGTGGTGTCGGCCAAAGGGGCTCCGATGCCAAAGTTAGTATCTGAATGCCGAGGGGCAAGTAAACACAGTGCTCTGGGTCGGTTCTCAGTGTCTTACCTTTGTGAAGGGTTTCGGGGTATTTATAGTAGCCATAACTGTGGTAGGTGGACTACTGTTACGGGAGCAGGTGGTGCTTTGTGGCTGGGAGCCGTCTGACAAGCCCTGGACATCCGGAGGAGGCGCCAGCTGGAGTCCCAACCTGCCTCCGTCAGGGAGTTGGTGTGGCAGAGTTGGTTAGGTGACTGTCGCAACCAGCTGTCGTCTGTTCACTGTCAGGTGCCGAATGGCGGGTCTGCAGTATGGTGCCGATCAAGCGATCGGTCGGCGGCCTTCCTGTCCTGGTGGGACCTGTGCTAGGGTGGTCGGTCGATATGGTATCAACATAAGTCCCCTAAGTCTTTGACTGAGGTGGGGTTCCTCGGTCGAGGACTTGATATGACGGCCAGTACCTGTCGACCGACCAGGGCGGTGTGGTGCGCCCTGTATCCCTAGTAGCCCCCCAAGTCATGGAGCGAGGAAGTGCACCGTATGTCCGATTTGCAAAGAGGCCCCGTTGCCGAGTTCCGGAAGCGGCCCACCGTAAAGACCGAAAGATCCTGGAGAGGCGGCCGTGGGGAATGGCGGGGAGACGTCGGTAGTAGTGTGCTTGCCGACGAAGAGAGGAAGCGTGCCGTCGGGAAAGATGCCGAGAGGCTCCGGTCGGCAGGCGGTATGGATGCATACCGGTTAGCGATGTACGTATGTACGTATGTAGTTGAGAATGTATGATACCGATGGGTATACAGTACAAGGTATTCGTAGCCGAAAGGTGGCCGTATCGGCCTGGCGACCGTCAGATCGGAAGCGCGCATCTCGAGGCGGGCCAAGGGCCTATAAAAGGGGCGAAAGCTTTCTGACTTTTTCACTTTTTACTCAGAGCATCTTGTGGAGTAATTGCAAGTGCCGATTGAATTGGAGACTGCCGAGCAAGAAGAAGACGCACGTTGAACCAATTCGACCGAGCAAAACTTTGAAAGGTATAATTCCTGCCGTTTGGCATCTCTGCTCAGCATGTGTTCCGTAGCGTAGGTGCTTAGTTGTAGCTTCTTTTCTTTTGGTAATTTGTAGATGTCAGAGTCAGAGTCAAACAGTGGATCTGGGGTTAGGTCCCCTCAAGCTTTTGGCGGGGAAACACCGTCCAGTTCGGCAACCGACGTGCCGAGCGGACGCAGTGGGTCAACGTCTACTAGTGGGTCCACTAGCAGCACTGACAGGACCCGCCCCGATCCCCCTGGGACCACCCGGGACGTGCCCTGCTCCCGTCTGACACTCGACATTAAAATACCAAAAATACCCTTATTGAAGATGAAATGCATAAAGGAAAACCAAAGTTAAGTCATACATAGCACGCCACACAAATACTCGAATACAAATAGTGTCAGACAAGGGATAGTTCCCGAATACAGTTTATTGAGCACGACTCTAGACACACTACGTGCCAACCTACCCAGCAGTAGGGTTCAGGTACGCAACGTAAACCTATGCCTCTTCCTCCTCGGGATCCTCCTCTTCCTCCTCCTCGGGATCCTCCTCCTCGATAGCACTACCTGGAAGCGTAGTAAAACAACAAAGGTGAGTGGGCCGAAACTCAAGGTTTACAAAGTAGTTTACCATTTCGAAAACATATAGCTTTTCCCCTCTGTTTTCCGAAAAGACATGCATAGTATCATAAACCACAAAACCATATAGTCATAAGCAGAATAATATCAACATAATATAATCTTAGTCACTGCACTATACATCCCAACCCTGACATCCCAGATGCCCGACGTCCCAGACGCCCAATAAGGTCACAGTCTCAAGGCTACGCGTGCCACCCGGGGTCTCAATCCCGAGTCCAAATCCCGAACCTAGTCCGAGCATGGCATTCTAGATGCCTGACGTCCCAGACGTCCAATAGTAGCAATCCTGCTCCCGAGTCACCCTACGGTCCGGTCCCTCCGTAGAATGACTCCTCACAGGCAATGCGCCGTGACCACTCCGGTACCTACATCCGGAGGAGATAGAATCCTAGGGTAGATCTATACAGTGCAGTACCACAGATAATATCGAGATCCATTATATATATATATGACTCCAAACCATTCATAAACAACCAGACGGGTCTCATGCCCAAACATCGTAATACGTGCCATAAATCATACACAAGATAAACATATACTTTTACTTGAATCACATATAGATATAGTAGAAAGTAAAACAGTTATGCATGCCGAATTTTAGTGAAATCAAAGGCCCACTCACAGTACAATCCCGCTGCAATCCCGAGCGTAAAGCCCCGTCCAAGGTTTAAAGTACAATTCCTGTCATGCCCAAAACATACGTAAAGGTCACTTTAAGTCCCTACTAAACAACTAAGAAACCCTAGACTGAAACCGGCCCGGGAAAGCCGTCCGAACACGTTTCCCAAGGCGTCAAACCCTAATTTGACCAACTTAACGATCTCCGATCGACACGAAACCACCGCCATTGGATCCGTATCGTCGAAACCTTGAAAATGGCACTGGTCCCACATAAATTACTATTCACACGCGCCCCCCACGCGCCGGTCAACCCTCTGGTCAACAGTGCTACAGTGATGCTGACGTCAGCATGACGTCACTGCTGACGTCAGCATGACGTCATCACTGACAGTGTCAGAGGACACGTGTCAACAGCCCATTGGTCCCTGGTCTGACAATATTCTGACATGATGACATCATCATGACGTCACTGCTGACATCAGCATGATGACGTCATCAGCTACAGTAACCGGGTCTGAGAACCGGGTCACCGCAGACCCACGGTTCGACCCGACCAGTTCTCATCACCCCGACCACCAAAATCGATGGGATTTGTTCCTATGAACTCGTCTGAACATGTTCTATGGCCCTGTGTAATCAAAACAGGTTTTTAAGTTCGAGAAACCACCTGAAAAACGACGGGGAACTGGCTGCCGGTTCTGGTTCGTCTTCTCCGGCGAGCCGTCACGCTTCCAGCCACCAACTCTGGTCCAAAATGCTCGTCTAGTCCCCTAGGTTAAGTCTCAAAAGCAACCAAACAAGTTTAACGTTAAAAACGGACGGTTCGAGATAGGGAAGGAAAATCGGTCTTCTCGGGTTTGCAGGCTTACCGCCGCCGTGTCGCCGCCGTGGGCTGCCCAGTCCAGTCCTAAGCCGTCCAGAGGTCACAACGGTCCTAACCCTAGGTTGGTTCGAGCCCAGAAGTCATGGTTTGGACGGTTTGGTTAGTTTTGGGCTGCACGGGTTCCTCTCGGGTTTGTGGGTTTTCCGGGTTGCGCCGCCGTCCGTGGTGGTGGTGATGGCCGTCTGGAGGTGGCTGAGAGGTAGTCTGGTGTGTGGGTTGAGGCTGAGGGGTGGTGTGATCGCTGGTGTGTTTGTGCAGAGAGTGAGAGGTTGCACGGTTTAGGGAGAAATGAGAATGAAAATATGTTGCTCTGATGGTTTAAGAACAGAAGGAGAAAATGGAATGAAGGGCTGAGATTTAATCTGAATTAAGAGTGAAGGGTGAGGATTTAAGGAAATTAAATTAATTAATTAGTCTAAAGGCAGACATAGATCCAGATTGTTGGGGATGATGTGGATGAGGTAGATAAGTGACATGTGTCACTCATCAAGGGTCCAGATTGATTGGGTTAAAGTAAATCAGATTCTAATATTTTAATATTATTTTAAGTTCCGAGTCTCGGTTAGTTCGGTTACGTTCTTGACCATAACTTTTTCGTCGTAAGTCCGAATTCGGCGTGCCGCCTGTCTACGGATTCGTATCGACGAGACCTACGTAACGGTCATTGGCCCTCGTCCGTTGGACTTCCCGGGTCAAAAGTCAACATTTGGCCCCCAAATGGCCAAATTACCAAAATGCCCCTCGACTTCCGAACTTCACAACTTCTTCCTCGAACGTCGAATCGAACGTGCCACCTGCCTATGAACTCGTGACGTCCTAAACTACGTCACGGTCACGTGTCAAAGTCCTAAATGCTTCCCGAGTTAAAAGTCAACTTTTTCCTCCCTCAGGGGTAAAACGGTCATTTTACAATAAAATAAGAATTACGAAAGTTTGGGTCGTTACAAGCACTTCGTCGTCCAGCAGTGGTGACAGCCTGGATGAGGCTCTCAGGTTGCCACGGAAGGAGGTGAGGCAGCAGGGCGGGTGCAGCACATCGGGTGCCGATCGGCCAAGTGAGAGGAGGACGTGTCCCCGTACTCCCCCCGTCGCCACCGTCGATTCCGAGGCTGAGGGTAGCGGGACGGAGACGAGCTCGCAGATGGAACCAGATGCTGACGGCGTGGTGAAGGTGGAGTATGCCGTGGACTACGAGATGAACACCATTCGGCAGTCCGACCTGGACCGGTTCCGGGAGCTGTACAACGTGCCGGTGGAGATTAAGATGACGGTACCCCCGCACAGCAAGAAGCCGAGCAATCCTCCGGAAGGGTCGACATTATTTTACGTAGATTGCTTTGAACACGGAGTGAGGCTGCCTCTGCACCCGTGGCTCCAGGATATGATGGCGAGGGCGAACCTGGCCCTGGGGCAGCTGAACGCCAACGGCTGGATCATCCTGATCAGCCTGTACACGGCGTTCCGACTGGCGGGACTGCCGGAGCCGACCTGGGGGCAATTGTGCGCCCTGTACCGCTTCAAGAGGCAGACCTACGGGTCGGGGTGGTACCAGATGGAGTGCCTGCACAAGAGTGTACGGGGTGCGTTCATCACGGATGTGCCGACGTCGCAGAAGAGCTGGAGGCATCGGTTCTGCTGGGTATCGGGGCCGTGGGAGGGGGACGTCAGTGGGGTCCGCTCGAGGATTCCCAGCTACTTCCAGTCTGGAGGTTGTTGGTCTACCGTTCGGCTAGTAGTCATAAGGCGTCAATTGTGGCTACCGAGGCAGAGACTGATGGTGTTTGTTGTGTGTGCAGGTCCGTCCAAGGCAACGGTAACAGCAGAGGATTGGGAGGCGTGCAACCTGGTGCGGGAGAAGCTGTCCGACCTGGAACGCAGCCGGTACGTCCTGAAGTTACCGTCGAACCTGCTTGCCGTGGGTCTCATCTCGCCACCTGGTAAGCAAGTAGTGTTGAAGTTTTAGTATGTAGGCATGCCGGGGTACTAACAGTTTGTTTTGCAGTGCACCCCCAAGTTGAACAAGCCGCTCAGAAGAAGATGAGTGAGGCGGTGGCGAAGCACGGCTCGGCTGCCGAGGGAAAGGGCAAGGAGCCGGAGGTAACCCCCCAACAGCCGCGGAGGCAAAAAACCGTGGCAGTGAAGCCCAGGGGTGCCGGCCAAGAGGAGCCCCCGTCGGGGTCCAGTTTGGGCGTCCAGCCAAATGGGCCGCCAAAGCCGACGAGGCCTGATCCGCGGCAGGGTGCCGAGCAGGCGAAGAGTCCCGTCCGGGGACTGAAGCGGCCCCTCATCGGCGGGCTTGACCAAGCCCGGGAGCGCCAGAGGAAGCTGAAGGCGGAGCGGCTTAGGCAGTCTCCTCCGGTGGCAGGGGTGTCGGAGGGAGAGGGCTCTGACCGCCGACGCAAGAGGGAGGCGGCCCTCAAGGCTCCCGAGGCGCCGATGGAGAAGGCCAAGGAGGCCAGGGTGGAGATGCCGCCGCCGGCCAAGGAAAGGGTGCCGAACAGCGTACCCGGCATTGCTGCCGTCTTCATGGATCCCGTGGAGACGGGGGAGGTTGTTCGGTCGGCAAGGCCCGGGGAGGCGTGGGTGCCGGTCACACAGCAGGTGCACAGGTCATTGGCGCCGGTTGTCAATGCCTTTGTGCTCGGCTCCCAGGTGACGCCGGCAGAGATTGAGCAGATCGGCACCGGCTCCCACCCGGGCCGGTTCGCGGCCCTGCTCGCCGAGCAAGCCCATGTGAGTATTTGTGTGAGTTGGATTTTTGTTTTTGTTTGTGTATTTAGTGGATATATGTTTGCTGACAAGTGTGCATGGTTCGGCAGTGCTTTGGGCAGACCTACGTGGCCCTGCAGAAAGCCTCTCGGCGCATGCAGAGGCTGGAGGCCGAGCAGGCAGCCGCGCGGCAGAGGGAGGAGAAGCTGCGTGCGCGGGAAAATGAGGGGTATGCTGCTCGGCGCCGTGTGACTGAGCTGGAGGCGGAGCTCCAACGGGAGAGGTCCCGAGCGGAGGTGGCCGAGCGGGGCATCGCCGAACGGGAGGAGACGGCACACGCGTTCTCCCTGCAGCTGAATGAGCAAGAAAAAATCCTGGGGGAGCTGCAGAGAGAAGTGGAGAGGTTGATGGGCCTGCTCGCTGCCGACCGGCAGAAGACCCTGGAGGATTTTATGGTCGACCCGGTGTATGCCAATCATCTTGACCTGGCCTTAGCTGAAGTGGAAGATGATTGCGTGCAGCGGGTGCTGTACTTCAACCCAGGCGTCACCCTCAACTTCCCATGGCTGGATGAGCCCCCGGCGCTGACCAAGACGTTCGCCCTGGAGGGGCAGGACCCTGAAGTCGGTCCGGCGGCGGGTGAAGGGGAGTTGTCGAGCGCTGGCGGGGAGGATACCGTTGCGTCGTCCTCTGGGAAGGACCGAGCGGGGGAGGAGGAGGTAGAGGTGGTGGTCGTTTGAGGCCGAGGGCTGTGTAGATTGCTTTTTGTTTCCTTTATTTTTATAGTCCGGGGAATGCCCCGTGTAGCATGTAGCTCGGTAGTGAAATCAATGAAAGTTGGACTTTATCTATCACTTTGCATCGTGCGATGGCACTTCGTTTTTTTTTGTGTTTTTTTTTTTGAATGAGAACTGCCGATAGGCGAGTACTTGGCGCATATGTGTATGCATGCCGATCCACGGAGTTGTAGATTAGATAAGGACCGAGCAGTCATAATCGTAAACCCAAACCATAATGGACATACCCACCGAACTAAGATCGTAATAGCGAAAGATAATTGAACTTGACTGTGTGGACCAAGTAAGCTTGTGTCGGTAGGTAAAGTAGGTGCCGTGTGGGTCACCGGGAGTGCCGATCGACAATAGGGGATAGGCTACTTGTAGTTGAGGACTAGACTAACACTTGGATAAATGAAAGAGCATTTTGCCGGAAAGGAAAGTTCGACTGGAGATAGCCAAGTCGAATTACAACAAAGTGTAAAGTAATGTACATGGGGGGTGTTTTTAATTATAAAAGAACTTGAGATGATCCGTATGCCACGGGTGTGTAAGCGACCGTCCATCCGTAGTTTGGAGCTCATAAGTGCCTGGACGACAAATTCGAGTGACCAGGTAGGGGCCCTCCCACGTGGGCCCGAGGGTCCCATCAGCACGCTCCTTAGTGGCCAGGCTAACCTTGCGAAGGACCCAGTCACCGACCTGGAAACTGCGTCTGTGAACGCGAGAGTTGTAGTAGTGAGCGATTCGCTGTTTGTGCGCCATGTTGCGGAGATTGGCTTGTTCACGGCTTTCCTCAATGAAGTTGAGATTTTGTGTGAGGAGTTCCGCATTCTCTTGTGGATCATAGGATAGTACTCGGTAAGAGGTTTCCCCAATTTCCACGGGAACGACAGCTTCAGTCCCGAAAGTCAAGGCGAAGGGTGTCTCCTGTGTCGATGTCCGGTAGGATGTCCGGTAGGACCAGAGAACATCAGATAGGAGGTCAGACCATTGGCCTTTCGGGGTGTCGTGGAGTCGAGCCTTGAGGTTGTGTTTGATGAGCTTGTTTACGGCTTCCACCTGTCCGTTAGCCTGTGGATGTGCCACCGAGGCGAAGCAGAGCTGGATGCCATAGGTGTCGCAAAAGTGTCGGAAACGGACAGAATCGAACTGGGTGCCATTGTCCGTGACGATCGTGTGTGGGATACCAAAGCGACAGATGATGTTCTGGTAAACAAAGCTCTCGACCTGGGCGGCCGTGATTGTTTTGAGGGGCTTTGCTTCGGCCCACTTAGTGAAATAGTCCACCGCAACGATTGCGTGTTCGACACCGCCCTTTCCTCGTGGCATGGGGCCGATGAGGTCCAGTCCCCATTGAGAGAAGGGCCAGGGGCTGAGCATGGGAGTGAGTCGCTCAACAGGAGAATGAGGTACAGGGGCGCACCGTTGGCATGGGACGCATCGTTGAGTGATGGACATAGAGTCGGCGCGCATGGTGGGCCAATAGTATCCCTGCCGAAAGGCTTTATGTGCTAGGGACCTGGGTCCGGAGTGGTTACCGCAGATTCCCTGGTGAATTTCTCGGAGCACCGCAATGCCCCGATTCGTGGGGAGGCACCTGAAGAGGGGGGTGTCGAATCCCCGTAGGTATAAGTGGCCATGCACCATGGTGTATCGTGCGGATTGGCGTTGGATGCGGCGGGCCTCATTGCGGTTGGGCGGGAGTTCGGCCATGGTGAGGTACCGGACAATGGGGTCCATCCAAGAGGCCTCCTGTGTTGCGACCAGGACTGGTTGCTCGCTTGTGCTCGGGGATGCCAAAAATTTGACGGGAACACGGCGACCTATCTTGTCGTCGATGGAGGAGGCCAGGCGAGCCAGGGCATCAGCGTGGCTGTTTTCCGACCGTGGTATTTGAATGACCTCGTAGCCGCGGAAGTGGCGGAGTAAGGACCGCACTTTTGCCAAGTATCGGGTTATGGAGGCGTCTTTGGCATCATAGAGGCTGTTGATTTGTCGGACGACGAGCTGGGAGTCGCTGTAAACCTGCAGCTGTTGTGCTTGGAGGTCGGTGGCCAACCGGAGGCCAGCAAGAAGGGCTTCGTACTCGGCTTCGTTGTTGGAAGCCTGGAACCCAAAACGCAACGCGTACTCTAGCCGTTCCTGAGTAGGTGTACTGAGTACGAGGCCGGCGCCAGAGCCAGTATGGCAGGAGGATCCGTCCACGTAGAGAGTCCAAATTGGTCGGGCGGGGTCCAAGGTGGACGGGGTTGGCGACTTGCAGATAGGAGCGGTGGGTGCCGCAATATTGGGATCCGGAGTGTCGGGCATGTGCTGCGTTGTGTTGTATGTGAATTCAGAAAGGAAGTCAGCGATGACCTGTCCTTTGACAGCTGGTCTTGGGGCGAATGTGATATCGAACTCACTAAGCTCCACTGCCCATTTGACGAGTCGCCCCGAAGCGTCTGGCTTTTGGAGCACCTGGCGAAGGGGTTTGTTAGTAAGGACTAACATGGGATGTGCCTGAAAGTATGGGCGGAGGCGCCGGGCCGTTACAATGAGGGCAAATGCCAACTTCTCCAGGTCGTTGTACCGGGTCTCGGCGTCCTGGAACGCCTTGCTGACATAGTATACTGGGAACTCTGCGCCGTCCCGACTGGTGATGAGGACGGAGCTGACAGCAGATGTGGAGACAGAAAGATAGACGGTGAGCCGTTCCCCAGTGGTAGGTCGGGTAAGTAGGGGCGCGGTGCTCATGTAGGTTTTGAGAGCTTCAAAGGCAGCTTCGCACGTTGCGTCCCAGTTGATGTGCCGGCCCTGGGTCTTCATGACCTTGAAGAATGGTAAACACTTGTCCGTCGCCCGGGAGATGAACCGGGTGAGGGCGGCGATCCGGCCAGTAAGGGTTTGGACTTCCTTGAGTGTGCGCGGGGGCTTCATGTCCAGGATGGCCTTGATTTTTTTTGGGATTAGCCTCGATTCCCCGTTGGCTGATCATGTAACCGAGGAATTTTCCAGAACGGACACCGAAGACGCATTTGGCAGGGTTGAGCCGCATCTTATATTGCTTCAGGACCTGGAACATCCTGTGGAGGTTAGGCACGTGCTGGTCGGCCGTCCGGCTCTTGACGAGCATATCATCTACGTACACCTCCATGGTCTTGCCAATCTAATCCGCGAACATGAAGTTGACAAGCCGTTGGTAGGTGGCACCGGCGTTCTTGAGCCCGAAGGGCATAACATTGTAGCAGTAGACTCCCAGATTAGTGCGGAAACTGGTGTGGATCTGGTCGTCGGGGTGCATCCGGATTTGGTTGTAGCCAGAGTACGCATCCATGAAGCTGAGGAGTTCGTGGCCAGCTGTGGCGTCGACCAAAAGATCGATCTTAGGAAGCGGGAAGCTATCCTTCGGGCAGGCTTTGTTAAGATCCGTGAAGTCGATGCACATCCGCTAGGATCCGGAGGGTTTCTTGACGAGTACGACGTTTGCGACCCACGTGGCGTAAATGGCCTTGCACACGAAGTGAATGGTGCTGAGCCGAACGATCTCTTCTTGCATGGCTAGCTATCGTTCTGCGTCATAAGTCCGCTGCTTCTGGGTGACCGGTTTGAAGGAGGGGCTGATGTTAAGCCTGTGGCAGATGACATCCGTGGAGATGCCAGGCATGTCGGTGTAGGACCAAGCAAAGACTTCGCTGTTGTCCCGGAGGAATTGGATGAGTTGCGTCCTGATTTCGGGAGCGAGTGTGCTTCCAATTTTCACTTGCCGCTCGGGGTTATGCGGGCAAAGGGTGATCAGCTCTGTATCCTCCACGGGTTGCGGCTGCGAGACAGCGGAGAGGTCGCGCGGGTCCTCGGGGGGACCCGCCCATATTTGTTCAAGGAGCTCGGAGTCGACAGGGTCGGCCTCGTAAGCAGCCTCGGCGACGGCCATGGTCTCCCGCTTGTCGCATGGGTTGAGCTTTGTCAGGGCGGTCTGATAGCAGGAGCGGGCGGATTGTTGATTACCGTGGACTTGGCCAGTGCCCATGACGGTCGGAAACTTCATGAGAAGGGCCCGAGTGGAGATGACGGCGCTGAGCTGGTTGAGGAGTCCCCTGCCCAAAATGACGTTGTAAGCAGTGGGGCAATCGACTACCAGGAAGGTGGTGATGGCTGTTGCGATCTTGGGCGCGCTCCCCAGGGAGATAGGCAGGGAGATGGTGCCAAGGGGCATGACAGAATCGCCTGAGAAGCTGAGTAGCGGGGAACCAGTATGGGTGAGGCTTGTGGAGTTGATGCCCAAATGGTTGAAAGTGTCCACGAAGAGGACGTTCACAGAGCTACCAGTGTCCACCAGGATTCGCCCAACATTGAAATTGGCGATCTGAGCGCGGATGATCAACGGGTCATCGTGGGGAAAGATAACTCCCCGCTCTTCTTCCTCAGAGAAAGTGATGGGCGTCCATCCTGCCCGGGCGACCTTGGCCGCACGCCCATCCGTGATGTTGAATATTTGGTGGTTGGATGTCGTGGCGCGCAAGAAGTTCTTCTTGGCCCGATTGGAGGTGCAGGAGGAAGAGATGGTGGGGCCCTCGCTGATCGTGTTGATCTGTGGCAGTCCCGGTCCGGGGCGTGCGTGTTGGAGGAACTGGTTGATCTTCCCCTCCCTTACGAGTGCTTCCACAATGTCGCGGAAGGCCATGCACTTGTCGATGGTATGGCCATTGAACTTGTGATACTGGCAGTACAAGTTGGATTGGATGCCCGGGCGGGGGCCGGGCGGTCGTGCCCGTGGCTTGGGGATTGTGTCCTCGATGCTCATCAAGACGTTCTCGAGGGAGGTGTTCAGGATTGAATAGGTTTCGTACTTTGAGGTGGGCCCGTATGGGGTTTGCCTGCTGGGTGGTGGCCTGATCCCTGCCCCTTGTTGTGGTATTTGTCCCTCCCACGATGGTCATTGTTATACGTCCCCTTCCGCTTACCAGAGTGTGAGTCAGATCGGTACTCCGTATGCGCGTTATTGGTCGGCGGAGGTGACCGTGCCTGCCGGTTGCTGGGAGGCGGAGGACGCGCGCTATTCACGTCAGGTCGGGATGCGACCTGGGGAGAGTTGAAGTGCTCCGCCTTGGCGTGTATTGCCGCTTGCCGCATGAGCTCATTGTAATCGTCCCAACCCTGGGTGAAGGCATGGTACTTGAAGGTGGACTCCCGCAGCCCGTTGCGGAAAGCGCGGTAGGCGGCCTTGTCTTCCGTCTCGTGGCACTTGGAGTATTCCAGGCTGAAACGAGCGGCGTACTGGCGTAGGGGCTCGGTATCTCCCTGTCGGAGGGTTCCCAGGTCCTCGGTTGTGAGCAGTCGATCCGTCTGGATCATGAACTGGTTCAAGAAGACCGTGTGTAGGCGGTCGAATGAGTCGATAGACTGTGGTTCCAGGCGATAGAACCAATTGAGCGCGGCCCCGGTGAGGGTGGAGCTGAAAATTAGGCACTGCGCCTCGTCAGAGATATTTCTGAAGGCGAGCGCTGAGTTGTAGTTATTGATATGGGTGTCTGGGTCGCCTTGTCCGTCATACAAGGCAATCTTCAAGGGTTTTACCTCCATTTCATGGCGGTACCGCATGATGCGGTCCGTAAAGGGACCAATGTTGGCCCGGGGTCGGGGTAGTGTCCCAGCTTTGGGTCTGGCGGCCTCCAGTTCCCGCACGCGCTGGAGGAGTTCCCAAACCACCTCGTTTGATTGGTCGGGTCGATCTGCCCCACTCGGGCGGTCGTCGATAGGATGGTTTGCGCTGCTACCTCTGGGCTTCGTGGGTTGCGCCGGTCGCCGCCCGGACGAGGCCGTGGTTGAGCTAGCGTTGTCTTCCAGCTGGTGCCTGCCGATCGGCGCAGAAGGACTGCCTGGGGGCTGGGCGGAGAGCCGCGGAGGCTGTGCAGGTCGGCGTGCCGACCCGGACCTTGACCGGGCGCCCTGGGATAGGACGGGCAGAGGTGGTTGTGCCTGGATGCGGGGGTCGTGGGTAGGGTAAGTCAGACGGTTGGCCGGGGTCTGCGCCTGTCTCCTGTCGAGCAGCTCGCGGGCGTCACGGTAGATCTGTGTTCCCGAGGGGCCAGGCATGTCGGTCTGGTGGAAGAGTAGGCGACCGGACGCCTCTGGTCGGCAGGCGTCACCGATCTCGTGACACGACCCATCCCAATCCCCCCGGGATTACCATGGAATGTGACGTGCTCCCGTCTGACAAGAGGCGTCAGACAAGGGATAACCGATTGCCATTGCCCAAACGGGCTTCCAGAGTGCGTAAGGATCGATGGAGGAGGTGTGCGATGGTCAAGTCTCTGCTGCAGTCGTATCCGGAATCAACCTGAAGGGCATTAAAAACAAAAGCTGTGAGTGGTTGAAAATAAACAAGTCTGTTAAAAACATTTATAAGACATTTATGCCCCTCAGTAAAATCATATGCATGCACCAAAAACCAATAATCCCATATTTATTTAGAAATAACCATTAGGGCCTTAGCCCGGAAACCAAAGCATAGTTTCAATTTCCAAAAGTAAATCCAAGAGTTATTTCATAAATCCAGTAATATGAACTATAAGGCATATAATATAAACCATAACCATTATTTTAGCCACTGCACTATACACTCCAATCCGACATCCCTGATGTCTGACGTCCCTGACGTCAATAAGGTCACAATCACAAGGCTACGCGTGCCACTCGGGTCTCAATTTCCGAGTTCAATCCCCGAACCCCGTTCGGGTACAGCATCCCCGATGCTTAGCGTCCTAGACGTTGGACGTTCTAGACGTCCGTGACCTCTCCGGGGTACCTCGCCGGAGGAGACAATATAATATGGAAGGATCTATACAGTGCAGTACTAAATACATTTTATTGATATCCACATGCAAAACATATAGGTATACATAGGTAAAATCCGAACCGATCGTTACATTTCATCAAACGGGTCTCATGCCCAAAACCGTAAAACGTGCCATGACCGAAACATCATCAAAACCATTTATAGATTCCAGCATGTGAACATATATAAAATGTAAACCAGGAAACATTTATTCAATTCCATTTAGGGTCCCCGACCCGCAATCACATGTAGGAATCAACTGGGCCCCTGGCCCGATTTCACAAGTTAACTGGGCCCCTGGCCCGATCCACATGTTAACTGGGCCCCTGGCCCGATTTCATAGTTCAACTGGGCCCCTGGCCCGATTTTACATTATTCAAGTTCGTAACCGTTTCAAGAAATCATATCCAACCATATTTATGGAAATCGGTGCAAATCCAGAAAACCTCGGTTTACGTGCAAATACGTAATTCACCTCGAAATACGTGAAATCATTTTAAATTCACCGATACCCAAAGTAAATCATTTAATCATAATTATAACAATCATAAAACAGTTATGCATGCATCGAATTTATGAAACCAATGTCCACTCACAGACCGTTTAACCGAGCGCCTCGATACGTGTGCCATAGGCCTTCCCGGGCCACATCACTATCACCGGGACTCCCAATCCTGTTCAAATCAATTTAGAGGATCACTAACCTCATCATTAACATCCTATTCGAGTCCCGTAATTTTTTCGAATTTTTAAGTATTTTTAAGCTGGATTTAAAACCTTCGGACATCCCGAACAATATCGAGACGGTGTCCGATCGACACGAAACCAATCCCAAAATGTTCGTTACATTGTATAGGACAAAATTCATGTTGACCTTACCTTGAGATTCGTGCCCACGCGCTGTCACGCGCCGCCGTGAGTGGCTGCGCGTGAAAGCCACGCGCCTGCTACAGTGACTGCTACAGTCACCACCTTCACCCGTTTGTCTGGTAAACGGGTCGAAAAGCCCGCGATAGGATCCGGTCAGATAACCATCAATTCGACCCCAATTCAATCCGTTCTTGATCCTACAACAATCATCAATCCACCAATTTCAGTTCTGTGTCAATGATTAGCATCAACCATCGATCAATCGTGTCAACAACCCGCGATCACCCAAAACGGGTCAATCACCAAAACTCCTCCAATCCTCAACCATTATCAAATTAACTTCACAGGAAGTTAATAAGGACTAATACGAACTAATTAGCATGATTAATTGAACTCGACAATACCTCAATCGTCACAACTCAAGCTTGAGTTTTCCGGCCGTCCACCTCGTCCGTTCACGGCCCTAGGAGCTTCCAAACTTGCCCCATTTGATCTGGTTCGACACGTTGAAGTTCCAGGAAGCTCAATCCACCATCAATTAGGCTTGGGCTGGCCTACAAACCAAAGTTCGAATTTGAATTTCCCAGAAACCAGTTTCGGGTTTTTGAGCATTTCACCACCATTTCCACTCCAATTTTCCCTCTCTCAATCTCAGTGAACTGCCCACGACTCACTCTTCATTCTTTTAATTCAATTTAGCCGTTAAAGGCATCCAAAAGTGTCCAATTTCCACTGTGTAATGTTCCCCTGCACTGTCCCAAAAACAATAGAAAAACCCAGTGCCATGTCGTGCAATCGATGCCAGCACAATCCCCATGTGCAATTCCACCTCAAACCGTCCCAATCCAGCCATTTAATTGATAAACAATCAAGGGATCGATCGCACAAAGTATCCACTACACGGCCAGTGCAATGAAACAGTGTCCCGTGCGAAATTACATTTCTGCCCTTGTGCAGGAAATTACCAAAATGCCCCTCACGCATCCTGACCCGTAACTCGGTCATACGGACTCCGATTGATGCGTGCCGCCTGTCATTGGATTCGTATCGACGATACCTACGTAACGGTCCTTGGCCCTCGGCCATCGGACATCCCGGTCGAAAAGTCAACATTTACCCCTTATATCGTCCAAATTACGAAAATGCCCTTGAACTTCCGCACATCATAACTTTCACCACGAACGTCGGAATCTAACGTGCCACCTGTCTATGAACTCGTGACGTCCCGAACTAATTCACGGTCATCGGTCAAAGTCCATTTGACCATCCGAAATAAAAGTCAACGTTTTGCCCACGCCTAGGGGCAAAACGGTCATTTCGCACAATTCGTCCGAAATCGCCCAACTAATCCCAGATTAGTAAATCACCATTAAATATTATTAAATCCCGATATTCGGGACGGGTCGTTACAACCTTCCCTCCTTAAAGAATTTTGTCCTCGAAATTACCAATAACCTTATTCCACAACCACCTTTGTGGAAAACAATTCGACCACACATCTGTGTACACTTGTACACCCACATACTGGGACCACACCAGCCTCGTTTGTACCCAGACATCCCATCACAGTCATACGTCACAATCAACAACACTCGACCACCTCGAGTGGACATAATCACCTGATTCGCGATAAAATCGCTTAACCATTTAGCTGACTCTTTCAGCTAGACGGTTCCTTTCCATTGCCAATAAATCTTTACATTTGCTCCCATTGGGAGTCACCAAATCTCATTTGTCATTCCATGTTGACACCATCAGTCAAACTGTCGTCGCAAAGCTTTACCACCCTAGTAAAGCCCCAACCATCCGCCAGTCAGTGACAACACCACGTACTACATCACCCTCGATGTAGCGTAAGATCAACCACATGATCTCAATTCGCAGGGCAAGCCCAATCCTGCGACACAAAATAATCTCAATGTCCATAATCGCCGACTCCCTCAGCGAACCAAAACGCTGGGAAATCACGGTGTGATAAAATCACACAAGGCTACTCGTGGTTACTCAAACCACCAATTCACTCATCCTGAGTGTACGTATACCGTCAACTTACTCCATCAAGTGGTGTAACTGGAACACATTGAATACCAGCTGTCAGGACCCACCCCGGTTTCACCCCGAAACCCGAGGTAAATCCCGCTCCCGTCTGACTCCCCGGCACAAAACTCTAGTAACACTCACTCGAACCCAGTCAAACGCAGGAGTAATTACAAAATATCCCAAAATCCTTATCGTTTACAGAGCATAGCACTACATTACAAGGAAAATAAAAACCGAGAAAGTACACGCACACAGAAGCCTTTAAACTCTTCTAGGATCCCTCATGTTGCTTCTATGCCTCAGACTCTGTCTCGACGTCAAGACCCCGCGCTAGCTCCACAACCTGGAGGGCAATTAAAACAGAAAATGTGAGTGGACCAAAAGTACAAAAGTTCAAAAACCATTTTATAAGAAAACCGAGTTAAACCCTCCGTTTTGAAACCACATGCATAACCAACAGTTATAAACACATTAATAAAAGAATCATTCTTAAACATCATAAGAACAGAAACACTATAAAATACCATAAGAAACCATAATATGAGTATCAGAAACCGTATCAAAACCATAAACACCCAATCATCATTTTCCCGATCAAACCTGCTGGACCTATCCGAGTCTTTAAACTCCCGAGTCTTTAAACTCAATCCAGGCCTTAATCATATCCGAGTCTTTAAACTCCCGAGTCTTTAAAATCAAGGCCTACGGGGGAAAATCAATATATATCCGAGTCTTTAAACTCCCGAGTCTTTAAACTCAATCCGGGTCTTTAAACCCAATCCGGGCCCGTCCCCCGTCAATCACAATATCCGGGTCTTTAAACCCAATAACCAGATCCAGCAAATTCAATCCAAAACCATTTGAAAACCATTTCTAAATCCATATCCAAACTCGAATCCGAAATCACTGGTCTGAAGCCCTTCCGGCATCCAGAACCGTCATTCCGAACCCAAATCCGGAGTCTACTTTCCAACTTTACACCAAAGTCCAATGGTCAATTCCGATTTCAAAACCAAAACCTTGATTCTCATAAGCATGTTCCAAAATCCCTTGAAATCCCGAAAACATTTCCAAAATTACCCTTTTCTCGAAAAGCGTGCCGAAACCGTCTTTTTCTCGAAAAACGTGTAATAATGCAAAACCAACCAAACATATTCGATAAAATCATGATTAAAACCATAAAACCATTATAGAAAGCAGTTATGCATGTTCAAGTTTAGAGAAGGGGTCCACTCACAGTACTGAGCCCTACTCGCGTCCCGAACGTCCAGCCCGTTCCTCGGCTTCCTCGGGAAATCCCGATCCTGCCAAACACCGTCAAATTACGTTACTAACACGTCTACGAAGGTTCACCTAAATTCCTTCAAAATTCCCCGAATCCTAAACATAAGAACCCGGGACCCTAAACTTTCACCCTCGCGGAACTCAACTCAAACGACTTCCGATTGACCCGAAACCAACTCCATTGAACTCACAACAACTCCTAGACCAAAAACTATGTTGACCGTTTTCCCATCCGCCGCCGCACGCGCCCCCACGCGCCGCCCAAAGTGGCTGCGCGTGGCCCTCACGCGCCTGCTACAGTGTACCGTCTTCCTCAGACAAACCCGGTTCGCCACAGTGGTCTGCAACTCAGACCGGCGTCAGCGGTTCACCGCCGTACCTGCACGATTTCCTTCCCTTTCTTCACCTAAAGCTTCGTCCAGTTCCAATATAACCATTCCACAGCTCCTCAGACCTCGACACCGCCTCAATCCCGTCGACTAAAGCTCGAAACCAGACGGCCAACAACCCCTGTTTCACGATCCAGCCACCCAGCTCACCACCCTTCACGGTGGCTTCACCAAACTCTGCCCTGAACCTCACTGAACCTAACCCAACTCGCCTAGACCTTCGACTCAACCCCAATCGTCACGACTTACCGTTCGAAGTTCACTGCCGAAACAGGGTAAAAGAGACCCATCTTCGACTGAGCTCCGCCGTGTACCTCCCCGTCACGGCGACCAACCTAGTCGACGCCTAGGACTCTCCTGAACCTCGCCCTGACCTCCAATTCCCTCGACTCTCACCCTAGACCCACAACTTCCACGTTGAACCTCAACGGAAAACAGAGTACCGAAACGGGGATGAGGGAATTACCTGTTTCCTGCTGCCGCCGTGAGCTCCTCCTGGGCTGGTCGACTCCTCGCAACCCGCACGACACCACCACGATCTTCGTTGCACCGTGCACGGCCACCGCACCACCACAAGCCCTCAATCTTCTCCGTTTCCCCCCTGAGTTCCTCTCTGGTTCCCGTGGCTCCCCTCTCACACACACCACGATTTCTCACCTCCCAACCATCTCAACTGCTCTCTCCCACTCTCTAATCTCCCTCACACACTCACAAACTCACCAGCCACCACAATCAGCCTTCCAATTCTCTCAATTCCTTCCCTCTGTTTCTCTCTGTGTCGAGTAACACACACACGAGCACACACGGTTGCACCCCAAATAATGGAACCGCGTACACACCAGAGAACCCCCCAGAACCCACTACACACTTGCCACATGTCACCATCCTCCACTCTCTCTCACCAACTGGCTCCATCCCAGCCGTCCATTCTTTTCTTCTGTGCACAAATCCCAATGTGCCACAATGACCAAAATACCCTTCTTTTTAACACATTTTTACGGTTTTACCGAAACTTCCTAGACCCGTAACTCTCGCCTCGTAAGTCCGATGAACACGTGCCGCCTGTCATCGAACTCAGGACGACAAGAACTATCTAACCATTCTAGGTCAACCTACCAAAACTCAATTATTCAAAAAGTCAACTTTTCCTCCTATTTTACCAAAATTACGGTCATGCCCTCAACCTTCCGAACATCACAACTTCCTCCTCGGATGTCGGAATCAGGCGTGCCACCTGCCTAAGGATTCGTAACGTCCTCAACTACGTCCTGGTCACTGGTCAATCTCCAATTGACCACCCGAAATAAAAGTCAACATTTCTGCCCGACCTAGGGGCAAAATCGTCATTCTAAGTTCCCGGACCCCTCGGGACCACCTAACCCCTGATTAACCTTACTAATCACACCTTAATCACTCTAGAAATCCTGATTCTCGGGACGGGTTGTTACACCAGCCCAGCAGTGAACACCATGAAGAGGAAGGATAAAACAGTGAAGGAATTACAAGGAACTCGTAAGTTCCATTTCAGGTTTAACTATTCTAGACTGAAAAACTCATGAACATGTAGTTTAGTGCTCTTCTGGGGGTCCTACGAGGCTAAGAACGTTTTGGGACAAGAAGGAATGAGTTAAAAGCTGGAGAAGCCATCGAAGTGCTTGGGGAGCCATGACTGATTGCTCCAGCAATCAGACTATGATTTCAGGTACGTTTTTCATCATTTACACCTCACAGAGCTCTTCCTGAGATTGAGTCGATGCGAATGGACTATTGGAACGTCTGTTTTGGATGTAAAATGGCCGAGATACAACCGGGTCACTACCTTGAGTCGGGGGACCCAAAAACTAGACAAACGAGTTTGGACGGTGACCTCTATCATTGGCGCGCGACCACCACGCGCAGAGAGCTTCCACCGACGCCTGAAGGTGCATGCAGCGGCTTCCGGTGGTCCAATCAACACGAAAGTGTTACATTATGAAATTCTGAATTTAGTGGTATATTTATCGAGTTAATCAGACTTCGTTTGAGTATAGTTTTGGACGTTTTACATTATGTGTTAATGTTCTAAATGTGTTTTTAATTTTGTAAATTATGGGAATTAAGTCCAAGGCTCATGTTGAGATTAATATGCTTTATTGGTGAATTATGGTGAATAGAAGGGAAGTTATGAGGATTTTGATTACACAAGAAATAAGTGTTAAAATGATTTGTTTTTGCCTAAAAATTGATAATGCTTATTGATCCTATAAGTACGTGGTAATCTATTATTGATGATCTTACTATATTTGACATTAATTATGGACTTTTTTTAAAATTTATTATTCATGTTTATTTGATGAATTATGAACTCACATAAATTTGTAAAAAATCGAATTAATGTGATACATCGTGTTAAAATATAATAATGCTAAATTAAGGCCTGGAAGGAAATTGAAATAATAAGTTTCATTACTTGATGGAGTTAGCGGGTTGGATGTAAGTGGTACTCTGTAAGGACTGAAAGTTATTTGGTAACGTATTAAACGAGAACAAAAATAGGAAATCTCTAGTCGGACATGAATTATCAGAAAGGACCGATTCGATTTTCAATTAAATTTGGGGACGGGTTCTGGCATACTCTCTTTGGACTCTCAGCCACAAGGCTACGCCTCGCGACTCTCAGCCAATGGTCGTTTTGGGTTGCTTTTAAAGTACATAATGCGCTCATTGAATGGATTATGGGAACGCCTATTGTGCGGGTAGCTGGCCCACCCTCATTTTCCGGTTGGTTCTTCGATTTTACCTCTTTTTTCTTTTGGTTAGTGACTGTAACTATGACTATGACTATGTGGTGTTGCGATGGATATGGTGACCTGTTGAGACGGCTGCAAATGATGTATGGTTTTCTTTAATTTTAAATCTAGAATTTTTATTTGGATTTTTAACTTTTTAACTTTTTATATTTGTGGGCCATTTTTATTCCTGGCCTTTAATTTTCTTGTAATTATTTGTTTCAGATAAAAAATAATATATAATCATTTTCGATTATGGAAGAAGATGCAAAAAAATGTTAGAGAAAAGACATCAAGTTTTTATTTTCTTTGTATTTTATATTGTATTCAATCCAATGTAATCCTCCATTGACATCAAAGGAGTTTGTCTTCTTCTTCTTTTACATTGGTTAAGAGGTGGCTCTGGCTGGCTGGTCGTTTGCTTTCTAACAAATATGATTGAATGATTGATACAGAGAATGAGAATAAAATTGTATATTGTCATGATTTAGAACGTCTTCAAAAATTCAATTTTATATATCAATACAAACAAATTTAAAATTCAAATTTAAAATCTCTTTTTACATTTGACAAAGAAAAAAGGTGACAAATCAAGTGCATTGAAAAAAGCCTACCATTTAGATTCTCCTTTCTCTCCGTTCCCTCTCCTAACCCATACAAAACTTTCCACCAAACTCTAGCCTCCGGTCCCTTATGAGGGTTGGTCGCAGCCCTTTTTCTCCCTTTTTTTTGCTCTCCTCCTATCTTTTTACCCCTTTTTTATCTTTCCTTCTTCTCATCTCTTACTCCTTTTGTTCCTCTCCTCTTCTCCTTTCTCTTCGGTTTCTCCATCTTTGACTTTTTATTTGTTTTGCAGCTCCGCCTCTGGCGCATTTTCCGGCTCCACCATTTGTGGTGGTTTCTTCTTCACTTTTTTTTTTGGTGAATCCAGGTGCTTTTATCTTCGTAGTTAGAGCCCTCAATTTCTTACCTCACCCCTCACTAAATGTCATAAGATGCAACTCACCCTGGAATCTCAGCCACTAGGCTCCATCCCATGACCCTCTAACACCAATCTTCTTCGGTAGCCCGTGGTGGTTTTGGGTTACTTTTAAAGTGCATGATATACTCGTTGAATAAATTATGGGAACGTCTTGCGCACGCTTGACTCGCTTACTCCCATTTTCCGGTTGGTTCTTCATTTTCCCTTTTAGTTTTCTCATATTCGTGACTGTGACTTTACGTGCAGTAGTGGCTATGGCAGCTTCGTGAAATGGCTATCAGAAATGTAGAGTTTTCCCTAATTTCATTTGTAACACCTCGGACCTTCAAGAAATAAAAATTATTGTTATGCCCCTAGAAGTCAAATGTTGACTTTTTGATTAGGATCTCGTTTAAGTGAACCGAGAAAACAGTTATGAAAGTCTCGAACTCCTGAGCATATAGGCAGGCACGCCAAAATTAGAGATCAGATGGATTTGTTGTTGGTCTAAAAGTCTAGGGGCATAATGGTAATTTTGGACAAAATGGGTAAATTGGTAATTTTATTAATTAAACATATGATTCATGTGTTTTCTATCTAGAAGTTTCTCCAAATCTCCCTCTCAATTCTGCCACCGACTTCCATATATATATATATATATATATATGTGTGTGTGTGTGTGTGTGTGTGTGTGTGTAAAAAGGAGGAACCACGACCGAAAGCTATGGTTATGGCCCAAACAATGAACAACCACCACCAAACACTAAAATGATGAGCGGGGAATGAATCAGAGAGGAAAACAGGTAAGAAGAGAAAGTAAAAATAAGCATGAAGGAGTCTGAAATGGAGGAGAGCAGCTAAAAGATGAGGAGAAACGATCAGACACGAACCCAGGATTTGAATATAAGGTGGGCTAATTTTATTAGTATTATATTCAATCAAAATTCGATAGTACAAATGAATTTTATTGATAAAAAGTAAAATATATACCGACTAACTTTATCCTAAAAATTAATACTTATATACAAAAAACTAAAAAAAAAATTAACAATTTTATACAATACCATGTAATATAAGAGTACTAAACGTATAGTCTATTAATTTTTTACATATGACATGAGTTTATTATCAAGTCGTTATCAATATTATTAAAAAATGCTCTTTTATTTGAAGAATATATTATACAATCTTTAAAAATATTATTTTTATCTTATTTAAGTGCATAACAAATTAATTGGATGGACTATAAATATTAAAAATATACTATTTTTTCTTTTGGGTTAGTAATTTTGGATGGGCTAAAGCCCACCTTATCCCTTCATGTTGGCCCGTGCCTGGAAACGATGAACCCGTAAACCTCTGTTTTCGGGTTCAAGTATCTTGGATGAGAACATAAATATTTGACATAGCAGTGTGCACCTGGGTACTCTACACAAAAGGAGGAAGGGAGGTTGGTTAATTAAATTATAGAAGTTGGAAATTAAATATGATGATTAGGGAAGTTATGAAATGACTATGAGAACTTATACGTTTATAAGAAACCATAAAGTTTGGAATTAATAATGTCTGCATGTTGCAAGGAAATTAAAGAATAGATTTGCATGATTTATATGGCATAAGGATTTCAAGAAACTATTATATAATTAATTATGGGATTGATCCAATTACTTTAGTCCACACATTCCATTAAGAAGGTTGGTTATTAAATTATATAGGACCTTGGTACGTTATATTTGAAATGGAAGTATTTTATTATTTTATAATTTGAGGGGTCCAAAGTAGGATCCTTATGATGGCAAAAGTAAATATAACAAACTCGGTAGAATTTCATTACCTGTTGGGGAATAAAGTTGGATGAGAGTGGTAATCCCATCAGGTGGCATTAATTTGGCTTATATAATGAGGTGTTGAGTCGAGTAAATATTATAAGATCTTTTATTTAACAAGAGGTTGTCGGACGGGAGTAGAGTTGGTCTGGTTTTCGTGATAACTTAGGATGAATCATATAATCATATCTATGATTTCCATTTGAATTTTTTATTTTTTAATTGTCTATGTGTAATTTATATTTATTGGTTATTCTTGTTCTTCGACTTTCATTTCCTTATAATTATTTACTTTTAATAATAAATATGTTTTTCTAATCCAAAAAAAAAAAATCCGTTGTGTTGACCCAACAAAATGGCCCACCTTCCATATGACACCCCATAATGACCTAAAATTAGCTCTCCTACAAGAAATTGAGATTTTCCCTAATTTCAAATCTAATTAAGGTTCTATTTAGATTTTTTATTTTTAAATTTTTAGATTTAATTTATGTTTATTGACTGTTCTAATTCTTCGACTTTCATTTCCATATAATTTCTTACTTCTAATAATAATTATGTTTTTTCTAATTAAAAAGAAAAAAAAAGTGCAACCAACTCCATCGGAAGCAAGAAGAAACATGTTGACCTAACAAAAATGGCCCACCTTCCATATGACACCCCCCATAATGACCTAAATTTTTCTCTCATCTCAGTTCATAGTTCATTCCACTTAAAGAATACAAGAGATTACACTTTCTGCAAGCTTTGGCAGTACATGCACTCTCAAATCTTTTGGTGACTTGTCATGTCATGGAGATCATACAACTAGGATCTTCCTTTTTTCTCTATTTGTGTGATCAAGACAAGCACCACCTTGGTGACCTCAAGGGCATGTTTAATCTGGATTGGAATTAATCTATCTGCCTTCAAAATCAATTAATTTTAATTTAATTTTCAGGGTAAATTAGTAATGACATACGTACATTGCAAAAGTGTAATATTTGATGCTAAAATTGTGTATGCTGAAAAATATTTTCTGATCTGATTAGAGAAATTAATTATGTTTCTTTGATGCTAGCCTTTTTGCATGTTCAGTCCTCTGAATCTATCCCACCACACAACTTGACCCAAAATGGGGTTCTTTGGAGCAAAGAATAGAAGGGAGGGGATTGTATTGTCTTATCCAATTTCCCCTTCCACCTTTAATTTGTAGGTAGTTTGTAAAGTGTCTCTATAATTTTTTATCTTCAAGATGAAATTACATTTCACTCCTTTTGTTTAATAAAACTTCAAAGAGAATAACGCAGTAATATATTATCACGATCTCCTGCTTAATCTTGATATAATCTTAACGAGAAATGAAAATAATTTTTTCCCCCCGAAACGACTATTTTCTACTGTAAAGAAGAAAGAATATATTTGCTTTAACCTATGCAAATCACCATTATAATTAAATATTAAATAACTCAGTAGAACCTCATACTTATAAAATGAAAAAAAAAACATTAAAACCTAATTTTCAAATAATTGAAAGTTCAAATAACCATTAAAATCATTAAAACCTAATTTTTCAAATAACTCTCGAAGAAAATTTGTCCTCCTTGCGTTTAGTCTCAATTTTTTTTTTTTTAATGTGGCTTGCAAGGTGTTTAGCTTTGAACACGGTTAATAACTTTCATAGGCCTCCCAACTTGTTTGAAATGTAAACTATATTATAAGGTACATACAAATAATCATTTCGTATTGAATCTTTATAACGATTTCGATTCAAATTTGCACTCATTTTATGTAAAAGGAAAGATGATAGATTCTGGATGAACGCTAAAAATGGTGAGGAAGGGATACAGCAAAAGCTCATGAAAGGATGTGTGAGGGTATTTTTAGAATACTTTTACTTTCACACATTTTCTTTGATTTCTTCATCGTCCTTCCTACCATCCTCATATACTTTTCCCTAAAAACTGAGAATTAAATTATTATCAACCAACAGGTAGGTAACAAAGCATACAAAGCAATTAAAAAAAAGCAACAAAAACCACGTAGAGAGAAGGGAATGACGCAACAGTAAAAACAATAAGATTCCAATATTTGTTTACCGACCTCCCCAATGACCAGTCTTGGCTCTTTCTCTCCACTCCACTCCCTCTCTGCTTCTTTTTAAACTCTGTCCTTCCGAACTCTTCCTCAATAACCAACTCTCTCTCTCTCTCTCTCTGCCTACAACAAGAATCAAACCTCAAACACTGCATTATCTGCAAAGCAGGCCAATGCCTCCTCCTGAGCTTCTCCAACCACCAAACGAAACGAAGAACGAAAATGAAGAGAGCCCTTTGGTTTTTGATGCTTCAGTAGCTCAGCACCTGTCCAGCATACCCTCCAAATTCATATGGCCTGACCACGAAAAGCCGTGCCCTGTGTCACCAGAGCTTCAAGTTCCTCCCATCAACCTGGAAGCCTTTCTCACAGGGGATGCTTGGGAGGTCTCAAACGCAACCCGTGTAGTTGATGAGGCCTGCAAGAAGCACGGCTTCTTTCTCATTGTCAACCATGGAGTTGATGCACAGCTCATAGCAAAAGCTCATGAACACATGGACTTGTTCTTTGGCATGCAACTCTCACAAAAGCAAAGGGCTCAGAGAAAGGCTAATGACCACTGCGGATATGCCAGTAGCTTCGTCGGCAGATTCTCCTCCAAACTTCCCTGGAAAGAAACACTTTCTTTCATATACAGCTCCAACAGCCATTCCTCAGTCAATGACTACTTTCTGAAAGTAATAGGCGAAGATTTCAGCGAATTCGGGTAAGAACAGATCATTAAGAGTTTACTATAATGTTGTGCTTCTGCAATAAAAAAATTACTAAATCAACAAAATAATAGCCCTTCACTTATGTAGCATATTTTTTTCTGTCTTGTTCAGGAAAATCTGTCAAGAATACTGTGAAGCTATGAACAGGCTCTCCAATGGGATAATGGAGCTACTGGGAATGAGCCTAGGAGTTGGGAGAGACTATTTCAAGGAATTCTTCAAAGAACACAATTCAATAATGAGATTGAACTACTATCCAAGGTGCCAAAAACCAGATTTAACACTAGGAACTGGGCCTCACTGTGATCCCACTTCTTTAACAATCCTTCATCAGGATCAAGTTGGCGGCCTTCAAGTGTTTGTAGATGAACAATGGCACTCCGTTACTCCTAGGCTTGACAGTTTTGTTGTCAACATTGGTGATACATTTATGGTAAGTTAAAATTGTCGTAATTAGGCTCAGTTTGTTTAAAAAAAGTGTACAAGATTTCTACATGTAGGACAAAAACAAGGACCTTCAAAAGGCTTTCTAGTTTCTACACAGAATATGAATCTTTAATCACTCTTTATGAGTTTGAATTTGTTCTTTATTTGGCGTGATTTGTCAGGCTCTATCGAATGGGATTTACAAGAGCTGCTTGCACAGAGCATTGGTGAACGACGAAACTGTGAGGAAATCTCTAGCTTTCTTCCTTTGTCCCAAAAAGGAACGGGTGGTGACCCCACCAAGAAGTTTGGTTGACACCAATACCCCAAGGAAGTACCCTGACTTCACCTGGCCTACTTTCCTAGAGTTTACACAGAAGCACTACCGGGCAGACGTGAGAACGCTGGATGCCTTCTCGGACTGGATTACAAATTCAAGCAGCTAACCCTTACAGAACCACCAAGAACATTAAGAGTGTTACTAGTGCTTTGGTGTGTTTATGACAGAAAAGATGACAGAAACACCAAGAAGTGTGGGAAAGGAACAAGGCTGTTTAACTCTAGTGTGTTATCTGTTGGAGAGAATCATCAATCATGTATATGAAACAGAAGTAATTTGGGAGGAATAAATAAGCTATGAGGCCTCCATATCTGTCCTCAATTTTACTTTTCTGTCAATTCAAGAATGAATCATTGAACTTACAATATATACTTTTTTGACCACCAATCTGAGTTGGTATTGGACTTCCATAAACTATTCTGGTTCCACAGCCGTCAACTTCCAAAGACATTATGCCTCACAGCATGATATCAAAGTAAAGGAACAAATTTACAATATTATATATCAAACTCACACAATGCATAACTTGATGTATATATTAATTGAAAAATATGTGCTACATTATGCAGGTGAGCTTGTCATATGTTCCTCACAAGTGCAGACGGCGACGTGAATTTTAACAAGCGCTTAACAAGTGCCATCACTCAATTTGCATAAGATGCATAAAATTCCATACATATATAAAAGTTTTGTGCATCTTTGCTTTTTACCAAAATCAAAAAGTGGAAAAGCGTTCAACTTTCGAAAAGAACATATTGGATTCAAAACTAAAGCTATCACCATAACCTGTAGACTTTCTAGAAAACATATCAACAACCACCAGGTAATAGATTCTCTAAATATCTATTTAGTTAAACTACAATTCTCATCCAATAGTTTTGAGTTCCGTTAGTTTTCACTTTATCAATCATGAGATTTCATTAGAGTTGAAAACCGAAATTTATGAAATCAATGCGAAGAAAGACCATGTGTAGGTAAGTTTAATGGAATTAACACTAAAGTACATGTTAGGAGGAAAATTTGAACTCGGATGCATGGTGAACACATTGGTTAAACTTAATTAAGACTTACGGAGATTGCTATATCCTTGGACTACAATCACTTGCATTAAGGTTAGAAGACTACAAAACTGTAATTTAATTTACCCATATTTCCATTAAACTGAATTTACCCATAATTACTTGAGTAAAGAGAACACAACAAAAAAAAAAACAAGAAAAACAAATTTTAAATGGGAAGTGATGCATTACCAGAATAGCCATGCCATGACCAGTGTGAGCTGCTGAGTAACCCAAAAGCTTGAAGCTTCAAATAGCAATTCTTCACTTGGCCAAGATAAAGTTTTTCCTCACTTGCACAAGTGAAAACCATCAAATCGAAGCCAAGAACCGAGGCGCAGCGAAGCAGGGTGTGGACTGTGGAGGTCAAAGCTTGTGACTTGTGCGCTTCGAGAGACGACAGGGTTTGAGTGGAACCATAAAAATAAAAGAAAAAGTTTGCTAATTTTTTTATTCTCTTTTTCGTGCTTTACGAAAAAAATATTTACCTTTGTGATTCCATAATTTGGTCACAGTGTTTTATTCGGGAGATTAAACTTTTATTTCGTAGATTTTTTTGGTCGGGAAAAGCTGTTGGGATCTATAATGCCAAAGTCTCTTG
The DNA here is from genome assembly GCA_032719365.1 of Prinsepia uniflora. Classification (NCBI taxonomy): domain Eukaryota; kingdom Viridiplantae; phylum Streptophyta; class Magnoliopsida; order Rosales; family Rosaceae; genus Prinsepia; species Prinsepia uniflora. The sequence goes on along the minus strand of CM064869.1, from coordinate 4,176,180 downwards.
GGCCATTGTTTGTAGACCCAAATCTGAGGGGGGACTTGGATTTAGGGACCTTCACTTAGGGAATTTAGCCTTGGTGTCTCGTCTCATTTGGTTCTTGTATTTTAATAATGATAGGACTATTTGGTCTAACTGGGTTCATGTGTATTATATTAAGGATGATTGCTTCTCGGCTCTCACCCCTCCTTCAGTGTGTTCTTGGAATTGGAGGAAGCTCCTTCAAATTCGTCCCCTTGTGCAACCTATGATTCATGCTTTGGTTGGTCGCGGGGACAAGATTTTCTTGTGGTATGGCTCTTGGTGTTCATTGGGTTCCATTCTTCTTCTTGGGGGTGCTGATCTGGTGTCTATTTCTGGTCTCCATCGCAATGAACATCTTGCTGCTATCATTGACGGTGGTGGGTGGAATTGGTCGTTTACCAACCGTCCCAGTGTCCTTGCTATCTATGAGGCCAGTGCCTCCATTGTTCCTGACCTTTCAAGGTCTGATCAATTTATTTGGAAGGAGAGTGTGGATCATAATTTTTCTTCCTCTTCTATGTGGAACCAGGTTCATACTCATGACATTGCTTCTCAATGGGTTCATCTCATTTGGAATAAAGCCATGGTTGTAAGACCCGTATCCTAGAGGGAACGGTGAACGATCCCACATTCCTGTGAGGGGGGAATGGTCTGAGAGATGATGGTGGTGTGTCTTAAAGGTGTAGACACACACCTATCTAGTACTAGGTCTTTTGAAAACATATAGTTTTACCCCTCCGTTTTCCAAACATGCATGCATCAGTACCAAAACCGTAGTATCATATCAAATAAGTATTATCAACATAATAATAATAATAATCCCAGCCACTGCAATATACATCTCAACCATGATAATCCAGATATCTGACGTCCCAGATGCCCAATAAGGTCACAGTCCCAAGGCTACGCGTGCCACTCAGGGTCTCAATCTCGAGTCCAACCCCCGAACTCAGTCCAGGTCCGGCATCCCAGATGCCTGACGTCCCAGACGTCCAATCATAGCAATCCTGCTCCTGAGTCATCCTACGGTTCGGTCCTTCCCGAATGACCCCTCGCAGGCAATGAGCCGTGACCACTCCGGGGTACCACATCCGGAGGAGACAGTATCACAAGGTTAGATCTATACAGTGCAGTACCATAGATAATCACCAATATCCTCAACATATATGTAGATGACTCAAGACCATACTTAAATCAACCAGACGGGCCTCATACCCACAATACCGTAAATCGTACCATAGCCATGATTCAAGATAATCATATGCTTTTGCTTGAATCACACATACATATATATATATATATATATATATATATATAATTGAAAACAGTTATGCATTCACGGGTTTAATGAAATCAAAGGCCCACTCACAGTACAATCATGCTGCAATCCGAACGTATACCCCTGTCCTGGTACTTTTGTACAATCCCTGTCATGTCCAAATTATACGTAAAGGTCACTATAAGTCCCTAATATTCAACCATGAAACCCTAGACTAAAATCGGTCCGGGAAAGCCGCCCGAACGCGCTTCCCAAGGCAATAAACCTCAATTTGACCAACTTAACGATCTCCGATCGACCCGAAACCACCGCCGTTGGATCCGGATCGTCGAAACCTAAAGAATGGTGGTGGTCCCACCAAAAATACTGTTCACATGCGCCCCCACGCGCCGGTCAACGCAGGAACAGTACCTGCTGACGTCATCTGACAGTCTGATAGGGTGCCAATGTCAACACATGATTGGTCCACGTCACCTGACAGTCTGACAGGGTGCCACGTCATCACCCCTGACCTCTCGACGGGTCGACCCGTCGCTTGAAACCGAGTCGTTCAGACCCGCGATCTGACCCGGTTACCAATCCTTCATTTCATGACCATTTTAACTCTGTTTTCTTCCTAAATACTCGTTTCAATCCCAGTAAGAGTTATAACTAAATAAAATCATCAAACAAGCTCTGGATCAGAGGCTTACCTCGATGAACAGAAACTGGTTTTCCCGTCGCCGTTTAACCTCCGTTCAGGTCTCCTCTGGTCATGAAATCAGGTTCTAAAGGTTCCTATCAGTCCTTAGAATCGATTAGGGTCAAAAGAAATCAAAGATTAACGTTGAACATCAAACTTCCATTTTTAAGTTTTTCAAAACGGTTTCGGGTTAAAACTTTCTACCTCGCCGCCGTCAGCCGTCCAACGCCGCCGGCTCTCAGCCTCACCAACCCAGTCCACTCACACACAACACAAGGGAATGAGTGCCACGCTGGTGTGTTTGTTGAATGGGTTTGTGAGTGTTTCGGGTAGGACATATATATAGTATGGGAGGGAATCTGATGAAAGGAAATGGAGGGTCCAGATTAGTCCTTGGAAATGAGATCAAGGGTTTAGATGCAATTTGGGGTATTTTAGATGGATGGTTGGGATTAAAAGGTGGTTTTATTCCTATTTAATTACCTTAGTGGAGCTTGATCCAATCTAGCCAATGGATGAGTGACACTTGTCACTCATCCAGGTGTCCTCCATCCACAATATCAGAATAAAATAATCGACACGATTACCGAAACGTAAAATTCCCGATTTCACGTTTCAGACCATAACTTCCTCGTACGAAGTTTGATTTCGGTGTGCCGCCTGTCTATGGATTCGTGACGTCCCGACCTACGTCACGGTCAAAATCACAAGTCCAAAATATTCCCCGAGGCAAAAGTCAATGTTTTCCCCTCCTTAAGGGCAAAATGGTCAATTTACATTAAAATAATATTTTATAAAAGTTCGGGGCGTTACAACTTACCCACCTTAATTTACTCAAATAAATAAGGGTACTGTTCACTCATTAAGTCCTCGGGTTCCCACGTCGCTTCTTCGACGTCATGGTTCCTCCACAACACTTTCACTAGTCGAATGGTCTTGTTCCTCAGAACCTTGTCCTTCTGGTCCAAAATCTGCACTGGTTTCTCTTCAAAGCTTAGGTCCGTCAGTAGTTCCAATGGTTGTTCTGGTAAGGCATGTGAATCGTCCCGTAGGTACCTCAATAGCATAGACACATGGAAAACATCATGCACTCTGGCAAGTTCCGAGGGTAATGCTAACTGGTATGCCACCGATCCAATCCTCTCTATGATCTCGTATGGTCCAATATAACGTGGACTCAGCTTCCCTCGTCGGCCAAAACGGATAATCCCTCTCCACTGAGATAACTTCAGGAATACAAAATCTTCAATCTCAAATTCCAAATCTCGAATCCGTCGATCCGCATAGCTCTTTTGGCGATCATGTGCCGCCTTCAATCTCTCTTTGATGATTCGAACCGTTTCCTGAGTCATATCCATCAAATCTGGCCCTACAACCGCTCGTTCTCCTATCTCCATCCAACATATAGGTGTCCTGCACTGCCGACCATACTGTGCCTCGTAGGGTGCCATCCCGATACTTGTCTGATAGTTGTTGTTATATGTGAACTCCATCAAAGGCAAATGGGTATCCCACAAATCCTGAAATTGTAGCACACAAGACTTCAACATGTCCTCTAGGGTCTGAATGGTCCTCTCTGATTGTCCATCGGTCTGTGGGTGGAAAGCTGTACTAAAGTGCAAATTTGTACCCAAAGTATTATGTAAACTCCGCCAAAACCTGGAAGTTAAACGCGGGTCGCGATTAGACACTATCGACTCCGGAGTCCCATGTAGTCGAATGATTTCCTTTACAAACAGCTGAGCCAGTCGGTTGGGCTTATATGTCTCCTGTATCGGTAAGAAATGAGCTGACTTGGTTAATCGATCTACGATCACCCACACTCCATCGAATCCACCTTGAGTCCTTGGCAATTTAAATACAAAGTCCATGGTAATGTGGTCCCACTTTCACTCGGGAATCGGAAGTGGTTGCATAGCCCTATATGGTCTCTGCCGTTCCGCCTTGACCTGCTGACAGGTCAAACATCTGCTCACGAACTCTGCAATGTCCTTTTTCATTCCTGCCTACCAATAATAGCTCTGGAGGGTACAATACATCTTTGTACCTCTCGGGTGCATGGCATAAGCCAAACTATGGGCTTTCTCAAGAATCTCCGTCCGTAATTCTGCCACTGCAGGTACACACAGTCGGCCCAGTTTCACTAAGGCTCCATCACCTCGGATGGTAAAATCCTGCCTCTCGCCCACTTCGACCTCAATCATGTAGATGCAAAGTATCGGATCCTGAAGTTGAGCTTCGGTGATCCGATCAACAAGCACAGGTCGTACGTGGAAAATGGCTAGCAACGCTCCCTGCTCATCCGTCCCCAGAACAACTCCAGCCTTTCGGAGTTCTACCAGCAAGGGAAGATACACCACCCCCAAGTGTGCAACGGATCCTGCTGATTTCCTGCTGAGCGCATCAGCCACCACGTTTGCTTTACCCGGATGATACTCAATTGTACAATCGTAGTCTTTGATCAGCTCCAGCCATCGTCGCTGCCTCATGTTCAGCTCCCTCTGAGTGAACAAATGCTTTAGACTCTGATGATCAGTAAAGATCCTACAAGTCACCCCGTACAGGTAATGTCTCCAAATTTTTAAAGCATGGACCACCGCTGCCAATTCCAAATCATGTGTAGGGTAATTTAGTTCATGTGTCTTTAACTGTCTTGATGCATAGGCGATGACCCTACCATTCTACATCAGCACGCAACCCAAACCCTGCAGCGATGAGTCACTGAAGACTTCGAACTCTCCACTGTTATCAGGTAAGGCAAGAACAGGCGCGGTAGTCAACCGACGTTTTAATTCCGGAAAGCCCTGCTCGCACTGTTCATCCCAGACGAACTTTACCCCTTTCCGGGTCAAACGAGTCAACGATGCGGCGATACTAGAGAATCCCTCAACGAATCTCCGGTAGTATCCTGCCAAACCAACGAAACTCCGTACCTCAGTCACGGTCGTCCGTCTAGCCCAATTTGTCACAGCTTCGGTTTTCTGGGGATCCACGCTAATCCCGTCTGCTGATATAACATGTCCCAGAAAACCAATGTTGTTCAGCCAAAACTGACACTTACTCAGCTTAGCGTACAACTGTTTCTGCCTTAGCCTTCCCAACACCAATCGTAGGTGCTCCTCATGTTCTCTGGCGCTCCTCGAGTACACCAGGATATCATCAATGAACACGATCACGAACTTATCCAAATAAGATCGGAAAACCCTGTTCATCAGATCCATGAATGTTGCTGGAGCATTCGTTAAGCCAAAAGGTATCACTAGGAACTCGTAGTGTCCGTACCGGGTCCGAAAAGCCATTTTCGAAACATCCCCATCAGAAATTCTCAACTGGTGATAACCAGATCGTAAATCAATTTTTGAGAAGTATAGGGCTCCCCGTAGTTGATCGAATAGATCGTCAATCCTGGGTAGAGGGTACTGGTTCCTCAACGTCACCTTGCTGAGTTGCCGGTAATCTACACATAATCGGAGGCTCCCCTCCTTCTTCTTCACGAACAACACCGGTGCTCCCCACGGTGAAGTATTTGGTCGGATGAAGCCCAAATCCACTAACTCTTGCAACTGAGTATGGAGTTCTCGCAACTCCGCTGGTGCCATCCGATATGGTGCCTGGGATATAGGTTGTGTACCAGGGAGTAGTTCAATGGTGAATTTGATCTCTCGATGTGGTGGTAATTCAGGCAAATCTTCCGGGAACACTTCCGGAAACTCTCGCACCACCGGTATCTCATCGACACTTGGAGTATTAATCTCCGTCGCCACGACATGCGCCAGATAACCCTGGCATCCCTTCTGTAGGAGCTTGGTAGCGGTAAGCGAAGAAATTACTTCAGGAAGCGAACCGTCACGGTCTCCCTGAAAGGTAATCTCCGGCAAACCCGGACTCCACAGAATCACCCGCCCGCTACCACAGTCAATAAGCGACCCATGCTCCGACAAGCAATCCATCCCCAAAATAACGTCGAAGTCATGAATATCCATGATGATTAGATCAGCGGGTAAATCCACACCCCTTATCTTCACTAGGCATCTCTGAATCACCTGATTCACTAGGTACACAACTCCCATCGGTGTACTGACGCCCATCTCACTATCCAAAACTGATATCTCACGATCTAGCATACCCGCACAACTCATCGCAATAAAGGAATGAGTAGCCCTAACATCCATTAACACACGTACCACAATATTAGAAATATGAAGGGTACCTGTGATTACACCGGGGGCTGTCCTAGCCTGCTGTTGAGTGACTGCAAACACTCGACCACTGGGTCCTGAGGTCTGCCCGCGCCCATGTGCGCCATGCTCAGCACCGCGATCACCTCCCAGTCCTCCTCGACCCCCAACCGTGTTGGAAGCCGAACTCTGTACCGCACTGGTGCCTCCTGCACTATTGTCCCTAGATAACATCGGGTAATTTCGGGCATAGTGGCCCGCACCTCCACAAGAAAAATAGCTGAGCGTCCTCGGCCCGTTCGAAAATCCACCCAAGGCACCACTCCCGGACAAATGATGTCCTAAGTTGGACCTCGCTCCTGACCTCTGAGAGCTCCCATGTCTACCCGACCAGCCACAACCCCGTGAAGAGGAGGGTGATCCCCTGTAGTTTCCCTCATTTGAGCCCTGATGGCCCATGGGTCCAAGATATGGACGATCTCGACGTCGCTCCTCGCCCGAAGACTGTCGCGCCTGGTGTGCCTGTAATGACCCGTCCCGAATTCCGGGATTAGATTAGTCACTAATCTTGATTAGCGAGGTTGAACGGTGGTTAGTAGGGCGGAATCGGACAAAATGTGCAAAATGACCGTTTTGCCCCTAGTCGTGGGCAAAATGTTGACTTTTTGTTCGGGCTGTCAAATGGACTTTGACCGATGACCGTGACGTAGTTCGGGATGTCACGAGTTCATAGACAGGTGGCACGTTCGATTCCGACATTCGTAGAGAAAGTTATGGTGTTCGGAAGTTGAGGGGTATTTTGGTAATTTGGCTTATTAGGGGCCAAATGTTGACTTTCTGACCGGGAGGTCCGATGGGCGAGGGCCAAGGACCGTTACGTAGGTATCGTCGATACGAATCCAACGACAGGTGGCATGCCGAAATCGGAGTTACGACGACGAAGTTATGGTCAAGGAATCGGGCTCGGTTTACCGAACGAACCGGGATTAAAATAATAATAAAATATTGAATAGTGATTATTGAATCTGAACCCTTGGATGAGTGACAAGTGTCACTCATCCCTTGATTTGGGGCTCTAAATCTGGATCATGCTTCCATTAATGGGTTAAAATACAATTTATCCCCTCTTTTAATCTCAGCCCTCCATCTCACTCCCAGATTGCATCTGGACCGTCCATCTCATCTCATCCCTTCCTTAATTAATTTGATCAGTTAATCCCCCTCTCTCATTTCTCATTTCACCGTGAACGACTACCACCCCAAATCCACTACCCATCCAACCCGCACCAACTAAACCTACACCATTACTAGGCTAAGTCCAGTGGGAGATTTGGGCACCTGAGGAATGGCGGGAGACGGCGGGAGACGGCAGCGGACACGGCGGAAAGGAAAAACAGGGGAGGTCCAAAACTCAGAATTCGGAAGTCGTTTTGGGCTGGTTTTGATCGTTGTAAATGGACGTAGGATGTTCCTGGAGTCGAACTGGGCATGCTGGTGGCCACGGCGGGAGCCACGGCGGCGAGGTAAGCCTCGAACCCGTGAGTCTGTTTTCGGGTAAAAATGGCAGGATGGGTTTTAACGTACTACAATCGATCTTGTGACCAGGATGATGATCTAGGGGTTGAGACGAGCCTTTGGGGATCGTTTTCGAAAGGAATGGTGGCCGGGATCGTGCAGACACGACGGTTGCAGGTGGCCGGTCTGCACACCTCCACGAACAGGTAGTCAAACGTGTTGGTTTCTCAGTTTTAAAATCATGGATCAACTGGAATTAATGAGACGATCTTGTAGGAACAAACGGAATTGAAAATGATCGAGTAATGGCTGAGAACCAGTCGGGTTGGGTCGCGGGTCACGGTGACCCGTTTATCAGACAACCGGGTCAGAACGGTGACACTGTTCACGGCGCGTGAGTTTCACGCGCAGCCACTCACGGCGGTGCGTGACGGCGCGTGGGCACGGATCTCGAGGTGAGGTCAACATGACTTCTGTCCTATTTAATGTAACGAACATTTTGGGATTGGTTTCGGGTCGATCGGACACCGTCTCGATAGTGTTCGGGATGTCCTAAGGTTTTAAATTAAGTTTAAAAATAAGTAAAAATGCGGGAAAATTACGGGACTTTGATAGGATGTTAATGATGAGGTTAGTGACCCTCTAATGTGATTTGGACAGGATTGGGAGTCCCGGTGATAGTGGTGTGGCCCGGGAGGGCCGGTGGCACGCGTATCGAGGCACACGGTTAAAACGGTCTGTGAGTGGACTTTGGTTTTATAAATTCTATGCATGCTTAAATGTTTTACATGGATTATGATTGTGATTGTATGATGTTGGTTTGGTTGTTGGTAAATTGTACGGTTTCACGTATTTCGAGGCGATTTACGTGCTTGCACGTAAATCGAGGTTTTCCGGTTTTACATGGATTTTCCATATTTATGACTTGGATATAATGTGATGAAATGGTTTTGAAATTGGAAATATGAACTCGGGCTTGAGGCCCAATTATGTTGGAAATTTCGGACTTGGAGTCCATTTGAAATCGGGCCGGGGGCCCAGTTGGTTAATGAAATCGGGCCAGGGGCCCAGTTGGTATGAAATCGGGCTGAGACCCATTTGAGTTATGTTATCGGGCCAGGGGCCCAGTTGATTTACGAATTCGGGCCGTGGGCCCAGTGGGTTTATAAGTCGGGCTGCGGGCCCAGTTGGTTTACAAATCGGGTCGTGGGCCCAGTGGTTCATAAAATCGGGCATGAGGCCCAGTTGGATAATAAATGTGATTTCGGGTCAGGGACCCTATATTTAATAATTGTGATTTTGGGTCAAGGACCCTAAATGGAATTATGTGGTTTTATGGAAATTTCGGGCAGGGCCCAATGGTAATAATATGATAAAAGGATTAAATAAAACTGTTTTCCATATACCATCTGGACACAAGGATATATGATGGTCTCCTCCAGATGTTTGGGACACTGGGGAAGTCACGGTGCATTGCCTGCGAGGGGTCATTATACGGAGCAGCCGGACCGTATGATGACTCAGGAGCAGGATTGCTATGATTGACGTCAGGGACGTTAGACATCAGGGATGTCAGATATATGGACCCGGAGAGACCCCGGGCAGCACGCGTAGCTTATGAAACCGTGAGATATGACGTCAGGGACGTCTAGCGTCTGGGACGCTAAGCATCTGGGATGCTGGTGATGCTAATGGTAAAATATGGATTAATGAATAAAATGGCTTATTGGTTGGATATGTGTTATGTGGTAAAAATGGATTATTGGTTATGAAATGGTATGTAGGGTCGGGGACCCTAAATGGTTTTGGATTTTGAATTGATGTTCATTTATGGTCGTGGGTGGTGACCCACATGGTTTTAATATGTATGGTGGTGGTATTCCACAGTTTTGGGCTGAGTTCCCACACTTGGCTTTTGGTTAACGGTTTTTGGGCTAAGACCCTAATGGCTCGGTTGAGCAAACGTTTTGGTTACTGGTTTTTGTGGCATGCATACGTTTTTATTGGAGGGCATAAATGTCTTATAAATGTATTTGGGTAAACTTATTGGTTTTTGTCCACTCACAGCTTTTAGTTTTAATGCCCTTCAGGTTGATCACGGATGCGATTGCAGCAGGGACTGGGACATTGCACACCTCCTCCATCGATCCTTGCGCACTCTGGATGCCCCGTTTGGGCAGTGGCTCTTGGTCATCCCTTGTCTGACACCCCTGGTTGGACGGGAGCATGGCACATTCCATGGTAATCCCGGGGGGATTGGGATGGGTCCTGTCAGTGCCGCCAGACTGGCCTCGACACGAACCGCTGCGTCGATCATATCTCTCAAAGTGGGGTGACTAGCAACAGTCACACTTGCTCGAATGTTTCCTCGGATTCCAAGCTCGAACCGCTGGCACTTGTCCTCCTCGATGCCCACAAAGACTTCCGTAAACCGAGAAAGTTTCACGAAGGTCTGCTCATAGTCCGCAAACGACATATCCCCCTGCTCCAGCCGCCGGAATTCTGCCTCTTGTGCCGCGCGAAACAATCGCGGATAGTACTGATCCATGAATCGGGCACGAAAGACTTCCCAGGTGGTGGTGTGGACAGACCATCCTATCATCTCTAGCCCATGCCACCACTGGTAAGCTCCACCTTCTAGTAAGAAGGCCGCCAAGGTCACTCGTTCGCCCGATGGGCAATGCATCACCGCGAAGATTCTTTCCCATTTAGTGATCCATTCGTAGGCATCCTTGGGGTTTGATCCCCCGTTGAAAGGTGTGGCTCTCAAACGTTGAGCCCGTTCAATGCTAGCGCATTCCATATCTCTTTCTAGATCCTCGTTGGTCCGTGCGTGAGGAATTCTCCTAGGAGGTATAATCAACTATGTAAGAGGCATAGATTAGATGACAACTTTTTAAACGCCTACAGTACCAAGTACTGACCACAAATCTAGCATGCTGACCATAACCTAGTGCTCTGATACCAAGTTGACAGGACCCGCCCCGATCCCCCTGGGACCACACAGGGACGTGCCCTGCTCCCGTCTGACAACCAATTTAAAACATGCCAATTTTTCCATCTAAGGAAAACTCAATTGCATAAATATCCAAATAAGATCGTACATAAAATCCGAATTCAAATAATGTCAGACAAGGGATAAATTTCACAACACAATTTTTGAGCACGACTCTAAGCTAATCCTGCAGGCTAACCTGCCCAACAGGGTTTCAGGTGCGCAGTCCAAATCTATGCCTCGACCTCTGGATCCTCCTCTACCTCAGCGACACGGCCTGGAGGGGTCAATAAAACATTAAGGGTGAGTGGGCCGAAACTGAAGGTTTTATAAACAGTTCATCAATTTTGAAAACATATAGTTTTACCCCTCCGTTTTTCAAACATGCATGCATCAGTACCAAAACCGTAGTATCATATCAAATAAGTATTATCAACATAATATCAACATAATAATAATAATAATCCCAGTCACTGCACTATACATCTCAACCATGGTAATCCAGATATCTGACGTCCCAGACGCCCAATAAGGTCACAGTCCCAAGGCTACGCGTGCCACTCAGGGTCTCAATCTCGAGTCCAACCCCCGAACTCAGTCCAGGTCCGGCATCCCAGATGTCTGACGTCCCAGACGTCCAATCATAGCAATCCTGCTCCTGAGTCATCCTACGGTCCGGTCCTTCCGTAGAATGACCCCTCGCAGGCAATGCACTGCGACCACTCCGGGGTACCACATCCGGAGGAGACAGTATCACACGGTTAGATCTATACAGTGCAGTACCATAGATAATCACCAATATCCTCAACATATATGTATATGACTCAAGACCATACTGAAATCAACCAGACGGGCCTCATGCCCACAATACCGTAAATCGTACCATAGCCATAATTCAAGATAATCATATGCTTTTTCTTGAATCACGCATACATATATATATATATATATATATATATAATTGAAAACAGTTATGCATGCACGGGTTTAATGAAATCAAAGGCCCACTCACAGTACAATCATGCTGCAATCCGAACGTATACCCCCGTCCTGGTACTTTTGTACAATCCCTGTCATGTCCAAAGTATACGTAAAGGTCACTATAAGTCCCTAACATTCAACCATGAAACCCTAGACTGAAACCGGCCCAGGAAAGCCACCCGAATGCGCTTCCCAAGGCAATAAACCTCAATTTGACCAACTTAACGATCTCCGATCGACCCGAAACCACCGCCGTTGGATCCGAATCGTCGAAACCTAAAGAATGGTGGTAGTCCCACCAAAAATACTGTTCACACGCGCCCCCACGCGCCGGTAAACGCAGGAACAGTACCTGTTGACGTCATCTGACAGTCTGATAGGGTGCCACATGTCAACACATGATTGGTCCACGTCACCTAACAGTCTGACAGGGTGCCACGTCATCACCCCTGACCTCTCGACGGGTCGACCCGTCGCCTGAAACCGATTCGTTCAGACCCGCGATCTGATCCGGTCACCAATCCTTCATTTCATGAACATTTTAACTCTGGTTTCTTCCTAAATACTCGTTTCAATCCCAGTAAGAGTTATAACTAAAAAAAATCATCAAACAAGCTCTGGATCAGAGGCTTACCTCGATGAACAGAAACTGGTTTTCCCGTCGCCGTTTAACCTCCGTTCAGGTCTCCTCTGGTCATGAAATCAGGTTCTAAAGGTTCCTATCAGTCCTTAGAATCGATTAGGGTCAAAAGAAATCAAAGATTAACGTTGAACACCAAACTTCCATTTTTAAGTTTTTCAAAACGGTTTCAGGTTAAAACTTCCTACCTCGTCGCCGTCTGTCTCCAACGCCGCCGGCTCTCAGCCTCACCAGCCTAGTCCACTCACACACAACACAAGGGAATGGGTGACACACTAGTGTGTTTGTTGAATGGGTTTGTGAGTGTTTCGGGTAGGACATATATATAGTATGGGAGGGAATCTGATGAAAGGAAATGGAGGGTCCAGATTAGTCCTTGGAAATGAGATCAAGGGTTTAGATGCAATCTGGGGTATTTTAGATGGATGACTGGGATTAAAAGGTGGTTTTATTCCTATTTAATTACCTTAGTGGAGCTTGATCCAATCTAGCCAATGGCCAATGGATGAGTGACACTTGTCACTCATCCAGGTGTCCTCCATCCACAATATCAGAATAAAATAATCGACACGATTACCGAGATGTAAACTTCTCGATTTCACGTTTCAGACCATAACTTCCTCGTACGAAATCCGATTTCGGCGTGCCGCCTGTCTATGGATTCGTGACGTCCCGACCTACGTCACGGTCAAAGTCGCAAGTCCAAAATATTCCCCGAGGAAAAAGTTAACGTTTTCCCCTCCCTAAGGGCAAAATGGTCAATTTACATTAAAATAATATTTTATAAAAGTTCGGGGTGTTACATCTACAACCATCCTAATTGGGATTGTGTGCTTTATGGGTTGGCTCCTGAGTCCCACCAACACCTTTTCTTTGATTGCCCTTTCTCTGAAGGAATTTGGAACTGTGTTTTGGGTAGATGAGTCGGGTCCTGACCGAGGAAGGTCGGGTCCTGACCGAGGAAGGTCGGGTCCTGACAATGATACCTCCGATGGGATTCATTCTTTGGCTTGCAATTCAGAACAAATTATCTACTTTTGACCGTATTCGACACTTCTACAACCATCCTAATTGGGATTGTGTGCTTTATGGGTTGGCTCCTGAGTCCCACCAACACCTTTTCTTTGATTGCCCTTTCTCTGAAGGAATTTGGAGCTGTGTTTTGGGTAGATGCGGGGTCCCTTGGCTCCGTCCTGTTTGGCCTTCCTTCAATGGTAGCATTGGCTCATTATGGAAGGGAGATTCTTTCAGAATGTTGGTAAAAAAAGTACCCCTTGCTGTCACGGTTTATTGTATTTGGGCCGAACGTAATCGGCGTGTGTTTGGTAGATGTCGTCTTTTACTTCAGGTCATTATCAAAATCATCTGTGATTTAGTTAGATGTAAACTTTGTACTTTAAAAGTTAAGAGTAATGCTTCTAATCTTAGGATTGCCAACTATTGGCATGTTCCTTCTATGTAATTAGTTCCCTCCATGTTGTGTGGCCTTAGGGTCTTTTTCAGGGTTTCCTATTTGTTTCCTGGGTTTCTCCCTTTATTAATACATATGAATTATCAAAAAAAAAAATTGTGAATTTGATGTATTGCAAATAATAAATGGAGACTTCTATTTTATTTATTTATTTATTGTCTACGTAATCTTTTATTTTATTCAATTTTAAAATTTTCGTACATATTTGGATAGGTTAAAGTCTGAAATAATTTATCCATTGTAATTTAAATGGCGCATTAAATTTAGATTTATATAAATAATTATAGAGTTATTGAAGTGATTGACTTTTATAGATTTAGCCGATTCTTATCGACTTTCCTATAGTTTTTTAAAACTAGGAAAATCTGAATTGAATGCCTATCAACTTTCATAGAGTTTTTATAAGTTTTAAAAAAATTTGAATTAAATACCTGGTAAGTTATACAAACTCTTTAAAACTCCAAATTGAATACACCTAAAATTAGAAATCAACCAAAATTCTATAAAAGTTAACCAAATTCTATGTTCAATACACCCCCCTAAGTAACATCTTTAGTTTTGTTATTAACCTCATTTGCCACAAGTATTTTACTCATCTAGTGATATTTTTACCTATTATATTATAATTTGGTATATTTTGAGTTTAATTCTCATAAAAAAATAAAATCGATACTTAATATGTATAATTATTTACCCCAAAATTCTTGTATCAAAAGTTTGAACTTCCATTGAGCATCCATTGAGGAGCAGCAGTGGGGTTTCTTACACATCTCCCACACAATTTGGTGGAAGCACATCAATCACATTAATGGTATATCACTAAATCCTTCTCGATAGATTGGTAATCTATCAAAATAGATCTTGTATTTTATGTACAAAATCTCCTACAATATATTTTGATCTAAAAGTCTAAACCACTAATTGATCTATATCCAAACATTAACTTACTTGGCAAGCAATGCAATATCCTCCATCATCATTGGTGTTTTGTGCATATGGAGGGCTTTAAGATTTAGAATCTACAACGTATGACCATTAATGATAGTGTTACTGGGGATGATATAAATACCTATGGGCATGGGTATTTAGAGAATTGTCAAAATAGACAGAAATTAGATAAGTAAAAATTCACTCATCATCTAATATGTAGGATAAGCGTTTATCCATCGGTATTCAATATACATTAAGTTAAAAACACATTTCTTATCCATCCTTGAAATTATCCGTAGATTTTCAATATTCATTATTCCCTATACTAATTTTATTTTTTTATTCTTATTATTAGTAGTGTTATTATTTATTATTTCTAATTTATTTATTTAACTAAATCTCAGTTATTTATGCTTTAATAAAAAAATTAAACCAATTAATTTTTTTTTTTGGTAAACCAACTAGCAAAAGGTTATGAATTTATATTAGCATCAAAGTTTTTTTGAGAACTTAACTCATTCATTAATCTCAAAATTATCTCAAACATTTTTTAAATTATTTAATAAAAATCAATGTAAGCTATAAAAAATTACAGGTTTTCACAACCATGGTCTGGTGGCGGCCACTTGTATGGCCATGGTGATCTATCACTTATTTACTATAAACAGGTGAGAATTGACAGTTTCTATTCACGTTTGGGATAATCTAGATTTGCTATGATGAAATACGTTTGATGATATTTTTCAACAAAAGTGGGTGACATGATTTTATTTTTATTTTTGAATAATTCTTTTTTTTATAAGTTTGTAAAATTAACACAATCAAAATTTTGGAATCGTTAAACTGAATACAATATCATAGTTAATAGGAGTAACTTATTTTTTAATATAAGAATATTGAAAAAGAGGGTTATACAAATTGAATCAAAAGGATCAGAGGCTTGAGAAAAGGGTAACAAATTCCAAATCAAAATTGGGTCTATATATCTTCTAAACGTGTTTTAAATAAGTATCTTTTCACTTTAATTCTAACTTGTGAACATCTAGAGAGTTTTCACCTCTTCCATGCTCCTCCCTCTTTGATGGTCTCTAGCTTGCCATTTTGAGAGTCAGTGGCATATTTCTAGGCATTCATCGTCGCGTGTTTGGCCTTTTTGGTCGTTTTTTCGATTTTTCTTTTCTCTCATTTTTCTCTTAGTTTATGCCCTTTATTACCAAATCCTAGCCACCATCTCATCCCTATATGAATCTCATCCTCCATCAACACACATCATCTCCCCAAAACCACATATCTTTGGATCTACTCCATCAATATTTCACTTGGTTGAAGTGCATGTGTCTGTGTTTGTTGCTACTTCATTTCTATTGCCCGCTCTCAAATCCGGGCTTTCGATTTAGGCGTTTTGGATGTATTGTTTATCGATCAATCATGATCGTTTTGATTCCATGAGTATGATGATCTTTGGTGACTTATCGTCTCTAAACCATTCTCTACATATCGTTCATCTTGGTTTTGTCGTTTAGTTGGCTTGGTGCAACAGAGATGTGCATTTTAATGGTGGCGGCTGCTAGTTTTCCCCCTTAGATCTAGAGTTTCTGTTAGATTTGTACTCTTGTGGATTGGGCTTTTTGGTTTAGGATAGGCTTGTTCGTTTCGTTAGTTGAACTTTTTTATCCTTATTTTTCTGAATTATTGTAATTGGGGTCTTTTACTTTGTATTGCTATTTGGATATGAATATCAATGCTTACTTACGGTAATATATATATATATATAAGTATCTCTTATCCAAAAAAAAGGATGAAAAAAAAAACAAAAACAAAAAAGCAAAATGAAAAGTAAGAAAAAGGTAAAAAGAAAATTAAAATGAAGGTGTTAAATTTTTTTTTAATAAATGTGTTAGAAAACATTTTGAAAAATAATTAAAAAAAAAAAAGCAAAAGAAATTCTAAGGCCAAAAAAAAAATTTAAAAGTGAAAAACAAATTGACAAGCAAGATAAGAATTCAAAAGCAAAAAAAAAAAAAAAAAAAATTGTCATTGGTACCATTACCCTATGGGTAAGGTATGAATAAATCCTAAAAAATAGAAGATGAGTATAAATGAGTAGAATGCCCATTAGTACCTATGTTGGGTAAGAGTATTCATGTCCTCTAATGTTAGTAATGTAGAACATGTTACATGACAATGCACCAATCACTTAGAACCTACAACATATGACCAATAATGACTCTTACTGCTGCTCATCAGTGTTTAAGGGCACTTGTGTAGAACATTTTACATGACAATGTACCAATCACTTGGCATGTACAACATCTCATGTGGAAAATGGCGGTTCATGTTCAACCAAGAAAGAAAACGACGGTGCAAAACAAAACTCAATTCTCTTACTATCATTGACCGAACCTAATTATAGAGGGTGGTTTCTCAAAAATCCCATTCTAGAAATAGCATGGACCCTTTAGGATTCTCAAATGGAAGACATAACAGGTAAAATATCTCCTTCATTTTTATCCAGTAACATCACAACCTTTTCATATCACCCTCCCTCCTTTCACCTACCAGTTGTCCTATTTTTCCGTACAGATGCTCTCTCTCTCTCTCTGTATGTGTGGCAAAGTGGTGGCTTTTCAAGTACAAGAGATAATGGGGTGTGTTAGGTTTTTGACTCTGGGAGATAGTGGGAGAAAAGGCAAGCTAATGTGAGTGCGTTTTAGAAGGATGTGTTCTTTACCTTCTTCGAAGATAAGTATCCTATCACATCTAAGGAAAGAAAAGAATGACTACCACTGAGAATATGTGACACGAGGAAACTTTACGTAATCGAGATTGGGGGAAAGAATAATCGAACACAAAACCTTCTAACCAAGTATCAATATTCTTAACCGCTTGAGATACAAAGATAGGCATAAGAATTCTCATAAAATGCAAATACAATCTAATGCCTAACATATACCCTACTAGAAGGGCACCCTCCAATCTAACGGCATAGACAATTGAAGAATAAGGAAAATAAATTTTCACTAGGATAAGCAGTTAATCAAGTATGCAGTGACTGAAAGATCTTTGGAACACGAAAAAACTTGTGATCCAAGCAATTGATATTTCATGTATGTTACACGAACCAAGCAACCATGCAGTTTAAAGAATACAGCAACCTAGACATTGAATCCTAATCCTAATCCTGTCCAACATCTTAGTTCCAAAAGAAAATTAGGTATTGAGTTTATACAGCTCATCAAGGCAAAGAATTAATTGTTGCCCTTTTACAATGGGTGAGAAATGATGGAATGGAATTGAATGAATTGCAAAGAAGAATAAAACAATGTGGATTGAGGTAAAAGGATAAGAGAAGATACAAAAACATAACCTAGGTGACTTGTCAGATGAAAATACCAACGAACAAGAGAAAGAGACCGAGACAGTGTCCAGTATTTACGTGAGGGACTCATTGATCAGGTTCATTCACTTAGCTTGCAGCTTCGAAGATAGGGATGATCATACTTGATGTACTTGGTCCAGTATCCTCTATACTTTGTCATCGCTAACTCCAGCCATGGTTTCATGTTGCCATTATAGTGTACAACGGCCGCGTTATCAATCTCAGATCTATCAAGACTTGGATTGTAACCTAAACCAAGTACATGCCATGCCTTTTGTAGCGGATGTGTCAGCCCATAAAATGTGATTAAACCCGGAGGTAATGTTCCAAGTTTCCAAAGCGTCCTCTCTTCATTCTAAAACCAAAAAAAGAACATAATTATTTGATGATCAATTTCATAGGGGGTAAAAAGAAGTAAGTGCCATGAGTTATGACTTACAGCAAATTCACCTACAAATCTATGCAATATAACATGCAGGAGAAATTTAAGGGTATAGGCACTCACCATGTTCTGCCACTTGTGATATATACCAGTAATATCTTTCTTTTTCCACTCCTTAAGATCAAATATGTTCATTCCATAGGCCCATCCACATGCGTTTGGATCAAAGTTTCTTGCAATATGAGGATTTGAGAAGTTTAGGTACTTGTCAAACCGGTGGAAGGTCTCACCACAGGTTTCTACCGCACCATTCACTTTTCCGTGTAGGTCAACAGCCCATAATCCAGTTAAGTCTTTCTGAACAACAATGTCATCATCAAGAAACAAGATCTTATCCAACATGGGATAAACCTGTGGAAGATAGAACCGCAAATGATTAAGCATGGACAAATACTTGGGGTTCCTGTACTTCAGATTAGAAGCGCCGGATGAGAGAGTGGTAGGATGGTCAGCCTTGAAATAATAATTTTTCATTGCAGCCGACTCGAGCTGTCGTAGAACTGGGCAGTAGGATGAGTTTAGCCACTTAAACTCATCAACATTTTCAACATGAATTGTGGCTTTTCCAGGAGGATTCAACAAGAACCACATATTCATGGCTCCAAAGTTAAGCTTATCAGTAACAAGATGAAAAACATGCTTTGACGCATCCTGCAATTAACCAAGAAGCATATATATATATATATATATATATAAGAGTCAGAAAAGAAAGCAATATATATATATATATATATATAAGAGTCAGAAAAGAAAGCAAGCATCCTGCTTCTGAGCTCAATAATAGACATTATCAAGTACTACAGATGAGGAACAAATCAAATAAGGATAGTCTAGGGTAGGAACCTCAGCACAATAATACAGGTTCAATTAGCCATTTAAATTTAGGAATAAGGTACACCAAAGAGGCAGCCCGTTTAGAAAAGATAAACACAAAATATGATCAACCATCTATTAATCATCTCATCAGATTTCCACACCTAGCATAGCATCATAAAAAAAGCTTATGCGGATAGATAATTAGCATATGCATCTTAAGAAGAGCCAGGTGGTAAATTATTTTATCTCCAGTCCTTTTATAGCATAAATAGAAATCCCATGGAAGTTGAGATCCCTTGGATATTTATATTTCCACGAAAGGATCATAATGAAGGCCAATGGCAAGGACAATTAAAAAAAAGGTTTTCAAATTCTTTTGGAAGCAGGCAAAGACACAGATAATACACCAGAGTTCAGGTCACCTTTGCATTTAAGACAGTGGAGTTGACAACAACTGATGCAGCTAAGACGTTATCAGAGAAGAGAGCATAATGATAAAGATTAGGATTTTCCAAGTTCTCGCTTCTAGGGAATTTTCTCTTCTCAGGAGGGAGCAGATAATAATCTATGGTTAGGCGCATAGACAAGCAGTGGATTCCATTTGGAATAGTCTTGGCAGCTAACTGACTAAGGAATGTGCTCTGCTTTTTCAAGCTCCGTACTTGCTCATCTGCAGTCTGAAGCATTGCTCTCAGCTTCCCAGTCACCAGGTTGCAATCATACAGTTGCTCTCTTTCTTTTGAAAGAACTTGGCCCATAGCTTTTATTTTCTCGGGTGCACTACAAACGCATCAGGTGTTGAATAGTGTCATAATTATCGTTAAAAGAAAGAGATGCAGATATGCATATTACACACGCAAGAACATTAGATGCGCTCATAGTCATGATACCTTTGAGATAGATCCGCATCAGCACTTGCCTCTCCTACTGCACGCTGAGATTCTTTGAGCCGAGTCTGTAGTTGTTGGAACAGATCAAGCTTGTTCTTCATCTTTGCAATGCTTAAGTAGACCCTTGCCATGATGATTTGGTCTCGGATCAAACGCACAGTTGAATCAGAGTTGTCATTCTCATTTTCTTTCCTCCAAATGCTGTATTTTCCAAGAACTGCAGAGTCAACTGATTTGGAACGCTCAATGGCTGCATTTTCAAGCTTTACAATTGTCTCATCATCCCGTTGTACCAAATCATTTGCACGCTTTTCACGTCTCTTTTCTCTTAATTGCTGCAGAAATAATATTAATAAAAATATTAGAATGTCAATAAATGATAAACAGTAATATTACTAATAAACCAAAGCGTACTATACAGCCTATACATAAGTTTGTTTGATTAAAGTTTATATAAATTCCATTCTGAGATGGAAATCATGGACGAGACATTTTCAAGCAAGAACATAATACAAGCAAATATAGAGCACATTGAAGTATGATAATTACCCGTCGGGCTAGTTTTGCAGGATCTACAGGTTGAGCATGATCATCTGCAAATGATAACAAATCAGAAAAAAAACAAACCAAATTTACGGACATGAGAAATTAACATTAAGAAGATATTACCACCTGAAGAATCATCCACTTTAATCCTAGGTGGCTCTTGTCTCGTATCCACAGTTGTCAAATTTATCTTTGCACGGATAATTCAAAATACAAATAATCAGCAGCTATAAATCTATAAATTTTTGCAGCAATAGTACAAAATAATTACCAGGGATTGTTAAGAGTTCAAGAAACATAACAGAACCTTAGAATCTGTAGCAGCTGAAGTGTTTGCCCCATTGACTTTCCATGAAGCTGAAAATTTGTTTTTTCTGAAGAAATCAAGGCTCAAAGGCCCCATGTCATTTGTGCTGGCTGCAATTACATCAATTACCTATTTTTTAAATCCAAACAGTGTGCTGGTTAGGAACAAAACCCAGAAAAATTGAAAAATGCCACCATTGATAAAAAGGACATGTGGATAACAAATATATTCATCACTTGCCTCTTTCGAGAAAAGGGATTTAACATGTTGTAGTGCTAGCCTTTCTCTCCAATCCACATTCTGCAAGAGTCGATGAATTTTTATTGTTCTCAAACCAGGGGTGGGTTGGTGGAGGAAAGAAGGGAGGGGGGGCGCGAGATTTGAGGCAGAAATTGATAAAGTATGATGCAATACCTTTTCACCAGGACCCGATA
Organism: Prinsepia uniflora; assembly: GCA_032719365.1. NCBI lineage: Eukaryota > Viridiplantae > Streptophyta > Magnoliopsida > Rosales > Rosaceae > Prinsepia > Prinsepia uniflora. Next base: position 4,154,677 of record CM064869.1, on the reverse strand, counting down.
TATGGTTATTTTGATCTGTATAAAAAGAATTTATCAAAATCTGAAAACACAATTCTTGCATACGCACAATGCCACAGAGAAAACTATACTATAAAACGTCAATTGAAAAGTACAACAAACATTTTTTTTTCCTGTTTGGGTTGGTTGTTAAGAAAAGTTTCAAGATTCCAACAGGAGATGGCCCAGCGTCAAGTAATCAAGATATGAACACATTTGCAACAGGATTTTTACTGGATTTTGAGCCCTGTCAATTGAAAAATAATAGGTGAAGAATTTCCTGGAACCACTAACTTGATTCATAGCCGCAAGGCTTGTATTTATACAGGTTGAGGATACAGATAACTGTGGACAGTTATCTGTCCTGATCTGTTTCTAGTAACTGTCTAGGAAACTACCTAGGGACATCTTTCCAGAAACTAACCCTATCTAACAAGGTATATGATTTCTATACAGTGTACTATTGTATTGAGTGTATACTATTCTACATCCCCCTGCAATTTAGGCACCCCGTTTGACAGTGGTTAGATGGATATCTTTAGTGGATTGTGCAACAGAGAGTAAGTTTTTACGAATCGAGGGGACATGGAGGGCATCAGATAGATTAAAAACATAGGGACCTGAGGAAAAGGTGACATTACGAGTGTAGTGTATAGGTAGAGTGGCACCGTTGGCAACCATCACATTTTCATTGGAAGATGGGGTAGTGGGCACTGAGGAGCAGGGTTTAGAGTCATGGGATGGGTAGCACCACTGTCAGGATACCAGTTCAGATCAGCAGCAGCATCCATGTGAAGCCCAGCAAAGGCTTGGGCGAGATTATGATCATTGGTCTGAGGGAGTTGGGGGCAGTGGGCTGCGATATGTCCATGACGGTTACAGGACCAGCACTGAGGTCCAGAAGGATGTGAAGGAGGATTGGGGTAGGATCCAAGTATTCCTGCAGAAGAGTTGGGGTTAGAGTATCGGTTAGTACCCCTGCGATAGGAGGGCCTTGGGGTTCTGTTCTGTCGAGGATCACGCTGAAACTGTGCTTTCCCCCGAGCAGTGTAGTAGGCACTGGGAGAGGGAACTGCTGCAGGTATAGCATAGAAAGCCGTGGGAGGAACAGCCATTGCAGGATGAGCAGTGGAGGTTTGTTGGGCTTCAAATGAGAGCAAACGGGCCCTCAGGTCAGAAAAGGGAGGCAGGGTGTATTCTGGGCCAAGGCCATGACGGACTGCCGTGACTAGATCATTGGAGGAGAATGGTTGATTGATGGCAGCAAGGGAATCAGCCAGTGTTTTGGCATGGGTAAGGTATTCAGAGATGGATTTATTCCCCTTGTTGAGAGACATAAGTTGAAATCGAAGGTTGGTTGCATTGGCTAGGGACTGCTGGGAAAAATTCTGAGAGAGACATTCCCAGATGTCTTGGGAGGTGTGGAGACCTACTACCTGGGATAGAATTGATTCAGTGAGTGACTCGTAACATGCAAATCAGGGTTTGATCAATTTGATACCGCTGATTATAGGCAGGATTTGGTTGAGGGAGAGGTGATAACGGACTCAGAGGTTTCAGAATGTGGGGAAGAAACAGCAGGTGCTTGTGGTGGCAGTGTAGGAGAAGGAGCAGGGTGTGTTCCATCTATGAAACGCCAGTAATTATGGCCTATGAGGAAGGGTTTGATCTGTGATTCCCAAAGGAGATAGTTAGTCTCATTTAGTTTGACAGAGACCAAGGTTGAAAGATGATTAGGAGAGACTGAAGGGGAAGAGCAGGAATCGGTTGCCTTGTTAGAGGAGGAGAGATTAGAGAGGGATTGATTATGGTGGTCAGACAAGTGCTCTGATACCATGAAGAATTTCCTGGAACCACTAACTTGATTCATAGCCGCAAGGCTTGTATTTATACAGGCTGAGGATACAGATAACTGTGGACAGTTATCTGTCCTGATCTGTTTCTAGTAACTGTCTAGAAACTGTCTAGGAAACTACCCAGGGACTCTGCCCAGAAACTAACCCTATCTAACAAGGTATACGATTTCTATACAGTGTACTATTGTATTGAGTGTATACTATTCTGCAATAGGCTAGGCATAAAGTAACCAGGTTCATGCAAAAGCTGGTTAACAACTTCCTATCATATGATGAAGAGTTATAATATTAATATATCAGTGGCAAAGATTACGGAACCAACAAAAACCATAGGAAAACATGTGTATAGAATCTTGGGACAGGGAGGGGCACATTTCTGTATTTAGACACGTATCGTTTTCTAGGATTCATAATTAACTTCTAGATTTACGTCCTCTCTGCTTTCATTTGAGTGGTGATTAAGAGGCCAGGAAGTCCACTCCTGCAACCAACCTCAGCAATCAAAAATATCTCCAGAAGACAATAACCCATAACACTTCTTTCATTTTACCACTTTAAGAAAAGCTTTCCGATTAATAGAACCTACATTCATCAAGAAGTAAGTCCTGGCAACCACATTACTACTTACACTAATCACACGAGCCCTGAAACAGATATATTCTCATCTATGTTTACATAGGCCATATGTTCACTTATTTTATTTCTGTACGTGTAACAGTAGAAAAAAGTGACTCAACATAAGAATATCCGTGAATAAACCACACTGAGACAAATTGAAGTTGGGAAGAGGTTTTCCTAAGCACTAAACATAATAATATAAATACTTCTGTAATCCCATATACGAGTATGTCACTTAGCTACTAAAACACCCTGAACATGTAAAATAAAGCAAATTATCCTGCCAACCTCATGAATAAAGCAGTAGACATGTGAGGGATAGAATGAGACCAGATCCCGGAATATACTAGCAACATGCTCAAGAAACTAAATCAATTTATGCATATATGTTCATACTGTACAAGCCCAGTGAGACCATGGGGTTTCATATATGCATATGTCCAAGAGTGAAAATAGAAGTTACCATAATCTTCAATTCTCTTCTTTATAACATAATATACCCTTAAAATAAATTTTGAATGTAGATGCCTACATCAAGAAGAATAACCAATCCCTTTAACCCTGGAAATGCTTTGAGAAATAGGCTACATTGGTAATCAAGTAAATCTTCATTCTTTGCAAAACCCTAATCAACTCCAGCAGCATTACATAGCTGGGTCTCACAAAAGAATAAACTAGGCAATGCCAAAGTGCAATGCAGTTATGCTCAAATACATTCTCCTTACAAGATGGAAATGACTGACTACATGTATAAAAATGCAAATTTCATCAGAAGGATAATACTAATATGCTCTCTGGTTCCAAAACTGACAAGGTTAAATCTATCACTAAAAACTTGGCGACCTAGGTACTGATATGAGGGAAAATTCTCAATTTGGATAACGTAAAGGGCAATCAGGGTCCTCAGATTCAAAGAAAAGAAATTCACGTGTAAAGTCTGAATCCAATGTGGCATTCTTCTTGATTCAAAAAACCGAGCATCAAACTGCTAACACTTGAAAAAGTAACAATCTTGATTCCAGTAGCAGTAATTGTACCAAAATGAAAATCAATTAAACTACTTTCTGATAGTTTGAAGCAAAAGACAGCAATTACACAACCCAATTGAGATCTCATGCAAACCTAAAATGCACACAGAAATATTCATACATACCTACACATACACATACACATACACATAAACACATTTTCCGGCGGAAATTACAAAGAAAATAAAGGAATTAAAATAATTTAGCACAAACCAGAAGTGTGGAGGACACGACCGACGAAGAAAATCAGCGGAACTAGAAGTGCAAAGAAAATAAGAATCGCAGTAGGGAATCGAGATCCAGACGCTCGGCTCCTGTGGGCGCCGACGCTCGACAGGCCGCGCTTCAACGCCATTGCCAATCAAGACCTAAAATTCACAATTACGCATTCAGAAAAAGTCAGAGCGTTAATCACAAAGAACGAGCGATAAAGAGAGAAGGAGAAAGAGAGGCCGCAGTGGAATCTACCGAGGGATCTTGTGGAATTGGATTGTGAATCACAGCTAAAGCCCAATGCGAGTCAGGGACTCAGAATCCATGGAAGGGAAAGTGACGAAGAGACGAAGAGAGTAAGATGAGGAGTGTGATTCGAAGCAAAACAGAGCGATTTTATTTTTAATTTTGTTTTATTCTGATTCGGGAGCGTTTTGCGTGGATTGTGCCTTCTTTTTCGTATTTGTTTAATAAGTTTTTGCCACTCCTTTTCTTTAATAACGGAATTATTAATAATAAGCACGTAGGACATCGCTTTCAAGATAGGTGTTATTGTGGCTTCGGACAATTGCGCCGACTAAAGGCGAATCGAATCATTATTGAATACGCCTCTGGATAAAGTCTTGAGTGAATCGGTTTTCTTCAGAGAAAAGAAGAAGAAAAAGTGAGATGGTTTGAACATATAAGAAACCAAAAAAATAATGATACAATTAGATTATTTTATTCAAAATTTTCAATTAACATATCATACGATATAAAAATAAAGATGTGAAATTTCTTCGTAAATTAAATGTTCAATTTTTGTCTCTATGTTTAATTCATTTTTTTAGCTTAAAATCAGGTTCAAATTGCAAGCTCAATCATCTTGATAGATAAAATTCGATGCATGCAACTACAACATGTAAGTTAGCTTGTACAAAAATGCAGTAAAAATCTCATCTTTTTCATTGTGCAGTAAGTAGTCAATAGCTAGTACTACAATGTAGTAAAAATATCATCTTTTTCATTGTGCAGTAAGTAGTCAATAGCTAGTACTACAATGTAGTAAAAATATCATCTTTTTCATTGTGCAGTAAGTAGCCACTAGCTAGTACACCAATGTGGTAAAAATCTCATATTTTTCATTGTGCAGTAAGTAGTCAACGATTTGACTCTGCGAGGGGCATAATGATTAGTCTCTTAATGGCGAAGTCACTCATGCTTATAATTGAAGTCTCTTATATAATTATTTTTAAAAAATAAAAAACCACTAATCATATTTCCTCATTTTGGTTGCATTTTGTTTTGATCATAATTCAATTTCAATTTCAATGTTCATTACTTTATTCTGCAACACTAACTTGCTCCGTATCTTCATCGCATATGTTTTATGCTAAACTTTCCGATATCTTCATCTCATTACTTCATCCTCGTTCTGCTCATCTCAGCCCCTTTACATTAAAATAGAAAGCTCTTACATAAAACTACACGAGAGGATAAATGTTCTAAAATGCAGTAAAAATGAGGAAGCCATTGACGATGGCCTCCTATGACAGCAGACGCTCCGCCACGGCTTCTCTACATTATCGCCACGTCCAAATAATCTCCGGTCTGCATAACGGAAATACAAGTCAGAAACGGGAGGAGACATTCAGATTTATAAGCCGCGGAAAAAGCACATCATCTCTACCTGGAAGCCAAGTTCAGCCAAAACTTTCGCATCGTCTAATCTTCCACTTCCATACGACAGTGTCTTCCCAACCTTCACGGAGCAATGGAGATTTCGGGCCCAAAATCAGAACCATGTCACATAACGAATTTGTTTAAAAGACGAGGACTATGTGCAATTACATTTACTGTGAAGACTAGTTATGGCGAATAAATCTTAGGTTGACATCCTACAGAATTTAGTCCTCGTTTTTTTAATGAAACAGTCAGAATTCCATTAAATAACACTGACAACATCAACTTACAGAACTTATCATTGAATTCAACTAAACACCCAGAGAGTTTATTTTTATCCCTTCTTCCGGACGTTTATTGGTTAAATAATTGGTGGACAAAAGAAAATGAAGATATACAAAATAAAAGTACTAATTACTGGCAAAGATCAAACAGAAATTTACAACATGTTTGTCCCAGGTTTCATATCAGTTTCATTTCCTTCATAACCAAGTAGAAAGTTAAAATAGTAGTTCGTGAACTGTTGTTACACTTTCAATTATTCACTGATTGTGTAATGACAATGGTGCAGAACTTATTAATCTAAATCAAATATTCGAACACCAATTCAACCACATGGTAGACGAACCTAAGTCAAGCACTCAAGTGGTAGACATGCCTGGCTGAGTTATACCACTACTAAACGATGTAGTAGCTACTTCATTAAATCTCTATCTAGACGCCTTAGTTGTCAACGTGTTACAAGGGTTTATCCTACAATGACCATATGGGTATGGGTACCCCAGTAGTTCTCAATGTTTGGCACTTTCCAAACTTCACAGGTGCATAATCAACAAATTTGCTCACGATCAACCATGCCCAATCCCATATGCCATCTCTAGTTTATCCTAAGTTTACGGCTCATCACTGTCAAGGAAGGTTGTTGACGTTACATCTGACCAAGCAACGGGCTTGCCAAGATAACTACAGTGGACTACGGGATAAGCCCACCAGAAGACCTCAAAGATCACACAAGGCCCATACCATCAAAACCCACCAACTAGGCCCATGACCTAACCTAGATACTTTCCTATAAATAGGGAGCAACTCTTCCATTAAAGGGGACTCTCTCCTCCACTCTCTCACTAGAAGAGCTCTCCCTTCTCTCTACTTTCTCTCTCTAAATGCTCTAAGCCAATTTTATTATGTAAACAAAACACTATTATACTGATGAGAGTGAGGCAACACCGTGGACGTAGCCCGATTTGGGTGAACCACGTACTTTCTTGTGTCTTGGTGTGCGTGCGTGTCTTTACAGTCTCGTTGGTATATTTTTTGCATCAACAAAGGTAAATACCTGATCAGATCCTTAATCTAGTGGGATGGCTCCCACCGAAGAATGATAACATACATCCTAGGTGCTAAAGATTCTGAGGTAACAAGGCTTTTCGGGAGTTTCAAGTGGCCCTAGCATGAAACAAACAAAGATGACCATCACCCAAATGACCAAATTGTTACTCCACCATTAAACCGGATAGAGATATGGTAGGCCCTTGTTTGAGGACTTACAAGCAAATAATTCTCTCTAGAATATATACATATGCGTGTAGACTGTAGAGAGTGATAGAACTAACCTCTCTGACCAAGAAACGGCCATGTTTATCAGGATATACAAAAGCAAACGAAAGTCTTGCATTCTTTCTCCTAGCAGCAGGAGCAACCTCTTTTACCTGAGAAAGAACAACATCAATTACAAAACCCAAGTGGTGTTGGTTAAAACTATCCTCAAACATAAAATGTAAAAAAATGAATATACGTGTACAAATGCAAACATGCAGACATGTACGTCCACAGTGACATATACACCGGAAAGAGAGAGAGAGATTCAACCAGATCAGTTAACTCGCGAAGAGTAGCATCCTTCCATGTATAAATTTGAACTTCGTCCTTGGGCTCCTTTCCTCTCACTGCAAAATCAGCTCTAGCATGATGACTTCCAGTCTGACAAAAAATCAACAAGTAAAATCATCAAAATGAGAATTCCCATATAGGATTGTTTTTGTCCAGATACTAAAAACTAGATTTCAATAACCAGAGACGGCCCTTGCACGAGGATTACATAAAATCAATCAAAGGAGCAACCACAGTGCATGATTTTCTCAATACTTGAAAACAATTAAAAAATGCTTTTGGTATATTGCTTCTTTCAAGTCATACAAATTTGCTAACATATATCTTGTGCAACGGTCAAAGTAACATAATGGCTAATGGCAACTGGAAAAATTATAGTATACATATTGGAAAAAGTACAAGTGCATACAAGAGAACGGTGCATGATAGAAAATAAACATGAACAACATAGAATTTTGCAATTCACTTCTAAGCGACAAAGATCCAGCTTGATTCATAAACACACACAACAAAAATGTTAGTACAATGAGACCAAGCGGAGCACACAACATATAACCTAATGCCCAACACTCAATAATCTACATATAAATAGACATTGGACAGAGAGGAACTCCCTTTCTGAACCCCAGAAAGGCTCCTCTTAAAAATTGACAACCATCAACAATTGTCTGCAAAGCCACTAATTTATATATCTTTTTTGTCAAATCAAAATTATCATAAAGAATATTCTTTTAAAAACTAAACGTAAAAGTTAAAACATATGAGAAACATCAATCGAATTAAAGCCAAACCTTCCATAACAATACAAACCCAGTTCATATCTGAGCATGGATAACATACCTTAGTGAAAACTCGAAGCAACAATGGACAAGTCTGCAATTCAATGAGTACCCAAAAACCAAAACCCCATTAATATAATTTAAGAAAAAACAAGAAAAACAAAACAAATTTGAGACCCCAAAGTTAAAACGAGAGAAAGAGAGAACCTTTTCGCGATCGACAGGCTCAAAGCGAGGGCCTCTCATAGGTGGGGGCAATGCTCTCCTGGGTGCTTGTGATGCTCCAGCCATAGCTGCCAAACCCTCTCTCGATTGTTCTTTCTCGAAGCTTTTCTTCTGCTTATTTTTTCCTTCTTGAGTTTTGAGCTCGTTTTGTTTGTTCCTCTGTTTCGCAAATCTGTGGGTTTGGGCTTTAATGGAAGCCTCAGGCTTCCATGAGTCGGGTCGTGTTTAAGCCATGTGACTATTATTTGGGTTGGATAATTTTATTAACCCAAACATATAATGATTGAGCCTAGATAGGAATATCCACAATATTTTTCGCTACATACTATTTATGACCTAGTGATTTTTTTTTTACTTAATATATTCTTCGCTACGAATATTCACAATATTTATTTCTAAAAATTTATAAATCATCGTGATAAATTTTAATTTTTACAAATATTTTATTACATTTTGAAGCATAGTCATTCATCGTTCATTTATTTTTTACAAGTAACATTAAATCACATATTTCATGCTTAGTTTGAAATAAATAAATTCGTGTTGCTGCTAATGCTAGTTCTTAGTTCCATATCTTTGGCTCCATAAAATGAATCATAAAATAAAATGATAATCTCTCATTTATTTTAATTTAAATTCAATTTAAATCTTACTAACTTTTTGAAAAAAAATTAATTAGACGCAGATATTAAGGAAGGGAGATTATATTGGAATGGATAGGTGTCAAACGCTCAAATAAATTATAGTTAATCTGGTATTATTGTTAAAAAAATAAATAAAAAGAAAAAGTTATTAATAATGGCTAGGCTATTCCTAGCTAGGCTCGTACGTACAGCATAGGACATTGGAGTCAATTGAGTCGTCTTCGTAGCCTGGGGTACACTCTTTCAAGATGGCTTCCTTCATGGACTGTCATCTCTGGGAACTGTGATGATAATAAGAAATTATTTAATATTAAGATAATGACACTTCTTTTTATTTTTTCTTTTTCTATTGTTTGTTTTTTTTTCATACTTCCAAGAAAACTCCATAATTTGACAATCCTACAAATTCGAAATCAATAAATTATTGTCTTTTAATTCACCGTCGGATTATGCATATGACAACGTTCATCATCGAATAAGACAAAATTAAAAATGGTCACAAATTAGAAATAAATAAATTATTGTCTTTTAATTCATCATCAAATCATGCATATGACAACGTTTATCAAATAAGACCAAATTAAAAATTATCATTTTATTCATTTTTAAATTACTGTATTAATTTTCATACAACAATACTTCTGAAATTCAGGGCCAGCCAAAAGGGGTGGGCCAAAGGGCGAAAGCTTTGGACCTAAAATAATATAGCGCCTAAAATTAAACAAAAAATTATTAATCTATTATATATATAATAAAATAATAAATAAATAAATAAAGCAGGCAGATAAATAAAACAATATAAGAGTGTATAAATTTTATGTTGGTTCAAAGTTATTTAAATGGTGGAGCTCTTATTTGAAGACTAATTATTTGTATTGAATATGGAAGTTGTAGTCCACTAGTCTTGAATGTGGATATTTTCATCCACATACAAGTTGGAAATTATATGATATCTTATTCATGTAAAAAATGAGTTTGTTGTATTTTTAAGTTATTGTATTTTATATGCATGATTATTTGTTATTTCTTTGAATAAAATATGTATTTTTTTAAGTATATTGTTTAATCAATAAAATTCACTTAATATCATCAAATTTTGATTAAAAAAATTACTCTAATTAAAATTTAACTCACCTTATTTTAATTTCTGGATTCGTGTCTGGTTATACCGTCATAATTAAATATTCGCCTTTCTACTAATTATTATTATCTATATGATCCGTGTCGCAGTAATTATGAAATTAGACTAAATTACGATAGTATAGCCTACCATAATTAAATACTTCTTTAAATTTTTACACACTACACTACAAGAAAAAAAACTCGTCGGGTAACATTAAAATTCGTAGGTTTGTAGGTTTACTCGACGAATTAAAATAAATTTATTGGGCAACAGTCAAATAACCTGAACTTTTCTCAACTAGCCAGAAAAGATAGTGCATCATGGTTACATTACTATTATTTTCTCAACAACCATGAACCATCCATGTCCATCTGATATTAGGCAAACCCAAGTGAAATCAATTTTTGGAAAAAAAGTTCCTTTCGATTTCACAGTGTCACTATTTACTCTTTTGTCCCTCTCCTTCGCACGGAAGCAAAGACAGGACATTGGGGGATAGGGCTTGAAAGCTCAGTAGATGGTTTGAATAGCAGAAACTGGAAATGTGCATTGAATAGCACAAGCGCACAGCCATCAAAGCTTTCCTAAAATGGCAAGCCCTAGCCAAACCCCCCGGCCCCACCACTAATTTCTTTTGAATAATATTAGACCGAAAGTTAGGTCATAATTAAAAGTGCTGGACCCTACCCTAAAATATAAACGAAGATTTTTGTAATGTATCGGTGTGTTGGTGTATCTAAACGGTTTCAAAATGTTTTGATTCGAATCAAATTAGATCGAAACCGTTTTATTTTTAATTTTTGAAAATTTAAACTGTATTGAACCGTTAAGATTATAATGGTTTATATTTAGATGTTGTCAATATTCATATCAAATCGAACTATGACCACCCCTAATGTTTTGTCATCCATATTTAAAATTATAAAAAAAAAATAGAATTGATCGACTTTATTCGATTAATAGTTGATATTCCAATAATAATAAAATCAGTGCAAGCAACGCAAAGGCGCAAAGCTGCGGTGAATTTTTGGGCATGGAATCTAGCTAGACGCCTAGACTTGTGCTCTACGAATTGGGATTACAGCCAGGCTACACAAACGCATCAAAATTAAATGGTTTTTGAAAAATGAACCTAAAAAGAAAATACTCTGGGGAGTGGGGACTCGAAAATACAAATGGAGATTATGGAGTTGACAGCTGACAGTGCAGCATTGCCATGCTGGAAGTGGAATCTGAAAAGAAAGGCCATCTGGTGGTGTGTGGGGTCTTTGGATGAGTGTACCTTCCAATCCATTATGGTCTACGAGAAGACATAAGAGGTAGAAAATTGAAGAAGTAGGACAATTATTCTTGTTACACCAAATTGCGAAAAGAAATGTTTAAATTCGATCATTATGCATATTCACAAAGGGTCAATTTTTAATGGTTTTTTTTAATAATCAATTTGGTTTTAAAATCTTTGTTTTTATCGTCGCTTAATAATAATCAATTCTCAGTAAACTATAATTCTTTTATCCAAATACACTTTTAGTAATTTTTTTTTTTACATTTTATGTGAAACGCGTCAAATTTAACTTCCGTAAATTATAAGGTCGATACCTATTGTAATCTCTTTTTCCTATTTAGTTGCCAATACTCATATAGTCCATGAATAAAAATTTTACATTCCCTATTCATCAATTTAACTGTTCTTCCAAAAACAAACATATATACCAACTCACTATTAGACACTAATTAATGACGCAACAATATGGATGAGGTAATGATCCTCTCCACAAATAGGCCCGTATGTAGGTTTTCCAATCATACAAAATAAAGGATGATCAATGCTTACTGAGATCAACAAACAATATAAATTGTTGAAAATTATACAATGTAGATTGTTGATAAATAAAAAAAAAATAAAAT